>JAXRJS010000074.1:3465477-3680477 GCA_037127375.1 Dione juno
TAAACAACTATCAAATCAACGTTAACTTACAAATAAAACGTTACAAATCATAATTATACCAAAGTCCTCAAATTTAGTTCTCCACATAGATAAAGTCGCGGGCACAGATAGCTGATAAATAAATATCATTTGCTACCGGTAAAGCGTCTGATTGTAAATTTGACAGTTGTAGGTTCAAAAGTAATAGTAACTATTTGGAAATAAGATAAAGTACGTTGTGTAGACATGGATGCTTAGATATATTATTTAATATATAAAAATATTTATCTAATTATTAAAAAATCAATCTCTGACCAGCCCCATTAACGTATTATCAACTCAGCGGAAACACTATCAAAATCTGTCGGTCCATTGATAAGCTCCAGTGGCGCAATTGGTTAGCGCACGGTACTTATAAGGCAGTAGCCGTGAGCGATGCCGGGGTTGTGAGTTCGAGCCTCACCTGGAGCAATATTTTGAATCTCTTACTACTGTAATTGTCAAATACTTTTGGGAATTTGTAAATTTATATAAAAACGATATGACGCCAACGTACTATTGTATGACAAAAATGTATAGACCCCAATATGTTTACTTATATTATAATATCAGTCGGTTTACGTTTTAATATTTGATTTCTTTGGGTTATAACGTTTTAAAGCGAAAATTGCATGAAAAAAACTACAAGTTATAGTCGTTTTTTTTTTAATTAATTAATAGTATCATTATTACATAATGGTAATAACCAATCCAATTCGATATGGAAATTGGCATCAGGTATATACATCATGGAACTTGTACGTACTTTATTCATGCTAACGGGAACACAGTAAAAACAATATTGAAATTATTACAATTTGTTTATTTAATTTATTTTCTATTTTGACGTTTGCCTCATAAATAATGGAGTGAATAAAATCTAGTGTAATGACACTCTCATTCTTAGTCAAGACAATATTTAGTCAGTCAGTCTTCTTCTTCTTCTTCTTGGCATTAGTCCCGGCTTTTGCCAGGGTCTGTCTTCCGACTAAGCTTACTCCACTTTGCACGGTCTTTAACATCCTCAGTGGACAATCTATTGGCTCTCATGTCTTGCGTCACGACATCCAGCCATCGCTTCTTTGGGCGTCCAGGTGGTCTAACTCCTGGGACGACATGTCAAGGCACTTCCTACATAGTTCTCAGATCGGCGCATAACATGGCCATACCATCTCAGGCGACGCTCTTGGAGCTTATCCGCTACATCACGGACCCCAAGACTACCTCGAATGAATGTGTTGCGTATGTGGTCCGACCGCGTAACGCCACACATCCATCTCAGCATTTTCATCTCCGTGACGTGAAGCTCCTGAGTGTGCCGAGATAATGTTGGCCAACATTCGCTGCCATATAAAAGAACCGGTCGGATAATGCTCTTGTATATCAGTCCCTTGAGCTTGGGCGATATTCTGCTACCGCAGACTACACCAGTGAACTCCCGACATTTGGCCCAGGCAGCGTTTATACGGGCATGGATGTCGTGGTCGATGCCTCCAGACTCATGCATAACGGATCTAAGATACCTGAACTTCGCCAACTTAACAGCTGGCTCAGGCCCGATATGGATGGTGCTCGAGTCCGGGTTCCCACAATCCATGTACTCGGTCTTCGACACATTCAGTTTGAGACCACCGTTCTCAAGCGCACCCTTCCAGGCGTTCACTTTACGCTCCAGCATCAGTCGGTTCTCGTCGATGAGTACTATGTCATCGGCATACATCATGAGCCACGGAGGCTGGCATTGGATGTGAGCCGAGACAGTATCCAACACTATATTGAATAAGAACGGGCTAAGAGGTCCTGGTGAACACCTACTGTAATCGGGAAGGGCTTGGTGTCGTCAACAGCGGTCCTAACCACTGAAGCGGAGTCGTTCATATCTCTGATAACCTTAATATAGGCTTCAGGGATCCTCTTGGATCGCAATGCCCACCAGATACACTGACGTGGCACACAGTCAAAGGCCTTCTGCAGGTCCAAAAAGGCCACATGCAGAGCTCTCTTTTTTTCCCTGTAAGCCTCCATCAAAGTTCTGAGGGCCAAAATGGTGTCCATAGTGCCTGATCCTGGTTGAAACCCATACTGAGACTCAGAGACAGTACATTCTTGGCGGAGCCTGAGGCCGATCATGCGCTTTAAGAGTTTCATGATGTGGCTCATAATCTTAATGCCTCTATAACTACCGCAATCTTGAACACTGCCCCTTCCTTTGTAAATAGGGATAATAAAGCTCTGCCGCCACTGATATGGCATTTTCCAGTATTCAAGATACGGTTAAACAGGTCAGTTAGTATAAGCACACCAAGAGAGCCCAACGATTTCCACGCCTCGATTGGGATGTCGTCAGGTCCTACCGCTTTTCCGTCCTTCATGCGTCGAAGACAATTACGAGTTTCGTCACGGGTTATTGGAGCAACAAGTCCGAGGTTAGGAGATAATTCAGGAGGAAGACTACAAGACTGCTGAGTGTTCAGCAGCTTCTTAATGTAGCTTCTCCATCCCTCCTTCACAGAAGCATGACTACATAGCAACGTGCCCCGAGAATCTCTGACGCTGAGACATTTTGTAATATCCTGCGTCGCTTTATCTCGAGCACGAGACAGTTTGTATATGAGCTTCTGCCCCTCCACAGTTTTAAGTTTATCGTACAATGGCGACAAACTTTCTCTGCGGGCTCTGGCTACAGCTCTTTTGCTGGCCTGTTTCGCTGCTATGTACTCCAGTCTCTCTTCAGGAGAGTTGGAATGCTGCCACTCTTTAAACGCAGCCTTCTTTTCCTTAATAACCCACTGCACCTGGTCATTCCTCCTCCATGTCTCCCTGTCGATGACACGCCCACCCTTAGTAACACCAAGAACTCGCTTGCCCGCCGCAATGATTGCTGAATGAGCTCGATTCCATGCAGTCCGAGCGGTCTCAATGTTAGTCAGTAGATTTGGACTCTATACCTCCGCCAAGAAGTCGGTCTGCATCGGCCCATTCAACAACCACCACTTAATCCTAGGCTTGCGTTTCTCAGCTACTTTCTTTTTCGGAGTAACATTATAGTCCATGACAAGGAGGCGATGTTGGGCCGTCAGGCTTTTGCCGGGAATAACCTTACAAATGGTCACCCTGCCTATATGACACCGTCTAGTCAGCAAATAATCAATTTGAGTTGAGTGGGACCCGTTCTTATACGTTATAAGGTGCTGAGGTTTCTTCTGGAAGAAAGTGTTCACGATGGCTAGATCAGACGCAATGCAGGTTTTTAGAATATTTTCTCCCTCGGCATTGCGAAGACCATATCCAAAACCCCCGTGAACACGTTTATACACCTCAGCGACCCTACCCACGTGACCGTTCGAGTCCCCCCCAACTAAGATTGCTTCGGTAGACAGTATAGTGAGTAGGACCTCTTCATACTGCTCCCAGAAAGTCTCCATTTCAACCGCGCTACAACCCGCCTAGGGAGCATAAGCACTGATTAAGTTTGTGATAACGACCTCGATCAGTACCTTTACCCGCATCAAGCGGTCGCAGCGACGGTCAACTTCAAGAAACCCATTCTGAAGCTCTTCAGAAAGCGCTACTGCCACACCGTTTTTGCCTGTAGTTGACCCAGTGTATATAAGGCGGTAACCCTGCCCGATGTTACGAGACTTATTGCCCTTCCAGCGAAAGAAGGAAGTTAAGCGTCGAGTCCAGTGTACTTTCCTGAAGGAAAGCACACTGGACCCGATGTCTCATGAGTACATCTGCGAGTTCTCTGCATCGTCCGGTTAGTGAGCCAATATTCCATGTTGCAAAGCGGAGTTTCCGTCTGGGTACTGACGACGTTAGCCATGTCCGTACTTGACACGGTAGCCCTTGCCCACTTATCGCAGGTGTAGGGCGATATGCCTGCGCGTCGTTTAACGGCGACGCCTTAGCCATACCCAGCTTTTTCCCAAATCGGTCCATACGAGTGGCGAAGTGGTTTTTAGTGGAGCGATTACCATCTGACCTCCAAACCCATTACTGGGAGAAATCAAGAAAGGAAAGGGAATAAGAGGCAGAAAGACTTGGAATATAGGAGAGGGACACCACTTACATGGATTTTTTTAGTCAGTCAGTGTCATTAGGTAATGTCTGGGTGAGACCAACCGGCGCCAGAAGTAAAGAGAAGATCAGATAATTTATAAGTATACATTGTTCCTTGGGAATCAAATCCACAATTATTGTATATGAAATATCTTAGAATATTGAAATATACAATAATAATTTTATGTAAAAGGACGAATTTGTAGCTTAATAGTTAGTATTTATCTTATATAATATATATTATGAATATATAACTATAGAAATGACATACCATAATTGTATTCCTCAATATAACTTCAAGAAATATTTTGTTGGCGTTTGATTCTGTTAATTTAAACACAGATATCCTTTTTCCATTGTAAAGTTTTAACATGGCAGCTTGACGGCTGTTGAAATAAATATGGTCTAATTTGTATTTCCTTATATAGAAGGAAAGAGAGAAAATGTTGTAGGTTTTTTGCTACTTTAATCAGATTAATAACTAGTAGAAAAAAAAATACCAATAAATATTATATACACACGTATATAGCTTCACGTTTTATCCCTAGCGGGGTAGCCAGATAGAACGGAGCGATATACGCTATGGTCCCTACATAACTCTTTCGCCTCGTCCACTGTCATTAACCTCTTCATTATATATGCCCTCAGAACCTCCTGTCCCTCACTGTTATTGAATGTCAAAAGGTGGGGGACACCTTCTTACCATATTATTTATTTATTTTGTAAATATCGTGCTCGGCCACCAATTGATAATGTAATAATAAACTTGTGTATAGAAGATATTAGAACATCGTTTAATTTAAGTGCTAAATAGAAACATAAACAACCATCTGTCTAGTCGCGTCTGAGAGAATAATGCTGAAATTTATAGATTTTTGGAGATTTCCAAACTAAGAATTTCTTAAAATCTTATTGAATATGTGAACAATACTTTATCTTCTACAATTTATTATGTTAGAAAATAAAAAATAAACCAATTATTTTTATTTCTTTAAAACATATACTAATTTTATTAATATACTTACTATACAATCCATGGATCGTAATTAGGATCGTTCAGTTCATCAATTCTATCTTGGATAAGTTCAGGTGCTAATGATCTGTATTTATAAAAATTATCAATTTTACGCTTCGCCATCTCCCGCGATCCCTTGGATGCGATCAACGTCTTTTCTATGTAATCTCGGCCTATAACAAATAATTATATAAATATTGTGGTACAGTAGGTATATATGATGTTTTTAAATAAGTATCTTTCTTCAAATCTCTTTATATAAAAGTAGCTGTAAACTTTGTCCTAAAACTCTCATTGATGGAAAATGATTGGAGTGTTTGAAGGCTGGGTCTAGCGTGGCTTGGCCTTACATACAAATAAGCAGGAGGTATATTCGTAAAAGGTATTCGTAAAATAAAAAAAAAAATGTTTGACATATGAAAAGATAAAAGGTTAATAGCGAGTAACGTAGGCTATACACGTTACGATCAATAGGAGCAGGATATCGACAGAATTTTTCCTCTTAGGAATTAAAAAACAAGTGCTCCTCTGAGTCCTGATCTAAATTGAGGTACATGGGTTCAATTTCCTTTTGCTATTGTTTTATTTATTAAATATAAAATAATGTTAGTTTCCACCGATGTTCAATAAATTATTAATTTATATCCAGATTTAACTGATAGACGGTGTTTCAAGAGGAAGGTCGCCAAAACGGATATATGATATATGATTTAAATCATAGAACGCTTAAAAATTGTTATAATAAAAGTAATATAAATAGATTCACCTATGGGCGCATCTGCTAAATGCGGTTGTTTTTGAAACCACACGATGATTGCGTCAATATCCTCTTGCAGTATACTCTCTTTGAAGCCCAGTTCTTTTCGTATTTGACTACGATCGTCTTCACTTGACGGATAGAACGGATGTTCATCATTGACATGCATCTGTTAAAAAATATACTTTTGTATATTATAGTATGTATATGTTTAATGTTTTTAGTACATTTTATAGGACACAACTAATTATAAATTTCAGCTTATTTAATATTTTATTATTTAATTAAATTAATAAGACATTAGAACAAACATTAGGAATACTTTAAATTATTATAATAAAAGGTGGATTGTTTTGTCTCCTATATTTCTATACTCTCCCAAATACTTTGATATCTCAAAAAATGTAAATAAAAATAATTAATTACGAATAGAATCTACAACTATATAACAATCTAGCGGATAAGCTCCAAGAACGTCGTCTGAGATGGTATGGCCACGTTGTGCGCCGGCCTAAGAACTACGTCGGAAGAAAATGCCTTGATATGTCTGTCCCTGGAGTAAGACCCCCCGGACGCCCAAGGAAGTGATGGCTGGACGTCGTGACGCAGGACATGAGAGCCAATGGACTAACCACTGCGGGTCCTCAAGACCATGCAAAGTGGAGTCGATTAAGTAAGAAAGCAGACCCTAGCAATAGGCCGGAATAATGCTAAGTAGAAGACGAAGAAGAGAATCTACAACCTATTAAACCTTTTCCTTTAGTTGATAATGTGTAATCATATCATATATATTTTTCGAGAATTTTATTAGAGAATTTATTTTGCGAGAATCAAACCTTTGACCTCAAAAGTAACTTCAAATCAAATACATTGTTATGGCACTTAAAGTCAATTTATAAAATTCTTTTTATAATTTTATTGGCACATTGATGTATGGAAAATCATAAAATAACTAAAGTAACACATTAAAATGATATATTTGAGGAGTAAAAACATTAAACTTTTTTTCTTTGTCATGCTGAAGCGTGTCGTTAACGTCGCACTAATCAATGTAATATTCGAATTCATATGGAAAGCGGAGAGCGAAGTGACACGACGTTTTGAAAGAAATAGGCAAATGTAACTTAATTAAAACTATGTTATTTACTTAAATACTGCAAATTGAATTTTTATATTTATTATTATGTATTAATTGGATGTACCTGTATGCACGTATATATATATATATATATATATATATATATATATATATATATATATATATATATATATATATATATATATATATATATATATATATATATATATATATATATATATATATATATATAATATATATATATATATATATATATATATATATATATATATACAGTACGAGTATCACACAAAATTTATTAGTAATATTTAAAAATAAAACAAATTTATGAATCGTTAACAAAGCACAAAGCCTCAATATAAGCCTCAGAGGTGTACACAAATAAAATGTCCGTTTGTGTATAAAACACGCCCATTTAAGGACTATAATGTAATGGAAATAGGAAATAGATAGAGATAATAGACTTTCTGTGATACTCGTACTGTGCTATATATATATATATATATATATATATATATATATATATATATATATATATATATATATATATATATATATATATATATATATATATTTATATATATATATATATATATATATATATATATATATATATATATATATATATATATATATATATATATAAATAAACTTCAAGCACAGTACGAGTATCACAGAAAGTTTATTAGTAATATTTATATACAAAATATATTTTTGTATTTTCAATTTTTTTTAAAGTAATAACTATATTCACAATCAGACACTAAGCGTTTTACTGACATTCAAGCTACAATATGGAGATATATGTTTATATTTACAAAAAAAATATCGTATAAAAATTCACCATAACTCGATCACATAGTATGGCGTTCTTGGCTAAATTTTAGAGTTTTTTTTAATATTTTTCATATTTTTTCTTTAGCTCGGACTAGAACAAGTGCGACATTGGCTTCTACCATAAAAAGATAAATTAACAATGAGATTGAAAAATAGGATGCATATTTCATTGATAAATTATATTTTTTTATTCTTATTATATATCCATATCTAATAAAAAATAAGTAAAACGTTTTTTTGTTTGTCCTAGCATGGTTAAAATTAATTATAAATTAGAATAATATAAATTAACTCACCTTAAATTTAAAAATTTTGCGTTTAACAACAAATTCTTTACAATTTTTTAAATATTTTCACTGCACTTTTTATTTTATTTATTTAAGTTATAGTATAAGGCTACCTGTTCACTCTAAGACGCGCCATTAACTACTACTGGTTGTGATTTGGTGGCGATCCTTAAAAACCTATGCTATGTGTAAAAAAACGAGTTTTGCACGACCTTCTACATATATGCATTTTCTTTAATATTCAAACCTTAATTGATAAGCTGTGACGTACATTGTATGTAAATAGTATATGGAAAATGATGCTTCAAATAAAAAAGTATAAATATATGCTGTTTTTTACCTATTCTAGAATGGTAGGGTAAGTGGAAAATAAAATGTAACTATAAGTTATGTTGAATCAATAACCAATAAAATAAAAATAAAACAAATTTATGAATCGTTAACAAAGCACAAAGCGTCAATATAAGCCTCAGAGGTGTACACAAATAAAATGTCCGTTTGTGTGTAAAACACACCCATTTAAGGACTATTATGTAATTGAAATTTAAGATCAGGTAATATACCAGTAACAAAAAAAAATCTGTTATCAATTAAAACTATTATAATCAATATGGCAGTTGTATATTATAAACAAAATAAATTAACAATTTAAATATTGAGTAAAACACTTGTCTGAAAAGTCCAATATTTATTAATATGAAGGCAAACATTAAATGTAATCAGACTTTTAACGAGTAATTTAGATTTAAGAGTAGTCTACACACATCAACACTACGCTTGTCACACACCGATTTTTCGCATTTGTATTATAAAAATTTGGACAATCTCCTCCTCCTCCTCCTTTTATATTCACGTTAAAAACCACATAAGTCTTCTATTGTTATTATGATTTAATGTTTAATTGTTATAATGTTTCATCTATGCAATAGCCCTAAATTATAATAGAATTTATGAAGCCATATTCACTATAAAATAAAAAAAAGGTTTTTTAATGTTCTATGTTTAATTGTATGTTATATATATATATATATATATATATATATATATATATATATATATATATATATATATATATATATATATATATATATATATATATATATATATATATATATATATATATATATATATATATATATATATATATATATATATATATATATATATATATATATATAATCATATTCACTATACTTTCGAATACAGCGACCTGCGTTCTGTTAGTTTTACTACAGTATAGCTAAATCTAACAAAATGTCAATATCTTTTTTTTAAAGTGTTAAAATGTCATCGTTGTCTAATATTTTCCAATATAGGAAAAACAAAAGTAAAATTTTATAAATTTAGTCAAATGTTACACAAAGTGTAAACATACGTCTTACGTCGTCAGGCTTAATACAACTCGATCAGTCAAAAACTTATCCTTAATTCAACATAAGCTATAGAATGAAGCTTAAAGAGAAGATAAATGCTAGAATTACTTGAAGGCATAATTCAGTGGTTTCTGTTTTTTTATTTATTTATTGGATTACCAGCATAAGATTAGATCTTTTTTTACATTATTTGTTTATTAACTATCATCCATAACAGTTCTTACAATTATACGTAAGCATATAAATATTAAGCATGTTCCATATAAATATTAATCATAATGGTTGCCTGGAAGAGATCGCTTTCAGCGATAAGGCCGCCGTTGCACATAATATACACATATAATACTGTTTGTGAAATGTTATATATATATATATATATATATATATATATATATATATATATATATATATATATATATATATATATATATATATATATATATATATATATATATATATATATATATATATATATATATATATATATATATATATATATATATATATGTATATATATATATATTTTTTTTTTTTGTGCCATAAAGTATTATTATTATTATTATTATTCGTCTGAGATCAAATAATTGAGAAAAAAATTAAAACAAAATAAAATTAGAATTAAAATCCCAATTAACTTTGAAAATATATAAAACAATTGTATAATATACTAATTATTAACAAGAAAAAATATAAAATATATAAAACAAAATAAATAAAGAAAATAAATAAATAAAGAATAAAATAATATAATATACTAATTATTAAGTATTATTAACAATAACAAAAACAAAATCATACATACATATGTTTATCAGAGATCAAGAACTAAAGAAAAAATATTTTTATAAAATCCATAATTAAAACAAACGAATATTACAATCGACAATACATTTGGGAATCGTATAAAACGACAGGAAAAAATTTATCCATAATCAAAAAAGCATTCACATTATAATAATATTTGAATTACAATAAAAATGATGTTTAATATACATAATATAATGCGAAAGTATAATTTTCAAGGCAAAATACATAAAGGCACTTATTATTGTCAGTGTACAGAAGCTTAGAATATTTTAGGATAGTCTATTAAATTTATTTACTAATTTATGTAGAAATATTATATTGAATTCAGCTCTACGATTGGATACTGTTCAAGCTTTACAATGATGTAATCTATCTGTATATGTCGTCTAAAACGGTATGCTAGTTTACGAATTATTATTTTTTGAACCAATTCGCACATTCAATTGGATACGCCCGCTGCATTTTCCTAAAGCATTATCCGTTATCGCAGCAAAATAACATGAGAATCCAGGTTATTTCCAGGCACTTTCGGTAACCAGTGGTAGTTATTTTGCATTGTACAGTCGGTTATAAATAGACGCACATTTTGAAAAGTGCATTTTAATGTATAAATTTTTTCTACAAGTTTTTATTGCTACCTTAAACAACATAGGTTACTTAGCAAGACTATCTTAAAACAAAATTTGACGTATATAATATGGAAGTGTAAATTTATAAGCATTTAGTTAGTGCTAGAACAAATATATTGTACGTAATTTCTTTATTTATAGTTTTTTTTTGTGTAGGTATAACTATACTTAACAGTGTCGTACAAAATACTAATAATCAGGGGGTTCATTATTGTAATGTTATCGAGAAAATTGCAAAAATAATGATTTCAATTTATATATTTATGATTTTAAGTTTTATCCATCTCCACGTCGAATTTAGTGTCATCGAGGGTCTTCTCGTTTGGGTCAGTTGTAGACATTAATTGCACCACCACCTCGGTGGTGTTCTGGAACACGCCAAGAAACGTCTACAAATGACCAAAACATCTTATGCTTTGTATAACCCAATGGGCCCAACTAAATGAATGATCATTGATCATCAACTTAGCGGATGCAACTTTAGTAGATGGTAGAGCAATATTTAAAGAACATTAATTGACTTAAGTTTATTTTGATTAACAATAATAATACTTTATTACGAACAAAGTTTACAATTTACACTATATAACATACGAGTAGGTTAAAGTAAATATTCAACAGCGGTCTTATCGTTAAGAGCGATCTCTTACAGGAAATTAATAAGTATCTACTACAAAAGAACACAGTAATGTGCAAAAAACACAATAAGTTACAACTAAAATTATGTATAATAAGTTCATATGTGTAAAAAATATATAAATATATAATCTTAGTATACATATACACATACGAATAAATATAATATATTCTAGTGCTGTTATGTTTAAAACGGTGCCTAAATATACTAACTGACTGGGCCTGTCTTACCAGAAGTGACAGCTCATTCCAAAGCTTTATTGTATGGACAGGAAAAGAGTCACCATAGCATTACGTACAGCACAAAGGTATTTCTAGGAGGTTGTTAGTACGGAAATGGAGATGTTAGATGTGAAAGGTATTTGACCCCAGAATTTCAAACGTTCCTCGAGGTACATAGGAGTAACATGATGGTCAAAGATAGATCGTATAAAGAAGGATCAGGGGATGGAAATTACATCTATGTGAAACTGCGACACATGGCTATAGTTTCTCTATCCAAAGACGAATCTTCTACAGACGCTCAAGTTTGTTCAACAGTTTTTGAGATAGATTTAAATAGCAAGAATCAGCATAATCTAGGATAGCAAGGTAAAGAGTGTGGGTCAAGGATATATCGGCTTTTAACGATAGTAGATTCTTCAATCTTCTCAATCCACCTATGGTGGAGAAAATCTTACGACTAAGCTCAGATTCAATAAACATATGTATGTAGATATATCTACATACATAAGCTTACTGGATACATATCGTAAAGTTAAAGCCTAATCCAGTCAATGCCAATTTTATTTTTATAATAAATATTTTAAAATTATGGAATTGAAGCGGTCTTTAACCTTGAGCGTGATAAAAATATATTTTATTATTTGGTCTAAGTCTAGCTCATATCATTATTTTTATGCCTCTTCAATTAAGAAGGAAGTTAGTGACAGATGCCTCTTCTCTGTACTGTCTATTGATAGGCGATGAAACTTTATTACGCTTTGTTTAACAAAAATATGAATTGTAAATATATTGTATATAAATAGTAAATAATCACAATATTGTATGTTATTTTTTAAATAATTATATTTTTTGTGTATACTGCATACATAAAAGCCATATTTGATGTCACTATGCTCATTATGTAAATTTGTACACGATTAAATTAGAGGTATTATATATGGAGGTTTAACGACTTGAAAAAACTGAAAAACAACAAGAAGATAATAAAATAATCGGTGAAGTGCGAGTTATACCTACTCGCGTACCGAGAGTTCCGTTTTCTATTTCATGATTAGGTAATAGTATTCCACTGAGGCAAATATTACTTATAAAAGTTGATATAGTAGATATAGTATAGTTAGTAGATATAGTAGATAATTTGCGGTCGTTTTGTTATGGGATTTTTAATTGGGATATCCCACTTATAAATTTAAAAGTTTAGAATTTTTACAATATTTTTACTACAGTTTCTTACTTATTTTCTAACTTAATACCAAATTGTAATAACTCTAGGTCAACGGGACGAAATCTGTAAGTTGTTTCTACGCGGTGATTTTCATACAAAAAAATTAAGCATAAACGCTCATATCTTTGATTGCGTTGAAGTAGAAGCTTGATGTTTCCGATGTTTCAAAGAATTTGGATATTTGATATTAATTCGAATCACGTGATTTTGGGAAAATAGTCTTCACAGATGGACAGACGGACAACAAAGTAATCCTTTAAGGATTTTCTTTTCCTTTTGTGGTACGGAACCCTAAAAACAATATTATCTTGTCGCATACAATTCTATTGTTTGTTATGACAAAAAATCAAATAATTCGTTTCCTCCTAAATACCAAACAACCATGTAGTGGCGAATTTTACTGTGGTATAAAAAATTTGTTCGCGAAACAGAATAGACAAAAATAAGAACAAAAATTGTGGTGGAGATCTCCTTGAAGCAAACAAACCCTATGCTTGGAGATAAATAACCATTAAAAGCCAATGTTTTTCAGAGAAGTATCAGTTTTAATGACGAAAATATTGTAAAATTGATATATTTTTTTATATTTCTAAAAAACATTGTAATATTATTTTTAATCTTAAAACTTCTAACAGATTACAGATACATTTATATATATATTCTGTGCATATCAGTAAAATTTTCGTGATTGTGTTGAACGCATTTAAGTCTACAACCTCGACGTAAAACGACGTTTCCCGCTTTCGTTCCGAATTCGAGACGAGCGTGTGGAGTCAGGAGTGGCGTAACTAAACGCCACACTATGTATTTCCAGAAATAAAAAAAATTAGGCGAAATAAAAGGCGAAATAAAAATATTACTCTTGACTACGGAACGAGTCCACAACTATCATGTTTACAGTCAGACGCCGCACTATGGGATCAACCGCCATTTTCCATCTCAAAAATGGTCTGGACAAAAGTTGTGTTGCTGAAGCCGTTTTGATGATTTTATATTCTTAAATGATAGACATAATAGTAAAAAAAAATTAAAAAAAAGATTTCTTCAGTAACTGTGAATTTGCTATATAGAAAATGGGGTTGCGATGGATGCTCGGGACAAAGTAAATATAAGCAAGTTTTACCTGAAGAAAATGAGCGAATATTGTATGCTAATATATTTATAGCTTCACTTGTGCCATTGAGACTAGTGGATGAAGAAAGTAAAGCAGTTATATGGCAAAGTCCAACATGTTATTCAGTTAGATATTGCAGACTTATTTCTCTGGAATTAGCAAAAACAGCTTTAGAAAAAACGACCGCTGTTTTAGGTGAATATGAAGCAAAAAATAATAAATTAACTCGAACGCGAACGCCTGCAGCAAAATAAGATAATATTATAGAAGTAAGACATTAGCTTTTCATGACGACGATCGACGGACAAGTTGGTCAAGTGTTAACACAGACTCCATTGAGTGCGTCATGCACTGTTTATAGAGCAACTTCTAGATAGATGAACGATCTAATAAAGGTATATGCAAGAATTAAAATGGAAGATGCGTTTAAAGACGGACTGTCTACTTTAATGCGTCGATAAGGTGTAGGGAAATCATTCTGCATATTTCTTACAATCTAGGATTTGAAAATCGACTGCATCGACTCCAGAGAACAAGAAAGACAAAGTAAGTAAAAAAGAAGCACATTCAAACTCGTTTTCGGGAACTGCTTGGTTTGCACATTGGTAAATCTCGTCAAGGTTCTGAAAACGACAATGACGGAAATAGGGCAAGTCTTCTAGGTAATAGGGAGAGTCTTCCAAACAAGTTCTGCAGAAATCACAGGTATCGATGAAGAATTGATCAAGAGACATAGTTCTTCAAACCATATTATCGGGATTTTCTATAAACGCTGTAAATGACATCTTCAGTCCACAAAATTCTTATACATAGTGCCAAAATAATCGAGCATTTCGCAGTTTTGCCAATAGGCCTATTATCTGAAGATACTCAAGAGATGCATGATAAAGACTAAGAATATACTAAAATCACGCTCGAAAGTGTTCCAGGTCGGCTACAATGGAAGATGTTCTACACATACTGTTACATACTTCTGATTCCCATATATCTAGCGTAAATATACAAAGTACTATGATACCAAAAGAACTCTTTAACGAAAGCTAAGGAACTTTTAATATTGACGAGTGATGAGTAGATTAATGTTTATTTAAAAAAAAATGAAATTAAAATATTTATTTCAGTATCAACATTTTCTCCAACATGCGAAGTAATGAGACCAACTAGTACTTGTGTCAGGAAGCCCCGCTCTTCCAAAAAACTTCATACATTTGTAGAAATAAATATCTATACAATACACATCTTATATCTAACCTAACTTAATTGAATTTAATTATGAAAGATATGGGCAAAAAGAGTGTATTTATTTGTGTGTATGTGTGTATGTGTGATTGCGTGTGTGTGTTTGTGTGTTTGTAGTGTGTGTGTGTATATTAATATTTTTTTAGTTAGGCAGTTAATATTTTTTTGGACTGATAAGATCTCATATGATTAATGTTTATGATTTTATTTATTTAATTATAAAGAAATCTCGACTGATTTGGAAGCTGGTTATTGCCAAATTTAGTTCTCATAGGAGGAATATACGCTGTTACATTTCAATATATGCTGTATATATATATATACATATATATACATATATATATATATATATATATATATATATATATATATATATATATATATATATATATATATATATATATAAATATATAGATATATATATATTATATATATATATTATATACATATATCTAATATATATATACATATCTATATATATATATATCGATACTATATATATATATATAATATATATATCATATATATATATAGATATCTATATATATATCTATATCTAATATTATCTATATATATATATATATATATATCACTATATATATAACTATATATACATAGCTATATATATATATATTATATTATATATAGATAATATATATATAGATATATATATATATTATATATAGATATATTAGATATATATAGATATATATGTATGTATGTATATTATCTATATAATTTATGTATATATATATAGCTTTTGAACGGTTAACAATTGGCAATAATTATAATTCTGTCAGTGGGGAATCTATAGGCTTAAAAAACATAACCTTTAACAAGGATCTCTGTGCTCTTTCTAATTGGAGCAATTTCATTTTAGATGCACCACCCCATACAGGGATACAATATCCTAGTATTGATTGCGCTAGGGTGATATAAATTTGAGTTAATAGTTTTCTATTTGTCACGTGTCTTAGAATTTTAAATATCCAGATAAGCTTACGAATTCTAGATCTGGTAAAATCAATATGTGGGTGCCAAGATAATCGTTGATCCAGCATAATACCAAGATATTTGGTAGTAGATACTCTACTCAGAATCGATGGAGCACAATCACAAATATTAGAGCTATCATACAGATTAACTATCTGTATCTGCAGCTCGATATTAAAATTGTTTTCAGGCTGAGGTCTGTTATTAATAGTGAAGCACATGTAGTTTATTTTATGTATGTTAATAGTAAGTAAGTTACAATTGAGCCAGAAGTATATATAGATAGATATATTCTTTGATGTCTCAAGGAAGCTGCGAAAAATGGACAGCTTCATAGTCTAAAGTGCTTTCCCTCCTTGCTAATTTTTTTCGAGATACATGTACTAGTAGTTCATATTCAAACTCTGTAATATTGCCTGCTTTATAAGAACATCAAAGATCACACGCATCTTTTTTTCATCCTTAAAAACATCTTCAGAAAGTTTTCTGGAATCCACTTTTTGTTTATTTTTTATTGCCTCTTTCGCATGGATACGATAACGTTCACGTTTAGACTGTGTTATCGGCTCTAGATATAATTTAGTGGTTTCTTTTCTGCAGTAGTAAGAAGGCGTTTTGGGCATGGCTCTTTAAAATGATTGTACTAATAATTTTAATGTAGGCAACGAAGCAAAAGAAAAATTGACAGGTACATGTTATAACTACCGATTTACAAGCTGTCACATAAGTGCCAGTGTATTATGCAATATTTTAAAACTAAGTTAATGGTTCATAATTTTACAATATACAATCTAGGTACTAATAACTTAAAATGTTGTAGGTTTGATGAGACAGACAACAACAGATTTAAAGGCAACATCTTTCGGTTCCCTTCCTGTTGATTATTTGAAGAATTTAATAGAAGAAAGCCCTATAAATTTCGTAAATTTTACTGATGGATGTACTTCACAAAAAAGAAACGTCGGGGTTTCGAATGCTCTTCTGCGTTTGGCAACGAAAAAAAGGGTAAAGGTTTTCATAATTTCTTGCAAAGAGTATGGCCTACTCGAATATAGGTGGATTCTGATACTATTCAAAATATTGGATTCCTGGATAATTGGTAAGGCTAATGTCAAATAGAATATAAGATTTCATGAAACTGCTGTTGATGTCATAGTATTATGAGTGGTTATAATTATTACAGATTTTGTAAAAGGGTTGCTTTTCGATTTGTTTTTATTGATTTAATGAAACTCATGCAAGAGATAAAGCTTTTGAGAAGATTTTATAAATTATTAATAAAAATATTTACAATATTATTATTTACTTCATTTCATTTACAAACAAGTGTTGTATCGACTTAATTGAACACTTAAATAAATATTTATTATTAATACATAAGACACACGAATTGTTACTCTCCATCTTAAAATGAGCCCTATAGTTCTTGGCATCATAAGCTTATAAAGTTTTATCAGAGATAGTGCAGATACGCGGTCTTTACGTATAGTAGATCCGCGGATTTGGACTATCCCCGACGATATATCTATATCTTTTTCAATTTAAAATTCAGTAATTACGTAGTTATCATCTTGTTAATCATTATAGCTTAATCTAATGAAACAAAATAATTTATAATAATAATTTCATTTCATTTTAGTTAAAAATTTTCGAACTTTATGTTTGTTATTGTTTTACTAAACAAAAATAGTTTTTAAATTAGCAGCGTGCTAACTATCTTATATCATATATATTCCGCAATATGTACACACAATTTCAATTAAAAATGTCAAGCAACAAAAAAGTTATAGATTTTTGATATGGAACGCACAGGTTGGTCCCATAGTGCGCCGCCCCATTGCGCCAGAAGTTAGTCCCATTGCGCCACGATGGCTTTGGATCCTAGATCGTATTAGATCACACACTAGAAGTACACGTTTAATATAAAACAGATTCTGTAACATCATTAACGTGATTTTCTTTTATTAACTATTTCAAGAAATTCCGAAATAAATGATAATGTTATACCTATATGTTTTTTATCATCCTTCGTGGCAAAATGCACAGCATCTGACTGAAGAAGCAAATATTGTGAGTTCGGTTATTAAGGCTATTCTATAGTCTCGCTTTGGTGATATAAGAAGGTACGAGTGGCTTCCATCACTCAATTAGCAATGTGTCGGAAATTGAGTGGAAAGTGGAAAACAGATTGTCTTAATCCTGGGTTCTATATATATGTGGGATTTATGTGTATTTATTTTATTCCTTTATAATAATTTATTTATTTTTATTTATATTCATTTATATTTTCCATGTTTATACTGTGTACGTGTTAATTTAATTTATATTAACAATAGGTTCTCAATTTTGTTCAAACATTTTTTGCTATAGAAATTTATTTCAATACCTCACACTAAGGATATTACTATTTATTTTATTAGTATGAAATTGAATTGTTTGTAATAGGCACGGCGTGGAGTCCCATTGTTATCAATTATCCATACAGATGCTAACAGCAAAGCAAAAACTATAACAACGTTTAAGAATTTCCACGTAGCTATTAAGAACGTATGGCCAAATGGACTTGGACTGTTTTCAAGAGCCGAAGGTTCGGTCTTTTAAAATTTTTACACGTTTATAAATTTTAATTTTATGTAGATTTTTTTATGTAATAGTACTTTACTGGTTGGTAATATAAAAGTTCTTCTTTGCACAATCCTTATTGTGTTTTTTTTTGTCTTCATGATGTATCCCGCACATAGCAGGGTAGGTAGAGGGAACCGTAGACAGAAGGAACCTAGTGATAAGACACTCCGTTCCCCATTTTCCTTTCGAGGCATTGTGTGTTAGTGGCGGAACTCAATGTCGCATTCTGCCTTGTTGTCAGAGCGATGAAAATGGAATAACTTCACTTTCCTTAAGTGGGAATCGAACCGTCATATATACCTCTGCGCCACGACGGTTACTGTAACTCTAGGTTGTGGTACAAAAATATGTCATTACGTTCAAAATACTAGGTAAATTATATACAATTTATTGTGCGTATACATAAGTATTCTCAAGTTAGCGCCACTTGAACCTACGTTGTTTTTCAATTTCATAATTATTTAAAGAAAACTTACTCTCTAATATAATATTCAAGTTTCAATATTAATATTTTGAGAGAAATTTAAGAGCGCTGCATAAAATTTTAACACCAATGATACTTAAGACGGCAGCCGTCTGAGTACCTTAGACAAGTGACTCCTCATAAAACAATATTTTGTTGAACAAAAATATATAATGCAAATACTATATAGAATAGTATTTGCATTATATATTTAACTATCCCACATTTAGCAGGGTAAGACATTGGATGTTGAGAGGCGGAGATGCGTGTGCTACGCGTTAGCCGCTTGTCGGCGCCACCGTTGACAAAATAAATGTGTACCAAAGATAATGTCTATCATAATCATCATATTAGAATATTTAATTATATAAGATGAGAGTACGAGTTGTGAAATAATAGTTTGTTTCATTATTTTTAATGTATTTATATAAAAAAATGTTTTTAATATTTTTATGATTTTTTTTATTTTTTCAACACTTGTTATCCGTATATAGAGGAAGAGAACTTTGTATAAAGATATCCCGCTTCTCGTCCAATTATTGAGAAATTTACGTGTTGTTACGTGTTGTTACGTGTTATATTGTTACGATTAAATTAAAATACTTCTTCCTTCTGAGTGGGAATCAAACCCAAAATTTATAATAAGACCCCGCGTGTGTGCTGTTTTTTTAAATTATTTAATAAACAAACATAAGTTCTCGATCAAATTAATAAAAAACAAAACGAAATTTTCGGAAATAATACATTGACTTACATCTAAAATCTGACCTCATCTGAAGGTTTGGACGACAAGGTTCCATCACTAAATCAGATAGTCCCGTTAACTTCTGTGATAAACTATTAATGAACTTGACATTTCTATATAAATAATTAAGCTACATTTTTTGACCAAATTTTTCTCCTAAAATGTTTTGATGTGGAACATCTTCATTTTTCTTTTCAGTAAGAGTAACTGGTTGTTGCGATGACAAACCCCATGGCTATGCCATGTTTTCATATAGTAGTATCTAATATGCTACCATATTAAGATAAAATTTATCTACCAGTAAAAAAATTCTGTCTAGAGGCATTTTCCAGCTTCAAAAGTGTTTCCTATTTTCCTTCCTTACTTTTGTATGTTTATGATAAACAAGTGAACAAACAGACAAACATATAAGAAGCGACTATTCAACAAAAATTATGAATGATAAAGCCGTTATAAATTTAGACATATTAATTTGTAAATCGAAATTTTTAAATAAATATCCAAGACGTACTGTCAAGGGTAATTATTGTTGCTTAAATATATGTATGCATAATTTTATGCACAGCTGTTAGACTTAATTGATTAGAATATCAAAATTGACATAACGGCCTTGGTACTAGTGCGTGTGGTGCTGCTAGGTAGTTAAAAATAGTTTTAAAGCTTTTTATATACATATAATACACACATATATTATATATATATATATATATATATATATATATATATATATATATATATATATATATATATATATATATATATATATATATATATATATATATATATATATATATATATATCTTCTTCTTGGCATTAGTCCGGCTTTTGCCAGGGTCTGCCTTCCGACTGAACCTACTCCACTTTGCACGGTCTTTAACATCCTCAGTGGATAATTTATTGGCTCTCATGTCTTGTGTCACGACATCCAGCCATCGCTTCCTTGGGCGTCCAGGTGGTCTAACTCCAGGGACAGACATGTCAAGGCACTTCCTTCCGACATAGTTCTCAGATCGGCACATAACATGGCCATACCATCTCAGGCGATGCTCTTGGAGCTTATCCACTACGTCACGGACTCCAAGACTACCTCGAATGAATGTGTTGCGTATGCATTCGGACCGCGTCACGCCACACATCCATCTCAGCATCTTCATCTCCGTGACGTGAAGCTCCTGAGTGTGCCGAGATAATGTTGGCCAACATTCGCTGCCGTATATAAGAACAGGTCGGATAATGCTCTTGTATATCAGTCGCTTGAGCTTGGGCGGTATTCTGCTATCGCAGACCACACCAGTGACCTCCCGCCATTTAGCCCAGGCAGCGTTTATACGGGCATGGATGTCGTGGTCGATGCCTCCAGACTCATGCATAACGGCTCCAAGGTACCTGAACTTCTCCGACTTAACGGCTGGCTCAGGCCCGATATGGATGGTGCTCGAGTCCGGGTTCCCGCAAGCCATGTACTCGGTCTTCGACACATTCAGTTTGAGACCACCGTTCTCAAGCGCACCCTTCCAGGCGTTCACTTTATGCTTCAGCATCAGTCGGTTCTCATCGATGAGTACTATGTCATCGGCAGACATCATCAGCCACGGAGGCTGGCATTGGATGTTAGCCGAGACAGTATCCAGCACTACATTGAATAAGAACGGACTAAGAGCTGAGCCCTGGTGAACCCCTACTGTAATCGGGAAGGGCTTGGTGTCGCCAACATCGGTCCTAACCACTGAAGCGGAGTCGTTGTACATATCTCTGATAACCTCAATATAGGCTTCAGGGATCCCCTTGGATCGCAATGCCCACCAGATATACTGACGTGGCACACAGTCAAAGGCCTTCTGCAGGTCCAAAAAGGCCACATGCAGAGCTCTCCTTTTTTCCCTGTAAGCCTCCATCAAAGTTCTGAGGGCAAAAATGGCATCCATAGTGCCTGATCCTGGTTGAAACCCATACTGAGACTCAGAGACAGTACATTCTTGGCGAAGCCTGAGGCCGATCATGCGCTCGAAGAGTTTCATGGTGTGGCTCATAATCTTAATGCCCCTATAACTACCGCAATCTTGAACACTGCCCCTTCCTTTATAAATAGGGTTAATAAAGCTCTGCCGCCACTGATGTGGCATCTTTCTTGTATTCAAGATACGGTTAAACAGGTCAGTTAGTATAAGCACACCAAGAAAGCCCAACGATTTCCACGCCTCGATTGGGATGTCGTCAGGTCCTACCGCTTTTCCGTTCTTCATGCGTCGAAGACAATTACGAGTTTCGTCACGGGTTATTGGAGCAACAAGTCCGAGGTTAGGAGATAATTCAGGAGGAAGACTACAAGACTGCTGAGTGTTCAGCAGCTCCTTAAAGTAGCTTCTCCATCTCTCCTTCACATAGGCATGACTACAAAGCAACGTGCCCCGAGAATCTCTGACGCAAAGACATTTTGTAATATCCTGCGTCGCTTTATCTCGAGCACGAGCCAGTTTGTATATGAGCTTCTGCCCCTCCACAGTTTCACCCACTGTCTCCAGTCTGTCTACTCCAGTCTGTCTTCAGGAGAGTTGGAATGCTGCCACTCTTTACACGCAGCCTTCTTTTCCTGAATCACCCCCTGCACCTGGTCATTCCACCACCATGTCTCCCTGTCGATGACACGCCCACCCTTAGTAACACCAAGAACTCGCTTGCCCGCCGCAATGATTGCTGAATGAGCTCGATCCCATGCAGTCTGAGCGGTCTCGGTGTTAGTCAGTAGATTTTGACTCTCCACCTCCGCCAAGAAGTCGGTCTGCATCGGCCCATTCAAGAACCACCACTTAATTCTAGGCTTGCGTTTCTCGGATACTTTCTTTTTCGGAGTAACATTATAGTCCATGACAAGGAGACGATGTTGGGCCGTCAGGCTTTCGCCAGGAATGACCTTACAGTTGGTCACCCTGCCTATATGACACCGTCTACTCAGCAAATAATCAATTTGAGTTAAGTGGGACCCGTTCTTATACGTTATAATGTGCTGAGGTTTCTTCTGGAAGAAAGTGTTCACGATGGCCAGATCAGACGCAATGCAGGTTCTTAGAATATTTTCTCCCTCTGCATTGCGAAGACCATATCCAAAACCCCCGTGAACACGTTCATACACCTCAGCGACCCTACCCACGTGGCCGTTCAAGTCCCCCCCAACTAAGACTGATTCGGTAGACGGAATAGCGAGTAGTACCTCTTCATATTGCTCCCAGAAGGTCTCCTTTTCAGCCGCGCTACAACCTGCCTGCACCAGTATAAGCACTGATTAAGTTTGTGATAACGCCCTCGATCAGTACCTTTATCCGCATCAAGCGGTCGCAGCGACGGTCAACTTCAAGAAGCCCATTCTGAAGCTCTTCAGAAAGCGCTACCGCCACACCGTTTTTGCCTGTAGGTGACCCAGTGTATATAAGGCGGTAATCCTGCCCGATGTTACGAGACTTATTGCCCTTCCAGCGAGTTTCCTGAAGGAAAGCATACTGGACCCGACGTCTCATGAGTACATCTGCGAGTTCTCTGCATCGTCCGGTTAGAGAGCCAATATTCCATGTTGCAAAGCGGAGTTTCCATCTGGGTACTGACGTCGTTAGCCGTGCCCGTACTTGACACGGTAGCCCTTGCCCACTTATCGCAGGTGTAGGGCGATGTGCCTGCGCGTCGTTTAACGGCGACGCCCTAGCCATACCCAGCTTTTTTCTAAATCGGTCCATACTAGTGGCGAAGTGGTTTTTAGTGCAGACACCACTTACATGGATTGGATAGGGTTTAAGCTTCACGTTGTATCTGATAAATAGTAGGTTTGGCAGAGAGAACCAAATGTACTCTGTGGATACTCTGTGGATGCTTTTTATTCTCTCGAATTGGAACCGAATTCAAAGCTATTAAGTTTACGGTTGGATGCTGTCCCACTGCGCCTCAGTTTTAATTAAGCGAAGTAAACATACAAAAATATAAAAAACGATCTTGTATAAAAAACATAAACGTAAACGTAATAATAAACTAATGGAAGGAATAAAAAAATGGAAGACCATGTATATAAAAAAAAATAGTCTTGGAATAATTTGAACTCATTGCTCAATTTTTCATAAACTTAACAATGGGATATCCATTGTATAATAAATGTTTAAATTTAATAATTAAATGTAATAAAATAAATGTTTTAGATAATATCATAGTTTTAAAATACGGGAGTTCTGAACGTGTGTCGTACAACTCGCGGGCAATGACACGCGAAGGTCGCGGCGTGAGGGGTGTGCGGGGCGTGTACATATTACACCTATTAATTATTATTGTTAAGCTCGTGTTTTACTTATTTTAAAAAAAAGTAAAGGGATTATATAACGGAATTTCACAGATAGCTTTCGCATAAGCCAGCTTTTCTCAAATCAATGTATATGTTTCTTGTATTAAAACGATATTTTTATATTATTTTTATATTTCATCTGTAAACAGATTATGTTCTAGCTTGTCTAGTCAAAGCGAGAAAATACAATATCCACCTCCCACAATTGCACTAATTATTTTCTATTTATTGGAATGCTCGCCGCAATGTACTATTACAATCTTCTATTTTAACATCACATAAGTTTAAAATAATATTAATATTACACTAAAAAAAACGTTATTTGAGCTTAAATAATGGTCATATTAGAAAGCAAAATAAATAATTTATACAACAAAATCGACGTAATTAAAATTCGTCTATTTTTTTCTACTGAAGCCTCATTGAACGCCAGGTTGAAAACTATATATGTTGATATAGGTTTTAAGCCATTTTATTTATTTATAGTCGATACCAGTAATCAAAATAGTTTGACATTATCGGGCATAATTTTTTAAAAAAAATCTATAATGTTTACGTGATTAGCGGAAAAATTAACAAACATACACACAAAAAATCTTTTGTATACTTTTTAAGCTTATATTGAAAATAAATTTTTATGAACATAGTTGACTTTTCTATACTTTATTACTTCGACAATTTCATCAATGGTCTGTAGATTTATAAAACTAACTAACTTTCGTTCGAGTATTGGATTAACACAAGGATAAAAGCTATCCTATATGTATTGTTTAAGGCTAAGGTTGAACTATTAGCATGCCAAACCCAACACGCTTCTTTTCAATAATTAAAATAATGTAACTTTATCACTTTTTCGTTTATTTTCAAGGAACTGTATGGAATACCGGGGCTTAAACAATGAACCGGGGTTAAGCTATTACTATAAAAAAAAACATTAGTTTCTGTTCAGTAGTTTTGGAGGATAACTAAACACGGACAGACAAACAGACAGGCAAAAATTCTGCTGAGTGATTGTTCATATCATTAATATATTAACCGACCCAATTAATATTTTTTTTAAATCTTAAATGTTCTTAAATGTTAAAATTAACTTTTTTATTCTTTTATTATCTTATCTTTATATATAGATTATAGTATATCGGAGATGACAATAGAAAGATCCTTTCAAGTTTGAATAGATAGAAACGAGCTTAGACTGTGGAGGCGAGTGTTAATTCAAAGACACCCTTAAACCTACATTTGGGTTGCACGTCCCAAGTCAAGGCTCTGTGCTCTTTGATCCTCACCCTACTATGAGCCCTCATGAGCCCGGCACCCACACGGTGAATCCAAGGAATGCTAAGTAGCTTCTTCTCTAAATATAAGCAGGGGCTCGGAACTTGGTTTGCAGAAACTGTTGCCATAAACTCCCCTTTGGTTTCTTTCTCTTAGCGCGGTTATACCCTCCAAAAAAATTTCACAATTGAAATTGCAGAGAGCTTTTTCTACTTTATACTTTTATATATATATATATATATATATATATATATATATATATATATATATATATATATATATATATATATATATATATATATATATATATATATATATATATATATATATATATATATATATATATATATATATATATATATATATATATATATATATATATATATATATATATATATATATATATATATATATATATATATATATATATATATATATATATATATATATAAATCCCTATATACTATCCCTACTACTCATAGGTATAACTTTTGTCAGTGTCAGCCGAAACGTTGAGCTGTAAGTACATCTGTACTACATAACAAAAATCACGTTGAAGTCCTGGTACTCTTGATTTACTTAATACTTATGAATTTATTATATGTATGTTTATCTGTTACCCAGTATCCATAATTCAAGTCTTATAAGCGTATTTGTGTGAAAATTACTATTATTATTGAAAAAATAGCAATCATTAATGTATAAAAAATAAATTTTCTTATTTAAAATCCTTGTCCTGATAATAAGGAACACATATTAATAGAATCATCTAATTTGGTGTAGTCGTTCCAAAGCTATGCACGTATATACATTTCGGCGATTTATTTTTGCTTATATTAAATATAGCTATAGTATAAAGTATTTACTTTTTAGTACGTTTTAATCCTTCCAACAGAAAACACTAATATTTAAATTCATTACCAACCTATTTAAAAGACAACCTAATTAACCTTTGACAAATGCTCAAATTTTCACATTCCTTCGCAAAGGCTCTGTGTTTCTTCCAGATTTTGAAATCTGGAACTTAACACTGCACTTTACCAGAGCGGAAAAATGAAACCAGTTTATTCCCCCGAGTAAGCATGCATCCCACAAGCATCACGTTTGCAGAAAAATCTTGGCCCATTACGTCACGATGGCCTTGGAGTACATATGTACTGTAAAATATACGCAGTTGAAATAAATATGTTAATTCAATTCAAGCCTCTATGTAGTAAAAAAAAGTAATGATAACACATTATTTAGATGTATATGTACATGCTATAGACGTATATATTTACATTTTATTATAAATCTTCATTTTTCTACTCTACTATCCTTAGGTACCTTAGTAGAGAGCAGGATTGGGTTTCGTGGATGTCTTGTGAGAAAAGCTCAGAACAGTCTTCTGCCTGGCATTAGTCCCGGCTTCGTTTGCCAGGGTCTGCCTTCCGACTAAGCTTACTCCACTTTGCTCGGTCTTTAACATCCTTAGTGGACAATCTATTGGCTCCCATATCCAAACCTAACCTAAAAGTTCAGAACAATGAGTGGTTACAATAATCCTAGTCACACACTCTGTCAATCTCATCTTTAACATCCCGTTACTGGTTAGGCATCCACCTATTTCATTAATTCATTCGTATCAGCCGGGAGACGTCCATTACTAAACAAATGCCTTCCCCATTGACTGCCATAAAGACTGATTCTGGGCCGAATTCATCAATCGGACTCCGGCGACCTTGACCATACCGGTGACCTTCACCGTACCGGCGACTTTCTGACAGTCAGCTTACCTTTACTATCGCATTAAGCACTCCTCGTGCTCCGTTTACCAGTACTGTAGCGTGCATTACGTAGCTACCATCTTAGGATTATTATTATTATTATTATTATTGCGTTTACTTAGGAATTTATTTTTTCTAGGAACCATAAGATATTTAACATTAATATCTACTAGAGAACTCCACACGATTTTGAGAAAGTGGTCTTGACACACGGATACAGGCTAACGAATAACAAAGTGATCCTATAAGGATTTAATTTTTTTATTTTTTTAAGATACGGAACCGTAAAGACTAAATTTTATAAAGTAGTATAAATGACTGTTTTGATCTACATTTAATGGACATTGTATCAAACATATTTAATTAGCTAAGAAATTATACTCCATTGTTTAAAATAGCTTCGTAAATGATGTATTATAGATATTTTCGTGTGTGTGGTGTATGGATATTTTTTTAAATTGAAGTATTTATATACCTATATTATTTTGGTCTCGTTTGCTTTACATAGCAAACCCTGACTAATCAAGGCAAAAAAATAACATATTTTATGTCCTCCATTTATCTCTATTATATGCATATATTATCTATAAGTGATTAGTGAAAACCGCATTACAATCAATTTTATAGTTTTTAAGATTTAAGCGTATATTCAACAAGCAGTAACTTTGTTTCGTGCTATGGAAATGCTTGTATACGTTGTAGCTCAGTGGTATAATATATGAAATAATAGTTGTGGGTTCTATCCCCACTCTGAAAAATGATATAAATATAAAAATATAATTTTTTATATAATTAAGTTTACTCGTTAAATAAAATACAAAACAATCATGTTCATTATTTTAAATTATAATTAATTTTACACTTATTTCTCAGATCTAGTTTGACAAAACGCGACTTTGGGTTTACGCAATGTCTTAAACTAAATTGAAAGTGGAGAACGGAGAGCCTTACCACTAGATTTGGATAGGATGCTTATGCAAGCATGAAGCTTCCATATTTTCAACCAAATTTAAATTATGAATTTATTAGAGATCATCGTGGTGCAGTGTAACAGTGACTGTGATCGCTATCTTAGGATGGTACTAGACAATGCCCTTTGTCTTATAAATGAAAGTTAAATAATTTTTATTTCCATATTTAGCAGAAATAATAAAAATCATTAATAATTAAAATATAAAAATATACATTAATTAATATATTTAAATTATTATTCTTTTTTCTTGAGGTATTTTTAATAGCTATATATAATAAAAATTAAAACAAATTGAGAAATTTCAACCTATATATTTATTAGCACTGAAATTGTTCTATATTTATAGGTAAGGTTCGACCATACGTAGGTAAGGTTGTAACATTACTGCACTCGGAATGTACCGGTATTAAATCTTTGTCTTATGTATATTCAATAATCACAGTATTTTTTTTTAATTTTATTCCCCTTATCATGATATTTTTCTAAAAATATATTATTAAATTTTTTTATAACATGCTCTTGGACATATTATAATGTTTTCAACATTTTTAATTTTTTTTAAGTGCTACGTACTAAATTAATTACTACATACTAATAATATGGAAATATGAAAAAATATTTCCTAAATTCAGTTAAAAAATTATCAACTTACTTATACCATGTATGGTGAGATTCATAATACCATTAGTAAGAAGTAATCTTATATTACAAAAACATTTAAAACAAGTAAAAATCATAATTATTAATAATAAAAAATGAATCTAAAATAGATTTTTTTTCTCTTACAAATCTATATTTAATCGACACTCAACAATCTGAAAGTGCCAGGCATGCCAGCGCATTGCTCGGTGAATGTATCGCTGGTTCTGCAAGACTCGTCCGTGGACGCTGCATTCATATCACTCAAGTACTCCAAATGTTCTTCTGACGATAGTACATCTAGCCATTCATCTGGAAAATAGTATGATTATAAAGTAAATGTTACTTACAGTATATATTACTTATATTATATATAGATAGTTAGTTTTATATTGAACTCTGAAAATGAAAATGTCAATTCAATTATTTCTAAGCTATTGTCTTATATAACTAGAGAATAATTATTCAACGCTGCAGGTTTCCAGAGAAGAGAAATAAAAATATACGACGATATCCCACAGCACTACAGTGGCCAGAAATCTCAATATTATTTATATAATAGAATTTTAAAAGATGCCATTGTGGCGCAGTGGCACAGCATCTGCCTGCAAACGCGACAGCAGTGAGTTTGATTACCACTAGGGGAGAATGAAAATGAAAATTATTTTAATTTTCAGCACTAAGTTCCGCCACTGAACACACAGTGTCTCACAATCGGGCGGAAAGTGGAGAGAGTAGACAGACAGTCAAGACACTCCATCTTGAGATAAGGCTATCTCTGCCTGTCTCGCTATGTGCGGGATACAGCATGAAAATAAAAATAAAATGTCTGCATATATTACAATATTCCTAATATTCCTAATTACACAAAGTATGGTGTTGACATTATGACAACTGTAAGAGAGAAACACAATATTAATCAAAGTTAAATTAGTTTAAATTATTGCTATAACAAACCATGTATTTCTTTTATAGTCTTATCGTCGCCTCCATAGTCTTTGGGTAGTACATGTTTAGGCAATACTTTTTGTAGGTCCTCCACATTTTTATGAACATTAATTCGATTCGCTACTTTAGGATTCAATACCTGTTTTATAATCGTAACAAACGATTCTACTACTTTAGACGATGATATTATGTGTATGGCAAATATTTTCATTCCGTAGCCTTCCTGGAAAAAAAAAACAGTTTTAATTTTAATACTAATATGTAACTATGTTAATGTCTTAAAATTTATAATTTACTTAATTTAAATGTAGAGCTATTAAATTATTAAAAATAATATAAAAATATAAAATATGTTAAATAAGCAACAATGTTCGTACAAACATATGCAATGTCATATACACATAGATATATGAAATAAATTATATTGTTTTCGTTGATCCTTAAGCTAAATTATAGCAATTTCGGTATTAAGTGGAAGATATATATATATATATATATATATATATATATATATATATATATATATATATATATATATATATATATATATATATATATATATATATATATATATATATATATATATATGTATATATACATATATATATATATATATATATATATATATATATATATATATATATATATATATATATATATATAGAGGTTTTTTCAATCTGAAATCGGGAATTGGAGTGTCTTGACCCTAGGTTATCCCTATCTACCATACAATATCCGAGGTAAAGTAAAAATGAGCTGCACTTGCTTGATCGCGCTTATCTCAAGAGGAATTGTTTGACCAATAGGAATAAAATAAAGAATAAAAAAATGTTGCAGGCAAATAAAGAATAAAATACTTACGATGTATATCGACATGGCTTGCCTCAGTTCCACAGGGTTTAGCTTAGTAATGTAGTCCATAAGATTTACTTCTGAGAAGTCAAGAATTATCATGAAACTACTTAGGTAGTCATGAGTTTTTGCATATTCAGCAAGCTGTCAAAGAAAAAAACTGTGATAATGACATACATAATATACACAAGGCATATTTTTCTATAACATATACTATGTTTTATCAAACATTTGAGATGTGATACACTATCGTTAGATAAATAGAATTAAATCATTTCTATACTAGACATAGCAATACAGAAATATTCGTTGTCTAGTATTGGCAAATTATATTGCTTAGATATATAATTTATTGATAACCGGAAAGTGAAGCACATAGTGATTAATTACTAGATTATTTCTATTTCTCTTTAAAATAGAGTAGAGGTCGTGGCGCAGTGGGCCTTTTTACATTTACTTACTATGATATTTGCTTTATAGAAGTGCATTATTTCCGACGATTCACTCGGACCGCCGTGGAATTTACAGAGATAAATTCTATGATTCTCATCTGTCAGCTTTGGTAACATCATAGCTTTCCTAAAAAATGTGACAAAGGCTTTTAAATTGTGTAAACTAATGTAGTAGTGTAGTACTAATTGTCTAGATTATCATATTGTTTCTTCCAGTTAATCTATATTTTTTTTAAATTACTAACAACTACAAACTAGAAATAGATCGCATTAGTGGCGCAGTGGCACAGCGTATCGTAAATATGATGCTTACGGGTTCAGTCCTTATTGGAGGAAAGGGAAGGAAGGAAACGTAATGGCATTACGTTCTCTATGCGTTGCATATATTTCTTTCGTAACATTTTAAATCTTATAATTTAAATATTTCTGTTGTCTATGGATATTTTTGCATCTATATTAATTTTTAAATTTGTAATTATATATTTGCTTATATAATACTCCTAGACCTTAAGGTTTTCTGGCCGAGGTCGCTTATAACGATAAGGCCGCCTGATTTAAATAATTTATATATTTTTTGTTCTGTTTTATGTCTCTATTGTTTTGCTTGTCGTACTAATAAAGAATATTTATTTATTGGCCATATCTGATTATTTTGGGCAAACAGGAAATATTAACAAATCACGAAAAAAAAGAAACGGAGTGTCTGAGCACTATGTTCCCTCTGACTACCCTGCTATATACGGAATACAGTGTGGTACTATATGAGATATCAACAAGTTTATGTATTAAAATACAAAGCAATTTAGAACGTTCATACACCAATCTGCACCTGATCCTTGAGAGATTTACTTAACCTAACCAATTTAAATTTTGTATTGGTACCCACCAGTGAATTATGGCAATAGTTATTATATTGGGATAACTTGCATAGAATAAAATAAAAATACCCACATAATTATTTATAAAAGTGAGAGAACGGCTATATAAAGGGAGGATTTTGACAGTTTAGTCAGGACATCGTTATTCTGCCTCACGGAAGGTATACCTACAGTTGAGTTGTACAAATTAGCACGTAAAGTCAGGGGTAGAGCGCTGTTACTATGAGCAGAGCTTAAAGTGCGAACCTAATAAGTTTAAATAGTGCATAAGTATAAGTATAAGTGCAGTGTAATCTTGTGAAAAGTGTGATAAGTGAAATAAATAATTTGTATAATTGACATTTTAAAGTGTCCTTCTGACATTTTAAAAGTATAGCAATGTGTTCAAATCCCACTACGTTCAAATTATTATATGTTTTTCTAAAAGTATTTTTTCTTAGTGGAGAATAAATCTTTCATAAGGCAAGAAGAAGAAGACGAAGAAGTCTAGTGTCGGGACACTCTGTGTTCATCTTGCGTTATAATAATATAAATTGTCAATATTTTCATTGACAACTCTTCATAACTTAATATATTAATCTTATTTAAGACTATATGCAATAAAGATTAATAAAAATATTATATTTCAAATAAATGATCAGACAAATACAATTTATTAAATACATATTTATATGTATATATATACTTACGCAACTTCATTTAATCTTTCAAAATCAGTTTTGATATTGAATCTGCCGAAAAACTGTGGTAATAAAGTCCGCATTGTGCAAATTTTATCTAGTTGATTTTTTGCCTTCTCCATGGAACCTTTGCATGCGAGAATTGTCGTTTCTAAATAGTAGGAACCTGGAAGTAGACAAAAACAGATATAAAATATATGTAATTAGTATACATGAGGCCGTCTAGGCGCAGCGGCTCAGTGTCGTCGACTCCCACTTGGGGAGAATGAATTATTTCATTTTCTCGCTTTGGTAATAAAGTATAAATAAATTTGGTAGCAACACGCAATGTCTCAGAATTGGGGAGAAAGTGGGGGACGGAGTGTCTTAACACTAGGTTCCCTCTGTCTACCCTGCTATATGCGGGAAATAGCGTGAAGTATTTTGTTTGTATAATAAATTGTTACATATGCAATTTGCGTATATATTTTTATTTTCAATTATATACATACTAAATTTTCTGCCTGTAGCCGTTTTATCAGGGCGATTAACGTAATATAGCCTGTAGTCTTCCGATTTCCAAAAAAATACATAAAAGATAAAATATAAATCGTGAAATTTTTGCTTAGATCAATTTTGAGACTATTATATATCTATATTTTTTCAAGCACATAGTATATCTCTCATTTTACAGCAGATATTGTAGAGATAAAAAAAAACGATCACATTTTACAAGCTTTTACTTAGTTTTAGAAAACGCCACGCTGCAAAATTGGTCAATAATTAAAAAATCTTTCACAAAATTTCATATAAAAACTGTTCTATACAGCTACTTCGATGTTTGGTCAAAAATGTAACCTCCCCTGTATACCAGGAGCTCTACAATAATGTGAAACGTGTACGAGTATGTTCAACCAACACATACCGCGTAAAAATTCCACAGGCGTATAAACAGGTAACTAAGCAGGTATGTAACCGCATGGGGTAGAAGGTACGGTGCCTTCAATGAAAAATCTAATATCACTCAAGTCGGGTGAAACTCAACAATTGCGCCTCATGAATTTTAACGAGACATTTTCTTTGCGACGCCCAAAGTGATCTGGGTGCTTAATCTCGCACCTGAGGAGGTCGGGCCATAGAAGATTATAGTTAGAAAGCAATTTTGCGCATTGAATATTTTAAAATATAGCGTGAATTTTGCTTTTGAAAAATAACTAAATTGTGTACAGTGGCTCCGAACAAAAGGTTATCTTATGAGAGAAGCTACCTTAAATTTACACTGTACTTGATTATTTTTATAGGTATTAGTTATATTTTTTAATTTTATAATTTTAAGAAATTGTCACAAGAATCGTCACTGTATGGCCCTCTACAATATCCAAGGCATATGCCAAATTGCAATTCTGCACTCAGTAGTTTGATTGTGTATTGTCAGTCAGCCACTCAGAAATGGACAAGGTTTGAAAATATTTAATAACATCAGCTCTCCGTAGTTAGATAAATAATATTAAAAAAAATCGAAATATGAAAATAATTAGAGCAGTATTTCATCTATCACCTTAAAAATTGTATTGCTTACTTAAGTAATCCTACATTTGATACAGTATTTTATCATTTATATTTTAACCATAAAAAAATATACAATACATATACAACAAGGAAGCTTTAATCAAGTCACATTATATAAGCAGTCCCTTTTTATATTAACAAATAAACATTATAAATAGATTTTGTAGCTTAGTTAAAGAAAGCTTCTAAAGCCCTCGTTTGGTACTTGCTTATTTTTACATTTTACGTATAACATATTTTTGTACTGAAATATGATTAATCAGCCTATTTGTTTAGTGGTTAGTTCTATTTGTCAGTACGCCGAAAATAAATATTTGTGCTAGAGATCATTTAAATGCTTCACAATGCATTTTAAATGTATCATTAAATGCTTCAAATGTTTGTGTAAGCAAATTTACCTGAATTACATTTTTTCTTTAGGGTAAAACCGGGATAGATGCCCCACTTTTTGAAATGGCCACCTTATTTCAAAAATATTAATTTTATACGAATAATTTCTATAGGTATAGCTAGCTCAATCCTGTATCTTGCATTATTATTATTATTTATTAGGTTTAATTTCCTTTTAGTTTAATTTTCTTTAATTTTATAGTTAAGTGGATTGTCTTCTTCAATGCTGCTTGAACTTTAAATAATTTGCCTTTTTAGTGAATTCAGTCTTGGTATGGCTTATCATCATCATTTTATTTATCACACAAATCGCCTTGATTGTAAGCGTCATTTTAATTTAATTTTATTTTACCAATAGCTTGTAATATTCTGTACCACATCATCTATTATGCATATGCAAAAAATCAGGGCAACTATCCTTTTTGATAAATTATAAACAATATATATATATATATATATATATATATATATATATATATATATATATATATATATATATATATATATATATATATATATATATATTATATATATATATATATATATATATATATATATATATATATATATATATATATATATACATCTAAATGCAGACCCAATGGACCAATATATTGATGTAATAAATAATATAATGGAATTTATTACTTATTGTAAAGTTATACAACCTCCAAGTCTGATCCTTGAAAATTTTACGTGTTCAAGAATTTCGTTGCGGAGATAATTACACTTGCTAGCAAAACGCGCCCTCGCCACACCACTATGTATGGGTAATTAAGGTACGGGGTGATTGCAGCTTCTACTTATACAATTAATTCTTAGACGCGAATTCAGGAAGTTAGGTTTTAGAACTTGAGGCATCTATCCCGGTTTTACCCTATATCATATATTCGGCGACAGATAACGCCGTTATTAACGTCGTTAAGCCGTGTCAGTACACTTAATTCTTCACTTTACCACATTCTAGATATTGCTATACTCAATAGAGTGGCGGAACTCAACGCCGCGTAATATCTTACTAGAGCTCCGCATTAGCCTATTTTTTATTTATTTCAAGCACTTGAGACATATTTTAGGTGAGTTTCTCGCCGGCTCTTCTCAGCAGAACCTGCATTCCGAACCGGTGGTTCCTTGGTGGAACCTTTCAATATAATTTGACGATTGAAAAGTGCTTGTAATGGCCTATTTCAATTTTGATTTTAAAAATATAATATTAGGCAGCATTTAAATCACTTTATCGTGGGGTAATAAAGTTTCAGAACCCATGTCACTGACACACGGCATTATCTGAATCTATCCTGTTGTTAGTCATTGAAATATATTGCTTAGTAATTTTATTATTAATAGAATTAACGTTGTGTATATAATATTTAAACTTTTGGAACTTGTTGTTGGCAGGGTGTCTAGGATTTATTTAAAAGTGAAATCTCTTAATAGTTTTTTTTTGTAAAAACCCTTTTGAACAACTAAAAAATAAACAAACGTCGTATAAAAATGTACCCAAAAGCCCTGCTCAGTTTTAGAATTGTAAATTTTAACTTGATTTGACTCTCGCTACGGACACGTTTTACTACACAGGACAAAATCGTAACGCTCGAAACGCCATATATAGAGACAACAACAACAACAAAATCGTGAAAAAAATGGCTTTACGTCACCCACACTGGACCTCGAAATTCTCCTAAAGATCGAAATTTTAAAGTAAAACTGTAGGTACTTTGAACGTAATGGCCAGGAATAGCTAATGTTGGTTTAGTAGTAAGGTAGAAAGAAGGAAAGCAGTGATAAAAAAATATATATATAAGAACTCGGCCTGTCTAGAATTATCATCAGTTTATGTCTAGAACGTATTTTAAAATTTGGCTCATTACAGGAATTCGGACAGTCGAGGTGAGCGTTTATGCGCCTTTCAAAGGGACACATTTAAACCTCGCACGCAGATTTTGTATTATGAATGGTATTTTATAAAATAAAAGAGTTTTATTCCTGTTTAGAGAATTAGAATAAATCGGACTATAAAACTAATATGAGAGAAATATAATTTAAGTAGGCATACATACTGTCAAAATTTTGTAGTTACCAAGTGATATCAAAATAAAAACAGTCTATTCGTTCCACTAAGAAGCATAACTACCCAGTACCTCAATTTTCCCAAATGCAAGTAAGTAAATGTAAATGAATAAATAAAAAAAAATACTGGCAAGTAACTAATAATAAACATAAGTAAACAACTTTTGATTGAAGATTTGACGTTAATAAGTTTCCTTCAATTATGTTTTCCTTTCGTCACAACGTTTTTCTCGTTACTGTAACGAAGTTTAAAATTACATTTCTGGAAATATATTTAAACAGAGATTTATTTTATAAGATTTTCCCTTTAAAAATTGCTTGTAATTTTCTTCTGTGGCAGACATTTCTCTTTTTGATATTATTACTTTTATTTATTTTCACACTGTATTCTGCCTTTACTGGGTTATGCTGATAGAAATTCATGTCAAGACACTTAACTTTTCGCACTTCGAGTGCAACACCACCAGAGTGGGGACACCAGAGTGGCATGAACACCAGAGTGGGAAATGAATTTAGTTGATTGAGTGAGAATCAAATCAACAACTATATTGTTGCCAGTCAGACCCTCTCCCACACTGTGTCAATATGCCTTATTTACTTAGAAGGCGGCAGCGGCTATGTTCTTGTAACCTGGTTACAAAGCGCGGCATTGAGTTCCGCCATGCAACACGCAATATTTCTAAAAATGAAAGAAAAGTGGGGATCGCAATGCCTTCACGTGCCTTCACCAGGATCCCTCGGCCTACCCGTACCGTATATGCGGGATATAGCGTGAAGCAATTCAGATTCATATAAACTATGGAGCAATTGTACATTATCATAATTAAACGTGTGTCAACAAATAAAAATGAATAATATAAATAAAATATATGTATACATTAAAATATTAAACACGCACAACCAAAAACAAAAAAAAACATATTTTGTATATATTATTTTTATTTTTGGTATTATAAAGATTAAAAAGTAAAGTGTAATTATATCTTATTTCACTGTACTGTGTCCTTTTAAATTATGAAAATAATCTAATTTTAGAACACTTTAAATAAACAACTAATAATAAAACAATGAGACCGTTCGAAAATATTTCAAAGTCGAAATGAAAGTGGAAAGCCTTGAAAATAACGGCAACTCCCAAAAAGCGAGAGCTCTCGTTAGCATTTACAGATCAATTTATCAATTGTTCGCTCAAACAAATTGCCTATTTGAAATCTATCTTTTGTTAGTTGATCATTTCAATTCTCGTTACAAAACACCTATTGTACGTTCCAAGTATGAAAGGGTTTGCGATAGATAGGTCGTTATGGGAAATAGCAGTTCCTATCGTTATTTAATGTTATATTGCGAGATGTGCTTTTGCGAATTTGTTCAATGCTTGTTTACTATTGTAGCATATTGTTTGTGTAGAGCATATTGATATAGATGGCTGAGACGCCGTGTGACAACCGGAAATGGTATATTATATATCGTTCCCAAAGTGCGGGAAGCGTGTGAAATAATAAAATAAGTATTGTTGGGATTCACTGATGGAAGAAGGTGGTCATAGATGACAAAGACTACAATAGTAATGAAATAATGTCACTCGGCGCAGTTATTAGAAGGGAACTACTCTGACATGTTGTTATTAATTTATAGTGATTTATATCAAGCAATTTCTGCCCTAATGATTAAGAAACATATAGTTCATCAGTGTAAGTATCTTTGTTTGTTTTTTTTTAAAAAACCGTTAGCCACTACTTATTCCTAATAGTGTAATATAAAAAACGGTTGGACTAAATAATAATTAAATTCAATCATATATATATATATATATATATATATATATATATATATATATATATATATATATATATATATATATATATATATATATATATATATATATATATATATATATATATATATACACTATAAAGGAATAAATTCGTCTTGTGTCTGCCATTTTAATATTTTCATATACTTCCTGCTACGAAAAATCTATATCTGACAGTAAATGTGATGGTTGTGAACGAGTGAGTTTTTTTCAATCTGAAATCGGGAATTGGAGTGTCTTGACACTAGGTTATCTCTATCTACCATACAATATCCGAGGTAAAGCGAAATGAGCTGCACTTGCTTGATCGCGCTTATCTCAAGAGGAATTGTTTCGAATTACAAAAATGTTGAATAGTCCATCTACCAATGAAGACTGTATATAGGCTATTACTTCACACTATGACCATTAGGCATAAAGAATAAAAAAATGTTGCGAAACCGGAGGTACTTGAGAACTTTTACTAGATCAGAGCTACGTAAAAATTCTATATGACGGAATTGTTTCCTTTTAAAAAAATCCATAAAAGTCATTGACAACACATATCAATAACTCAAGACATTTGTATGTTAAAAAAATAAAAATTAGAATAAAAACAAACCATAAGAAACTTGTTTACGATAATATTCAATTAAATATATTAGATACGTTGTGCCTTTATTGTAGCTTATTATTTTTTACAGCATATCGTTTAATTCAATATCTAAGAAGCTTTTAGATATTTAAATACAAGGGAACGGGGACAGGGAAATGCATAGAGCCGCCGCACTTACGAGTGAGTAATATTTTATCGATTTCAAGCGAATCCTTCACCAATATATAGCTACATATTCAATAACATAGGCTATTATTTTGATGATTCTTAAAGTGTTTATCCACACTTAGGATAGAAAAATAAAAGAAAAAAAAGAAAACATATATAAATTAAAGAAAATATATATAAATTTGATTGCAGCGGGTTTCGAACCCGCTTGGACGGTTTCCCTGAGGCGCGGGTTCGAATCCCGCTGCGTTCAAATGCTTATATGTTTTCTTTAAGTAACATTGGCTATTTTTTATTATGAGAAATTAATTTATTATTCTTAGGAATACTGCTAGGTGTACAAAAGTATACCTTTTGTACATCTAGCAAAATTCCTAAATGCTAATAAAAATAAAAATGCCTAATAAAAATGCTTATAAATATGCTTACCATGCATGTACTGTAGCAAGTACTAGTAAATTATTGTAACAAATAACTTCACGAGAAGTTAAGTAATTATTATAACTAGAGGACCCGTTGACGCTTGACATACGCGTTGCCATAACAACGTGTATGTCACTTTATACAAAAGTAATATGTGTTGTTAAACCTATGGTAGTGTCGGTAATGTTTTATTTATTGATTTAATGTACTTTATAAGCATTATTATTGAAAAATAGTAGCGTTCTGCACTTCTCCTGCACATAAACTATAAGTGTGCCAAATTTTATGCTCCTGCGTCCGCGCAATTTTCGTAAAAAGGGGTCCAAAGTTTTGGCATCACGTATTAATATATAGATTATGTTACAATTAATAATTTCCTGCCATTAATACGCTAAAAAAATAATCCTCATATAGAGATACATTCTTGTTCTACATTCAATTTATTAATCATGTAGGTTTTAAAATCGTGACAATTAAAAATTCATGAAACACTCGTAGATATAAATGATCAAAGTTTTTATTGTCAAAATAATCAAAAATCCTGTAATACAGTGTTACAATTTTCACAAAAAATGTCACTATAAATGCACTGCGAGCTCGAACACAATTCAGTATAATGAATGAATTATTGTGAAGTTCCAGCGGGCCGCGCGCGTGTTTAATCGTTTATTTATATAATTATAGGTAACTTATAAACTTATACATCATTGTTATGATGATGTTTCTCTCATAATCATTATAATGATTGATAAGTTTCATTTATACAAATCATTATAACCACAAGACGAGTTCTCATTCAATTGACATAATATTATGTGTTTTTGTTTCTTAACAATTATATTATATATGTATTAATATTAGGAGGCCGTTATGACGCAGTGGCACAGTGTCTGGCTGTAAGCGTGGCTGGTCGATTCTCACACGGGGAGAATGAATTATTTCCATTTTCCTCGCTCTGGTAGCAAGAAGAAGCGCGACGTGCACTCATCACGTAATGTCTTAATAACTGGAAGGAAAGTCACTGTCTTAACCCTAGGTTTACTCTGTTTACCTGTCATATACGGAATAAGGCCACCTCAAAACATTGAATATTGAGTGATAAAAATGAAAATAATTCATTTCACTAAGTGGAAATCGAACCCGGAATCATCACGTTCACAATCAGGCGCTATAACGACGACAATCTCATTAAATTACCTAAATAAAAGTTATAATATTGTAGAGCGTGTCTCTATTCTATTGACTTATTTAATTTGAACTAACATCGATACATCTCCGATCAAGTTTAACTGGTTAAGTGTAGCATACTATTATGTAAATAAACAAGAATTGATCAAATGTTGTCTAGTGACTATGACAATTTATTAAAACTTAATTTGAAATCATCGATTTATGATATTAAGGATTAGAGGATATCATCTGCCTGTTAATGTGACGATTTGTGAGTTCCCACTGGTAACAAGCCAAAAGATTCGCCACTCAACACGCAATGCCTCGAAAGACAAAAAGCGGAGAACCGAGTGTCTTAACACTAGGTTCTTTCAGCCTCCGGTTCCCTCTGCCTACCCTGCTTTGTGCGGGGTACAGCGAGAAAGTAAAAAAATGGGAAGCTGTGGTGTAGTGGGATAGCATTAGACTATTAATGAAATGGCGATGTAACCGATTCTCACTCGAGATAGTTACGTGTATTGGGATCCGGTCTCTTATAAGGTTCCGTACCTGATAATGGAAAAAAACATCCGTCCGTCTGTCTCTCCGTCTGTCAAGAGCACTTTTCTCAAGATCAGGTGAAAGCATCCAGCTGAATGAATTTCAAATATACAAGTCTATAGTCCATCAGATCACATAAAAAGCAAACTTCATAATAAACGACATTGAGTAATTAACCGAAAAGCAACTAAGAAGTGTTAAGAGGTCCTGAAAATTTTGTTATAGTTTGATATTTTGAGATCATTAGTATTAGATTATCGTATTAAATAATTATTTATTTAATACGATATTTTATATAATTATTATACCACAATAGGTAATAAAAAAATGTATTTGTAAAATTATACTTTGTAACAAAATACTCTATTTACATATAATTGTTAAATTTTAAAATTTAACTTTAAATTATAAAATTTAAAGTAAAATTTAAATTTAAATTATAGCATCATAAATTTTGTCATTAATATTTTTATTAATCTTCTATACACATATACCTACCTATAGGTGATTGCACTATAAATAATATTGTGAAAAGAAACCATTTCTAAGCATGCAATTAAGTTTCTAAATTAATTCACTAAGTTGGAAATTGTGCAATCATTTTCAGTCATTTTTTATTGGAGTATATATACTGCATTTTATATATGATTAAAGGACTTTACTAAGAGAGTAAAAATTGTGCCCATACATTAAATATTTTGTGAAAAACCATATGTATGTAGGGAGATGTAAAAGCACTAACAGGATATTAAATTTCAAAAAAAATGTCCGTCTGTCAGTTTGAACACGCACATCTTCGGATTTATTGGACAGATTTGAATGATTTTTTTTGTATGGCTACTTATTTGGGTAGGATTTTATGTATAATAAATTTTAAAGGCCGACACGCCTCATGTAGAATCATAGTATTTCAACTATAAGAAGTAATGAAATACTGTCATAAAAAAAAATATTGAACATGATAACATTTCCCATTGTGTTATAAAAGGATATTATAAAATGGATCGGAGAATGATCTGGCGCACCTGATGGAGGGCCACAATAGATTAAATCTAAGATGTGGAATAAAATCCCATAAAGAATAATAATAGTTCAGCTAAAATATATGAAATAAGGAAATGCTGCCTTGGCAGAAGTCAAAAATACTAAAAATATTTTTTAGCAGGACAGGGTGTGTCAGACATAATTGAGGGTTGACGTGATTGATTATATTTAAATTATTATACCTTCACTTTGGTAGAAAAACTACGGCGTTGAATGAAAACCTAAAAAAAAAGATCTGGAAAGCCTATTTTACACATAAAAATCAGCTAAATAATTAAGTAAGTGCTCTTAATACTCTTTATATATATGTACACCAAGCCAAGATACGAAATCGATACATATTTATAATATTTCGAATAGTACAAAAGGCGATGTTATCGCTAAGAGAGCGTACTTCTCGGGCAACCTTTGGGTAGACGAGAGAATAAAAAAAAACAAGAAGTGGTGTACTTAGTACATATTAAGTTATTATTAAAATTAATATAAACCGATATATACGTACCGACACATACATAGATGTTTGTAAATAAATAAACATATTTGAAGCGTGAAGAAAAATATAAGACATTTAAACGTTAGTGTCAAAATATAATAAGCTTTCTGCCTTTTTTAAACGTTTGCACAGTTTTAGCCTGTTTGACATTTAGGGATAAGGAATTCCGGAAGCTGACGGATTTTACTGGGAAAGAATTTGTATAGATGGATGGAAATTGCGATATATGGAATTGACGTGACGTGCGTGATGAGTATTTTAACATATGGATGGAAAATAAGTGAATGTGAAATTAGTTTTGTCTCATTTTTCGATTAAAACTCAAAATTCACGTTAAAAATGTTACTGTGGTATCCTACTACTGCACACTATTTTTCTACGAGTAAATACAGCAGCAGATATTTTTGAAAATTTTTCCCATTTTATATATATTATATATTTATTACCTGGCCGTCTATTAAGACATCTTAAGATATTTATATTGGTAACGCGTAAATCCATCCATTCTTTCATTCGGGAATCGAATCCAAATTATTTCAAATTCGCATGTTTCAGCAACCATTCTCTTAAGGCCTTATAACTTACATTTTGTACATTTTAGTGACAATAAATTATAATTCAATATTATAGTAACTTTATGACAATTTTCATACAAAATATGCTTAATATTTGTATGAAAATAAAATAATATATAGCATTAACTTTGACCAAACGTCAAGCTTATAATTTATTGTCAGGGACCGCAGACTGGTTCAAAAGATATACATATTCCAAAATACCAGTATTTGTAGCAATCCTTAAAGTTGAGCAATACGGAATTTGGAATCAATATATATATATATATATATATATATATATATATATATATATATATATATATATATATATATATATATATATATATATATATATATATATATATATAACTCTTCCGTTACTGAGTGACTGACCGACTGACTGACTGACTGACAGACAGCATCCGAAACTACTGAGCGTAATTTGTGGAGTGTCATTGGAGAGTGAAGGGAGCACTATGAGAGGATTTCCTGAAGTTCCTACGGGAACAGGTTAAAAAAAAACAGATTAAAAACCATAGCCCTGGCCATTACATAATAACTAAGGCTTATTATATTTAAAATAAAAAATAACATATTATGTTTATGATAAAGAGAGCAATAATCAGGGCCGCTATTTAATTACCCATTATCTACATTTTGCATTATCATAGAAAAAATCTGCTCGTTCCCCTTAATACGTATGCATAAGGTATTGACTCTATTTCTGGTTGAAGTTAAAGTTAACTTGTGCTTGGGCTTGTTTATTGGAATTTGCTATGCCTATATTTGTACTAAAGTTCTAGGCTAATTCTATTATGAATATCTTTTGAATTTATTTGCCAAAACTTCAAAAGCCAATAACCTATCTAAAAGTTAATATATACATATTTATCTTTGTTGTATTTAATGCTCTCGTATTAATCAAATACTTCAGAACAACAGTTATTTATACTGGTTCTCTAATGTTAATAAGACAATGATCATATATGGAAGGTAAAAACCTAAAAAGCTTATAATCAAGGAGTCTGACAACTTAGTTAATAACTAGTTAATGAATTTTGATAAGCCCAAGCTATACATATCGTCATAGTGACGTTAATGGATTATGCTCCACTGAATATGGCGATTGTTTGTTTTATATTCAGTTAAGAATATTTCTATTATTTCTTTAATTCCAATATTTATTCTAAGTGGAATTAGATAAATGCCGTCAATATTGGACGGTAATCGCGACGGTTCTGAGTTCGATTCCCGCTCGGGAGATAAATACTTTCTTTTCCTAATTTCGGAGGCGCTAAGACGTGTATATTATACATTTAAAAGGGAAATCCTCCTTTAAAATGCACATTTAAACCTACACTTGGGCCGCAAGTCAAAGGTGACCAGAGCTCTCCCTATGACGCAGTGAGCCCGGTATCCTGTACGGTGAATCCATAGAATGCTAAGTACTTTCTATTCTCTGATAACCTCTAATATAATACGCAAGTGACATTTAGAATAAGTGACCTGCTCGCAGCTTTGCCTGCTTAAGTAAACTAAATACTTTTAGTTTTGACATTTCATACATTACATTGAAAATCTTCGATGTTCCATTGTATATATTTTTTTTAGACATCTTTATAATCGCTATTCTGCTACAGTCATCTACATGTTGCCATAGCTTTAACTACTGTCGTACCAAAATACATTCACTTCTATTTAGTAGTTATCAGTTGTAAAAGTAATTAGATTTTATAAGATTTTATTTTTCTCAATAATCTATTACAATAATCCATACAATAATCTATTACTATACTAAAATTAGTTAATTTTTTAGTAATTTTTGTGTGAAATTAACACAACTCTTTAATAAATAATATGGAATTATGAGAGAAATTCTTAAAATATTAAGAGAACGTTAATAAGTCTAATTGTGTACTATTGGATTATTCGCGTAAAGTGATGATGGAAGCTACAATTCCTCAGCTTCAAATTCTTACTTGCCTACATTAACTTGTATACCAGAGATTAAAAACAGCCGAAATAATAAATATGAAATCGTTACTTGCAGTGTCTATTGCTATTAAAATAAAAATCAATAAGTTTACTTTTCAAAGATTTCGATTTCAAAATTGAGCAGGTTTTTCATGTTGATTGTATATATATATTTTTTTATTTTTATTACGTGATAACTCCCCCAATAAAGATTGGATTTTAATTATACTTTTTTGTATGGTAGTTCATGTTTATGGGCTGGTTTCAAATGTTATGTTATATGGGATGTTAGGAGTTTGGTTGGGTTAAAAAATTGGTTAAAAAATCACGTACATCAAACAATTTATGCTCGCACAGCTTGTGTTACGAAGGTGGATGACGAAGTCGTCTCGGATGGTCGGATAGTGAAACAAAGCGGAGCTTGTATGCTTTATATTTCAAGGCTTACAAAATTGAGAACCCCGTTCGACAGTTACACGTTATTTTATACTCTTCAAAAAAACAGAATTACCCTCTTTAACAATTTGTCAATTGGACATTTTGATAGTTGTACAAAAATAAAAACATCGTAGATTCAAAATTCCACTTAGTTATAATATTAAATATTATTATTATTATTACTCGTTAAATTAAGTGAAACTATAATTTAATTATCAAGCAATTGGTGTTATATTGGTATAATTATATTATCAGCTGTTATAGTTGGTTATTGTTCAACATTGACGAGCTATTCTTCCGACAACACACTACCTACAGCATAATAGCAGTATCAGTGGAATGGCCGAGTGTAAAACATCTATTGCAGCTGCCCAAACAATTGAGATGTATGAGTATTTTCTATCATATTCGCGTACAACGGCCGAGTGACAAGTGCCTCAAAATGCGTTTCATAGGTGAACTTTATTTTGCCCACTATATAAAAAGTGCAGCTTCAAAAAAAGATGTTTTATAGTTTATTTTCTAATCTAATCTCGCTTATCTAATCTAGTTTTATATAGATACGCTATCAATCAATCCGTTGTAATTGGATGAAGTTTATTCATCCGACGCAATAAACGTGTTATTTGGTTACTTAATTATTCGATAACATATTTTATAATGAGTGTCGTTCATACAATTAATACTATAAAATTAAAAAGAAAGAGACGATTTTCCATAGAATTTAGAGAAAGGGAGAGATTTGATTGAGTTTATTTTCCCAGTTACATGTTTTGATTAGGTCGAGTTGTAGCTGTGTAATTTTTCTTTAGGTTTACGTCCGCACATAGCAAGGTAAGCAGAGGGAAACCTAGTGTTAAGATACTCTGTTTCCTCTTTTTTCGAGACATTGAAGAGGCGGAACTCAGCGCCAAACTTTGTCTCAACTAGGTGTGTAAGAAAGTTTTTAAAAGCTTAATTCTAGCTAGTTTGATGATGGAGCCTGAACGTGGGAGATGACACTCCGGAATGCCTCGAAGCCTTAACTTTAAATTTCCTCTATCTACCCTGCTATATGTGGGAAACAGCTTAAAGCTATTTTAGCAGTGTATTTTTTTATTTATTTATTATTAGTTGCATTCAAATACAAAAAAAATTACTTACAAAAATCCTTTTTCCTAAAATGGGACTGCTTCTGCACCCACTCATCAAGTATATTGATAGCATCTTGCATTCTGCCTGGCTTGTCCAAATCGTATAGCTTTCGCACCTCGACCATCGTATTCGGTCTAAACTCTAATATTTTGTTTTCCGGTATAAATTCCATTATTACAAATCTCTAGGAAATTATTATTTATTATATATATTACTCTATATTCATATGTCTCTATGTTTATAACCTCACGCCACAGCTCCTAGTGATGTACTGAACGAAAAGTGTATGTACACGACAGTTAATTAAGAATGGTAAAAGCCAATATAAGCGGTCGGTAACTTGTCTTTTTAGGAATCCGTACGCGTTTTTGAAGTGAATATTTGTTTTTATACTTTTTTTTATAAGAATATTTATATATATTATTTATATTAAAGGAAAAAAAATAAATGTGTATTGTTGACGGAATGGAAAGTACTTACAATTATTGTAAAGGATATAAGAATACAAGATATTTATTTTAAATAAACGATTTTTATTTTTTTTTATTAGTGTTTTATAGCTTATAATCGTCATTGCGTTCTCCTAGATTGTGCCGTACCTATAGTATAGTTGGGATATTTTTGATTAATCTTATAGTTCGAATTTAACTCTGTATAACGACTAGTTTTTAGTTCTCTAATATGCTTAGAGAATTGGTTGCCAACCAGAGGTCTGATGATTTTCATTCGACTTTTGCTGAGCTCTTAGTAGTGATAGTACAGTATCTATTGTGCACATTTATCTAGTTAGATCTTGGCCAAGAATAGGTTTGGAACCCCTGTGTTAGACTAACGAGGACGCTGTTCAACACGCAATGTGGTACACAAATGAATGAGAAAATACTATTGGAAAATAGAGAGTGAAGTGATTTTATCTAATTTCTCTCTGCCAATTAAATAAAATATAGAAAATATATAGAGATAAAAAATTTAATTTAAACTAAAAATAAACTTAAATTTTAAAATAAACTTTAATTTATAAGTTTTAATTTGTATTGGTATGATACCTCAAACTCTTTCTTAGCGTAGTGGGTCAATATCTAATAGTGAGCACGATGGTTGTGGGATCACATCCACTAGGCAGAGTGATTATAATTTCAAATATTTTTTATTCCATCCTTTGGTAGTCTTGCCAGTGCGAGATATACAAATACGTGCCATGATGTCACGTCTGCTTATAAATATAATCTATACTAATAAAATAAAATTCGAGTGTCTGTTTGTAATATTCTGATAGTATGTGCTGTAAATTTTACATATTTTGTCTGTCTGTCTGTCTCTTCCAGCTAATCTAAGAAACGGCTGAATCGATTTTGACGTTTTCACTGACAGATAGCTGGTAGCATAAGTAGTAACTTAGGCTACTTTTATTTTACAAAAAATATGTATTAAAGTAAATACGGTGTATATTGAACAAGTATAGTGTGATTTCGTATAACATATTGACCTACCCTGCTGAAGCGTGAAGCGTGATATATTTATTCTATAGAAACAAACGCAATTCAGTTACGAGTCGCTAGTATATAATAAAAATGAAATGTATTTAATATAATGTATTTAATATAAATTCTATTTAAAGAAAAACACATATTAAACGATCCATTTTGTATTATCTTCTTGCTTTAGGATTTCAATTAAGGATATCAACGTTTAAAAGTTTAAGAGTATTGTTTTGCAATGCCGATTCGACCTTGTTTTGATTGGTTTTAAATATATGTATGTATGTGATCACATATATAAAAAAATATTATAGGCACTTAAATTACACGGAAATGGGAATAAATATATGTGTAGATTTTTGTATAAAATTGTAATTTTAATACGGTTAATAAAAATATTTGTTTTTTTTATATATTCCGCATATATTTCAGATCTCGTCTGTCAGACTAGCGAAAGGAAAACAATACATTCCCTGTCAAATCAAACCCAAGACTATCACGATAACATGTCAAACGCTATTCTACTGCGCCACGACGGCCATTTTGTACATATTATAAATAATTATTTATAATAATTTACTATTATTGTGACAGTAATTTGTAGTAAGCTAAGGAATTAATAGAAAAGTATTTACTTTTAATTTATAAAGGATCATAACAATCAGTAAATCTTAGCTTCACCTATATGTTTATAAGGAAATTTTGAAGAGCTAGTCTGAAGTCGTCTGTTTGAAAATTTACATATTTCTCCGGATCTCCGGTGACAATTAAACGTTTTGATAATATGAACTTGTTCTCTCTTGTTGTCACTTGTATGAAAAAATATTAATTTAATATATTTAAAAATAATTTTCTTTATTTTATTTTATTATACTTTTTTGGTTATTTTTGACATTTACAAATCTTCTTTTTTCTATTTATATTGTAGCAAAATAGATAACTTAGACAACTTTTTACTTGAATGGCGAAACTGAATCCGGCATCGTTTCTGACAACTTGATGTAATAAGCACATATCATACAAATATTCCATAAAAAGAATTTTAAATCTACACCTACTTTATAAAACATATAAAAAATGTATTGTAGCGGGAATTGAACCCGTGTCTCTTAGATATCGTCCAAGCGATCTGACCTTGTACAGTTGTTACAATTTATAAATACACCTGTTGTGCAAAGTCAGACATGTTCCGAGCCGCTACCGTTTTATTGATTAGAGCAAAATTAATGCAAGTTAGTAATTAAATTTTTTATTACTACTTAATACAACAAGAATTTAAGTTTGTATTAATAAATGAATCACATCAACTGTCAACTTTTTTACATAATAATATAGAATCGATATTAAGCGTTATTTAACAATAAATATATTATACCTACTTAAGGAAGTGTTACTTAAGTAATTAAGATCAACTTCCGTATGTAGCTTTTACAAGCAATCAAGGTTTTAGTTGAAATACAATTTTTATATTTCGACAAGGCTTTATATTTTATTTGTACAGTAAAGTTCATTGAACCGAATTAAATTGTGAAAGGATAAGTTCTAAATAAATTACATAAACGATCAGTCCTTCTTACCTCCTTTTATAAAATAATAATACATAGATCTTAATATTGTATATATTATAAATTTAGCTTCACGGTATATCCCGCACATAGCAGGTGAGGCAGAGAGAAGCGTAGGTTGAAGGAACTTAGTGTTTAGACATTCCGTTCTCCACTTTCCGGCATTCCGCCAGAGGGATTGCGTGTTAAGTGGCGGAACTCAATGGCTCGCTTTGCTTTCTTGCCAGACCGAAGAGATCCACAAACCGTACAGGCAGATTCACAGGTAGATCCTGTGTCTCTGCGCCACGACGGTCCTAATACATCTTAATTATAGCCTATAATTGAATTATATTATAATATTTTTTGCCTAAATAATTGGAAATATTTTATTTAAGCAGCATAAGGTCACATCGACGTGTATGATAAGACTAAGGGCACACTTAAAAAAAAATATTGGTTTCTTTTTCTGAAGCGCTCGTGGCGAGGGAGTGAACGATTATTTATCATGTTGAATATCAACTAAGTGTCTTGACACTACACACTACATTCTCTTTGCTTTTGTTCTAAGAGCAGGTTGATTTTCACACATTTCCCACATATAGTAGGTAGGATAGGCAGCTATTCAATAAATTCTTAATCATATCCGTATGGCAAGTATGGAGTGGATGTGAAAACAGCGTGTATTGTGGTAGCTGATACTACCTCTATAATAACAATGAATGTATATATAGTAGAAAATAGCGGTAATTTAATTAAAAAAAGACATGTTTTGAACGATTATGCCATATTATATTTTAAGATATTATCCTCTTATAAGAGAATTTCTATTGGGTCTTTTTACAAAAGAGCATTAATTTTTAATTTAAACGTTTTTATTGAATTATTAAAACAAAATAATATTTCTAAAAACGTAGTTATATTTTTATGTATATATTTTGAATAAACAACATTGTTTTTTTATAAAAAAATTCACCACCAGGAATTATTATTTTAAGCTTTGTTTTTACAAAGGATCAATGAAGTTAAGCTTAAACATTAATAAAGTATAAAATATATTTTTTGTATTTTTGTAATGTTAAGTGTTGTTAATGACCTTCGAGAACACAGTATTGATGATATCCAATATCATATCAAGGAAGGTCACGTAAAATATACGAGAATATCTCTCTCTCAAATTTAGGGATTGTAGCGTTAAGCGCTCCGTTCTTTCTGGCTAGAGATAACGTGTGAAGCTAAAAATATGTATTTTAATAGGTTTCCTGAGCTCTTCTCCATAAAAGGTGCCACCATGACACTATAGAATGCTTACGGGTTTCTTCTCTTTTTAGAATCAAGTGAAAAAAGAAAAAAAGTTTTCTTTCATTGTTTAATATAAATATTGTTGGTTCGCAAAAGTGTATAGGGAAAAATATTTAAAAAAAATGTATACCAGATATGACAAAGAAAATACCGTGCCAAGATACTCCATTCTCCTTCTTAATTTAAGTAATTGAAAATCAGTGAAGGAAATAAAAATAGTTCATTCGCCTCACAACCATAACATTTAGTCAGGTGCTATCCCCATTGGATTGGCTTATCCCGCAATGGGATTTGTGGAATTCGTAAAAGACGAAACTCTCATAGATCACCTTGTTATCCCTGCCTGCCTGTATCTGTCTGTCCGTGTGACAAGATCATATTCTCAAACTATTGGCTAGTTTGAGAAACCAAAGTAATATCGTTTTTTACAATATTATTTTAATGCTATTGTTTATATTATATTCTTTTGATATAGAAACAACCTAGCCTACCAAATTTCTAAGACAACGCAATCAAAAGATATTAGCGTTTATCCTTCACTTTAAGCATTTTGTATGAAAATCACCGCGTTATCAAAATATGATACTTGCCGTTGAACTAGAGTTATGAAATTTCGCAATAAGCCTGAACTTATACTACAAATAAAGGAAAAATATCCAGAAAAAAAAACCATTACAAAGTTATATCTTTAGTTCGTTGTATACAAAATTATTACACAGACCGCATATTTAAGTTTGTCGACTCCTTAAGGTTGTACTTCGTTGACCAATAAGTGAAATGAAACTAATGAAATTTGATACAAAATGAGAACTTTATATAAGTTTAACACAGAAAGAAAATATTACAATCCTATTACTGTCATTCATTTCACATAAAATGTATGGATACAACCGTAAATATCAGTTCGTCCACTTTTATACCACAATCATGAAATTGATACGGAACCCCCGTTAAGCGAGTTCTTGACCCATACTTTTATTTTATTTTACAACATATATTTTTTATGTAGTAAGCATAATATTTAACTTCTCGTTCACTAAAAAATCAAGTTATACAAATATGATGGACAAGTTTCCTTGTATATTCTGGAACTTTTCATGTACAATTACGTAAATTGTAATACAAATCGTCAATAGCGTTGTTGGAATACCAAACACCAGCTAAACCTATACATCTTCTTCGAAGTTCGACAGAACAAAGCAACTATATTTCATTCAACATCTGTAAGTGTTACAGAAATTCGAAACACAAACATGAAAAATTTGTTATATTTTTCAAATTAACCTATCAGAAACAGTTAAATTATTAACCGTTTCTTTTCTACTATTTAACCACTATTTTTTTAGGGTCCCGTATCCAAAACATGAAAAAAACTGATTTCTCATATGATCACTCTGTTGTCCATCTATCTGTACGTCTCTCTAGATTTTTTTTAATATGAAATATCCTGGATATTAATGGTTGGTCATAAAAAATCAAACTGTTAAGTTAAATCAACGGAACGGAACCCTCTGTAAATTACTCGCACTTGACCGATATTTTTGACCGATTTCATATCGAAGAAAATTCTGCTTTTTTGAGGTTATATTTATTTATGGATAATTTAAATATTAACTAAAAAATAATAACAACTTCACTAAAATATAGTTTTTACTTATAAAAGTACAATTCGCATACTTTACACCAAATTCACTTATTTACAATTTTAACGATATTACTTTAAATCAACAAAACTAAATTCTTATAGGCATTTACAAAAATGACGTATTGACTAAAACCGTCTGTCCGTCCGTCTATCCCTGGCCCCAGCAAGCGAGTGAGCTCTGGCGGCCTCTCCGGTCGATCGCCAAGCTTCCGATATCGCCAAATCGTGACGTCACGTGGCGTGATCTTTAAACCACGCCCCTTTTCATGAATTTTATGGTAACTCGGTGATTGTAGAGGCTGCTGCATCTGGTGACTCTTCGGCATTCTCAGCTGCGTGTACTTCCACTTCCACAACCTGGCTTTGGTTGCCAAAAGGTCTCTCTGGAGACAGTTTACTATCGTCCTCATTATCATCATCTGAAAGTCATATTAATTACGTTAGCTAAACATTCACAAGCGTTGAACAAAGCCGTCAATAAGAATGATAACTCCATTAGATTCAGCAAAGTTTAACAGTATAAAAAAAATAACGAGCAGTGACCATAGTATGCTCAACGTGCAGTGACCGCAGTATGCCCTTCGAAGATAATCGTAGTGACCGCAGTATGCGACAACAGCGAGCAGTGACCGCGGTATGCTGATTGTGCAGTGACCGCAGTATGCACAATGGACGGTGACCCGCAGTATGTCCTTCGAAGATAATCGCAGTGACCGCAGTATGCGACAACAGCTGTAACATTAATATAAACATCAACAGTAACACATTTCATGACGATGTAACCAAATCTTTAGATTATGGTTAATCAGATCCTCAGATTTCTTTATTTGTACATGATCCCATAACTGGTATTAGCTGATATCGCCAACCAACCAACTTTACATTTTGTACCAATAAGATAAAGCATACCCAACTCTTTAAGAGTGGTAATGTAACTCTGCTCCCTACATCATTTCACTGTAATAAGCAACGGGTCGTTTGTGGCCATCGTCAAGAATTTGGAATAAGACGGTATCGTAACCAACCGATGATGCATCGGTATGGAGCTCAGTGAGCATGAGGGGTCAAAAATAACTAGAACAGGCTCTGTGGTTAGGAGGTTATTAATTTCCTTACGCACATTTTATTGCCCATCACCCCAGTTAAACCCGGCATCTTTACGAAGCAACCCAGCGATGCGCGCAGTCTTTAGAGAGTCATTTGGAATGTATCTCTTATAGTACCCCGCAAGACCCAGGAACTGCCTTACCTCCTTGATGTTAGTCGGCACCTTCGCATTAACTAAAGCTTCCACTTTATGAGAGCTCGGTCTTACCTGACCGTTACATATCGTCCGGCCTAGGTACTCGATCTCTGTAACAAGAAACTTGTACTTTGAGATTAATGGAGAACCCAGCTCTAGTCAATGTTTCTAAAACTTCTCTAAGATCTGCAAGCCTTCGTCAACAGACTGACTTGTCAGTAAGACGTCGTCGATATAGACGCATGCCTTACCATTATCGATGAACGTTCGCAACGTATTAGAAATGAATCTTTGGTACACGATAGGAGCATTTGCTAGACCATATGGCATTTTGATGTATTTGTAATGCCTTTTGCTAGTTACGAATCCCGTGCGATGAATAGGCTCCTCATCAAGGCGAATTTGGTGGAACACAGTTGCCACATCTAAGCTACTGAAATATTTAGCCTAAAAGGTCTTAAGCCTAAAAGGTCTATGTGGTCGTCAATCAACGGTAAAGGGTTGTAGTCTTTAACGGTATCAGCATTCAGAGCTCTGAAGTCAACGCATAGATGATGGTAGCATCTTTCTTTTTAACCAATAAGATTAGACTTGAGAACTCAGATGACTCGCGAATAATATTATTTTCAAGTAAGTCCTTAATGATCGAACATGTAATTTTTCGTCATGCGACATACAGGCGTTTCGTTATGCAATTTGATGTGCATAAAACCTGTGGTGACTGCAGTACGAGCCAGTATGGCTTATACCACGAGATAGTCTGCAAACTCATCAATGATTCTCATTAGACGCTCTCTATCTGGTCCTACTAATGGAGAATCAATTGTTATAACCGTAGTATCAGGCATAATATGCATGACGTCGTCCACACGCGTTAGTCGTTGTCGACCTCGCATACGCGTATAAGTTACACCACGTCGATTCAAGACGTCAGTACCGATAATAATTGGTGTGCTCAAAAATTTATCACACACGCCGTGAAAATCAACCTCAAGAGATATCTCGGGAAATTCGACGGTTTACGTAGTATGGAAAGTAGAACGTACTTCTTCGTTACTGATACCGCGTTAAATTTTTTATGAAAGTATCCGAGTACATTGTAAATACTTTGCAACCGATTCAGATATCAGAAATTGTAGAACCGCTATCTACAAGCACGTCAACGGGTACATCCTGTATAACGGCCGTCGTGATATAATTTTGTTTATAAGTATCGTTCAGACTTTGACAGAAGTTAACGTTCAATTTGCCTCTTTAATTCGGAGCGCTATTTTGCGAAGCAATCTGCAACCTTGTGTCCAACCTTTTTACAAAATGAGCAAGGTTCTGGTCTGGATGTTTGTCCATAAGTTCTAGGGACACTCGCAGACGATGTACTCGGCATATTACCATCAAGGATCGACTCAGGTTTAAAACGCTTAAGACAGACTTATGACCTAAGTTACCGCATTTAAAACACACCGAACACGCACTGCACTTAAGTGAATTTAATTGTGAACTAATTTTATTATAACCGGACCGCATATAGTTCACCTTAACAGTTGGTTTTACATAAGTTGACAGAAAATCAACTAAATTTTCAGGGGGTAACTTCGCGTATCAGCCACACAGATTTAAGGATCCGTGATGTATCGTACAATAATGGCCATAATTAAATCGGCACTTAATCCGCAAACGATACGCAATCGTAGGAAAGGACGCCTAGCATATTCCGCATACATAGGGTATTTGTCGGAATCAGTCTTCATTACATCGAATAAAATATCAGCGATATCTACGCGAACAATGATTTGAAACTCGACCAACAACTTCGCGTCGCTTCGTCGCTTCTCGTCCCGACGATTTAAATTACGCACATGATCGACTTCTTGACACCACACAATAAAATTATACAAAGAGGTATCAAAAATTGAAACAAAAACATTTGATCTTACTGGTATTTCACCGATGGTGTTTTTGAGTTTTTCTGTTACCTCAGTAAATACCGTATCAGCACTTGCTTGTATGTCAGTTGTTCCACTACACGATGGTACAGTCGGAGAGGGTGGCGGCGGCATGGCAACTGCACCAGACAGCGGCTATATTGTCTCACCTAGCTGTGGCAACAACGTATCACCTGAACTACCCTCCAATGGACTTCGTAAACTGGAACTACCTTCTAAAACGTTTAAACGATTCGAAATCCCTTATAGTGTTTGATCTAAGCCAGGAATAGGTGTTCGATCTCTTTTTCGACTTTTACGTTTATTATGTTCAGACATTTTAAGAAGAAATTTAATTTATTTACAGCAAAGCTTAATCAAGAAAGCCTACGATTCAAGGCGTTGGTACTATCCCACTTCTGAATTTATAAATAACTTAAATATGAACTAACAAAATAATAAATAAATAAAATAACAACTTCACTAAAATATAGTTTTTACTTATAAAATTACAATTCGCATACTTTACACCAAATTCACTTATTTACAATTTTAACGATATTACTTTAAATCAACAAAACTAAATTCTTCGTTTACAAAATTGATGTATTGAGTGAAACCGTCAGGTCCGTCCGTCAGTCTATCCCTGGCCGCAGCAAGCGAGTGAGCTCTGGCGGCCCCTCCGGTCGATCACGAAACTTCCGATATCGCCTAATCGTGACGTCACGTGGCGTGATCTTTAAACCACGCCTCTTTTCATCAATTTGATGCTAACTATATATATTCATAGCCTTTCTACTTTATTACTATACAGTTTTCTTATCCTAAATATTAGTCATATTAAGTCTCTTCTTCTTCTTCTTCTTGGCATTAGTCCCGGCTTTTGCCAGGGTCTGCCTTCCAACTAAGCCTACTCCACTTTGCACGGTCTTTAACATCCTCAGTGGATAATTTATTGGCTCTCATGTCTTTTGTCACGACATCCAGCCATCGCTTCCTTGGGCGTCCGGGTGGTCTAACTCCAGGGACAGACATGTCAAGGCACTTCCTTCCGACATAGTTCTCAGATCGGCGCATAACATGGCCATACCATCTCAGGCGACGCTCTTGGAGCTTATCCACTACGTCACGGACCCCAAGACTACCTCGAATGAATGTGTTGCGTATGCGGTCGGACCGCGTCACGCCACACATCCATCTCAGCATCTTCATCTCCGTGACGTGAAGCTCCTGAGTGTGCCGAGATAATGTTGGCCAACATTCGCTGCCGTATATAAGAACAGGTCGGATAATGCTCTTGTATATCAGTCCCTTGAGCTAGGGTGGTATTCTGCTATCGCAGACCACACCAGTGACCTCCCGCCATTTGGCCCAGGCAGCGTTTATACGGGCATGGATGTCGTATGGTCATATTAAGTATAATAACATTAATACTGATGATGAGATAATATGATATTTATTTTTATTTTCTTATTTATTTCAAATAGTCATTTGTAATTAAAACAATGCTGAAGCCTCTAACTGTAACTTTAGATATGCATGCTACTGTTACTATACAATGACAGATGTATTACAAAGTGACAGTTCTGCCGACGTGTTTGTTTTATTAAATAAATCCATTTCACTTTTGACGTGAATAAATCGTGAATAAATCAATTTATTCATCTTACATTGCGCGAGGATTGTATTCTATAATATATTTGCGTATAAACTCTATTTTTTTTTTATTTTTTAACTTCACACGCTCATTCCGCATGTTAGAGTGAATCTAGTGTTAAAACACGCCATTCCCCGATTTCTGTCGGAATTGCAATGTATCAAGGGCGTCACTGTATAAATAAGTTCGGAAACCTCACTTTCTGTTAAAGAAAAATATCATTATATTATATAATATATATATATATATATATATATATATATATATATATATATATATATATATATATATATATATATATATATATATATATATATATATATGCACCTATGCTAATGTAGAGTTAGAGTGCAGTCTGCTATCATTATTTGTTCTACCTCTATGAAGAGAGGTGAATTTTATAATATGCAGCTACATATTCAGGAAATACTAGCTGATGTTGTAATTTAAATATTATTTATTACTCATAAGAATACTAATAGTTATACAATTAAGTTCACTTAAGAGAGAGGAGGTCGCTAGCTTCCCATAGTATCGCCTTTCCGCATTCTTAAGTTTTATTTTTATAAATGCATATTTTGTAATCTATTGTTTAGGTCTTCCGTAGAAATTTTACTTAGCTATTTGGTAAACATCCCCGCATTCTTTACAGACACTGTAACAATAACCTTTGACGATGGACAAATCCTTTGATAAAAGTTTCACAAATTCCACATTAAATCTAGAATGCTTTAGTAGGTAAAGGCCCGTACAATGTTTATTAAAATTTAACCTTACATTGCACGCGTCTCTATGGGCTTTAAGAAATTTTTAATATCCTCTTATATTCTGAGGCCTAACCGCTATAGTTGCTAATAAAAGTTGTGTTTACTTAGAAACAGGCTCTAGGAACCTAACAGTGAGATTATTTTTTTATTTTTTAAAGTACTATGTGGCTTTAACAATATATTATATATGTATCTATTTGTCTATACTATAGTAAAACAATAAAAAAATGTTTGTACATTGATCATTTTTTCATAAAAATAATGTGGGGAGATTGAAAATCTGCGCATTCTCCGATTTATTAGATGGATTTGCTTTAATTGTTTTTGAAGACTGGCAAGATGTAGCAAAACAAAAAAAAAATAACATGATAATAATAGCATAATAGCTCAGGTCTGAACTTTTCGGGTACTAATAAAAAAATAACGCCTTAAATTTTTTTAAGCCTAATGGACATTTTTCATTGAGCGCCATAACTATCCTCATCAGACATTTCCAGTTCATGTTCACATATTTCTCATATATCAGCAAATTTAAAAAAAAAATCTTCAAATCAACAGTAGCGTTAATAATAAATACTTTTAGCTAGTTGTACAACATGTGAGGAATATAAATGTGGATTTTACATTTTATTATAAGCTAATGGCACGTTTGCTACTGCGCCCTCTTAAGTAAACTGAATCGCGTTCGTTTTGAAATTTTGTACACCACATTGCCATTCTTCGATGTTTCGGATTTCTATATTTAAAAAAAACAAAGATGGTATATAGATCTATAGATAGTAGATAGATCTATTGATTATCGAAAATATTCGACATAAACAATTTATACATCAGATTGACTTTGTTTTAACCGTATTTCTATAGATTTTTAACTACTTAACTATTATTACTACCTTCAGACGCTGCTTAAAAAAAGTGTAAAATGTGCTTCCATGCCTTAAAGATCTTAATTTTATTTTATCTATTTCTCTCTATTTCTTTATTTTGAGGAATCATTGTTTGTCACTATAATTCCTGTTAAGATAAAAATGGCTAAGTTTACTTGTTTTTAAACTGCTTATTTTTGAAATATGATGGAAATATATAGCTCTCATTTCCATATGAGCGTCAAATGGGCTCTCATTATGATGAGGGTAATAAGTACTCATTTCACACTATGGTGTAATGTCGATTATTTTTTTGGAAATTCTTTATTGTAACTAAATCAAGGTTAAAGTTAATTTGTATCGAGACTCAAATATAGTCAAATTAATTATCATTTTCCCATAGTAGGTGCTAAGTTAGTTAGTCTACGCTTAATTTTCTAAACGATCCTGGCATTCCCATACATTGGTTATTGAATTTTTCTTCGCTCCTCACAGCTTCGTTCGTTCGAGCCTCGTTCATATTATTGAAATACTTATTAAATTTCTCAGAAAATAATATTTTCTTCATTTCCACTGCAACAGTAAATAATATTTGCTTTTAATAATGAAATGATCTATCACCAAGACAAAGGTATCGCAAGAGTGTCAGAGTGAGTATATGCGAGAAAAAGTAAAAAGGTTTTTAATAATGATGTTTTTTTAAATCAATTTTAATATAAAGTTCAGTCGTGATTAAAGCTACATTAAATGTAGTGCAGTGAATGCAAAGGTATATACGTATATAAGGATATATGAAATTTTTATGTTATTTATTTGCAGTGACGTTGTGTCAGGGATATCTAGCCATTTCTAATTTCTTACTGATATCTATTGCTTTCAAAAAACTTTACAAAACCAAATTTGTTAACTTTATATGTTATACTAAAAATAAATGCTATTCTGTTTTTACTCTAATTACAAAGTAATTAATATTTCAGTTTTATGTTTTATACTGCATGACAGGGTAGGCAGTAAGAGCCTAGTGTCAATATACTCCAATTTTCTAGTTGCTCCCCTAGTACCAAAAACCTTGTACCATAGGAAACAATGACCAGAGCCTGTCCCATTGCGCCACGATGGCCTCTAACTACATATATGAGAAGTAAATATGTCTCACGTTGAAGTTCTGCCGAGCACTTCTCCTCGCCGCCGTAGTCGCATGGTAATATTTCCTTGGGAATAAAGTCGTATATGCCTTCCCTAGTTTGGTGTACTCTTATTCGATCTCCAACTTTAGAGCTTACAATCTTTTTTATTAGACCTATAAGTATATCGATTGCTTTCGATGATGTTATAAAGTGTAAACCTTTTATCCTCATCCCATATCCTTCCTGAAATTATGTAACAAGAATTTCATTAATTTTTTTCCATTTTGCCTCTCTAATGGACAAAATCTTTAAAATGGGGCAAAGTGGGTTGCTTTCAGAACCTTTGTGAAGACATTTTTTTTCCTCCTTTATTAGAGCAATTCCAGTGTAGAACACGTGAACAGATAAGAGAAAGTATAGTTTTGAAGTCTCGAGTGAGATAGGTGTACCAGAGTGAGGATTGAACCCAGTACTGGTTGAGATATATTTGACTTCTAATCAAAAAAAAATATAATTTTAAGATGAATAATCCTATTAATATTAATTATATCATCAATTATAATAATAATTGCAAGTATTTTTAAATTAATGAATTTTTAATCTCAAAAATATCTTTTTTGGACCATAAAAAATGTTCACTGTTTCTATGTGGATATTTTTTATTACAATATTTTTTTTTATTTTGATGTTGAAATTGCTTTAATTTTCACAGTTGTTCCTACATTTAAATTATTAGCAAAATTGTTAATATTTGCGTTCATGTGAATGTTAAACAAAAAAATATTCTTCACGAATTATTTTAATTTCATGTTTTTTTTTTAATTATTACAATAAAACAGAAGAGTGTTTGTATGGTCAAGCTTATCTCCAGAACTGCTAGTCAATTTTGAATTACTTTTGTATATGATCGGTATATTCATGAGGAAGGCTGTCTAAATGACGTTCAATATCCTGGTTAGTCCTACATATTGATTTGCAAAGGTAATTCTAAGTCGGTTTTTGAGGAGAGTAAGGGGGAGAGCAAATTCTATAAGTAACGACGTTCGGGCGGTAACTAGTCTGGTAACTAGTAAAAAATTGATCATTATGATCAATTTTTATCAATCATCAATATGCAAACAAAATGATTAATTAAGGTCCTCTTTAAAATAATTTCAGTAATAACTTGCCAAGTAACAGTACCATATAACAGGTTAGAGACAGGCTAGTGTTAAGACACTTCGTTCCCCACTTTCTGCCCAATTATGAGACATTGCGTGTTGACGGAACTCAACGCCGCGCTTTGTCTTGTTACCAGAGGGAGGAAGAGTCAGAATCGAACTCACAACTTCCGAGTTGATTGACAGAGGCTAGACCGCTGCGCCACGAAAGCATTTTTCTTAACCTGATACTATAAGTAAGAAAATGCGTAATTTTTGAAATTATTATTAAATGAGTAATTATTATTAAATGAGTAATTTTTTAAAATATTTTAGATATTATTATTATAATTAATTAATATTATTATTATATATAATTTATTTGAAGCATCTTACCATAGTGTGAAATCGATCTTTTATTTAAAGAAATTGATTATTTTAATTTTTTTTCCCCCCATTTGTTCACGCCAGGTGTTTCTTACTCTACATATGGGATATTGTATAAAATTTTAGAAAAGCTAAGCTTAAAATATAATAATAAGGTTATTTTAAATTTCGCAAACAAGTTGATTCAAAAATCACTAAACATACATACTATACGAGTATTTTGTGATGGCAAAAGTTACAAATCATTTAAGGCTATAAATAACAATGTACTTAACAATGACCGTGGGTCACCTGCCATTGTAGCATCTTTTATTAGCGTTATAAATGCGCAACTAAGTACATACGCGTGTCTCATTTTTTTTAATATCACGTATGAATGTGATTCATTGTTTTTTTAATGGTGTTAATATAATATACTTTTGATGAAAATTTATCAGCAAGAATGTATTAGAAACTGGAGCTGCAATATAATCTAAAGAGGGCGACGAGTACAGTATGACAGTCGTCGTCGTGTAAAGCTGCAGGCTCACTTCAAACTCAACGCAATACTATATCTAGAATTTGGACCGAAAGTAAAGAAGAAAAAGAGAATATATAATATTTATCGAAAATTTATCGATTATTACTTTTTATATAAAACTACACCTCATTAGTTTAAGGCTGAAAGACTTTTAAATGACTGGAGTGATATATATATATATATATATATATATATATATATATATATATATATATATATATATATATATATATATATATATATATATATATATATATATATATATATATATATATATATATATATATATATATATATATATATATATATATATATATATATATATATATATATATATATATATATATATATATATATATATATATATACATATATATATATATATATATATATATATATATATATATATATATATATATATATATATATATATATATATATATATATATATATATATATATATATATATATATATATATATATATATATATATATATATGCCAAATCAAGCATATCAATACTTAATTTCATTTCTTCTATCGTGGCTTGTACACTAGTGTTATCATCATACTCCACTGATGAAAGTTTTGTCCATTTCTTATTTGATTAACTTAATAAACAATAATACTATAAATATTAAAGTCTTCGTTTGCCTGATAGGCTGTAAGATATGTTTCTTCATATACATAAATATATAAATAGGTAATAATTGTATTACAAATTTCAAATCTACTAGAACATTTTACTTGATATGGCACAATATCTGATTTCATTCCGTCAAATGTGTCTGTGAATGTCAGTGGTTGTCCTCGTCGTTCTATCGTCTAATATTAAAAAAAAGTAGTCTGTTAGATAATATACTTATTTGGTTTCTGGCAAAAATTTCATATTACAGTAACACTATAAAGCTTCCAATTATGAACCAAGTTTCATATAGTCCATACTATTATTTTTGGACATATCATTAAATCTAGTCAATTACAACATTTTTACCTAATTTTCTTTAAGATGCTAGTACCTGTTCCTCCTCAAAATCAAACTATAAACTCAAAATAAACATATCTAAGAAGCTTGCTGGTATTATTTTGTTCTTATAAAATTGTACACAAGTGGCATAGCCTCTGTCTGTTAGCGCGATGGTTTGTGGGTGCGATTTAATAATAGCGAAGAAATAATTTTCATTTTCTTCGCTCTGGCAACGAGGCAAAAAGCGCGACTTTGAGTTCCGCCACTCAACACGAAATGCCTCGAAAAGCGGAAATCAGGTAACGGAGTGTCTTAACACTAGGTTCCTAAAGGTTCATACGGTTCCCTCTGCCTACCCTGCCATGTGCGGGATAAAGCGTGAAGCTAATTTAATTTGTTTTTTTAATTTTTAAACAATTAAATTAAAGACATAAAAATAAAATGAGTGATTGATGTTAAGAAAAAATTAGTTACACGAGGTAATAGGTGCGCAAAATTCTCAATCTTGCGATGTACTCCAAGTTAAAACTTTGTTGTAGGAATAGTAAGCACTGATCGTTTTCTGAAGGGCTGTCAGAATAAAGAGGATAAATATTTGGGAAGCTACAGAGAAGCTTGCGGTGCTAGATTGTCGCTAAAGCCAAATTTAATTAAACATAATTTTTTATCACTTAAATAAGTCAAAACATCTGTATACAATAATGTTTTTAAGCTGGAAACTTCTTCAGTACATTCTATAACTTCTTTTGGTACATTCTATATTAATTAATATAGTAAAAATAATAAGAGCTCTACTTACTATGACCAATGAAAAAGCTTGTTGTAATTCAACGAAATTCATTGATTTTAAAATTTCCGTTAGATTTGCTTCACTGTAATCAAAGATTCCTATTATGCCAGTGCAGTAATCATTTGCTTGAACGAATTCGAATGACTGAAAATGATAAAATTAGAAGTAAAAATGTCCTAGAGTAGAAATCTAACTAGAGCTAGGAAGAGTTCCTGGGCCTGGCGGCCTAAGGCTACGTGTAATCGGCTCTTTAAATGCAATAAATAACCCTCTCCTGCATGATCTTCTCCTTCGCGGATCGTCTTTATATAGCCTAATTCAAACAGTTAAAAAGAGAAAAAAAAAGATTGTCATTTTTATTTCTGATATACAAGACGGGGGACAAAAAAAAAAAAAATATATATATATATATATATATATATATATATATATATATATATATATATATATATAATATATATATATATATATATATATATATATATATATATATATATATAATTGTCTCTGTAGATACATGTTTTTATTTAATATGGAAATTATTGTTTAATTATTCAAATTTAACTATTAATTATTCGAAATATAATAAATTAAAATCATTATAATTATACATATAAATAAAATTGGAGTTTTGTTTGTGATTTCAAAATAACTCTGTTTATTTGAGTGTATTACACGATACTAAAACATAACCTAACATTCTTAAAATTTTTGACTGTCTGTCTATCTTTTGTCCGGACTAATCTCTGGGACAGCTGGACCGATATTCATGAATCTTTCACTAGAAGCTAGAGGAGGCTGTGGAGCAATATTAAGGCTAATATTCCCAACTTACGCGGAAATATAATATGCTCATATTGTAGTTTACATATATCCTTTTTTAAATATAACTGAACATCGATTGAGCAAGCGAAGCAACGAACTGGTCGCTAGTATTACTACGACTACAATTTAATTATATTAATCGATAAGTAAAACCTTATTACTCAATTCTGTAAAATCCACAGTTCTATACTTAATATCGTATGAGAATAAACATATTGATATACTTGTATACTTTATAATTGTGAAAAGATTTTCTCTTAGCACTGAAACTTTGGCTTATCGCTGACATACACATATATTATGTTACTATTGGTGAAGTAGGAACATATTTACGTTATTACATTATTATATAGTCTTCTTCTTCTTGGCATTAGTCCCGGCTTTTGCCAGGGTCTGCCTTCCGACTAAGCTTACTCCACTTTGCACGGTCTTTCTGTCTTGCGTCACGACATCCAGCCATCGCTTCCTTGGGCGTCCGGGTGGTCTAACTCCAGGGACAGACATGTCAAGGCACTTCCTTCCGACATAGTTCTCAGATCGGCGCATAACATGGCCATACCATCTCATTATTATATAGTATTATAGTATATTAATATTATATACATATATAGCTATGCTAATTAAATATTAGTATTAGTACTCACTCTTATTACATATCTATAGAAATTGATGAAACCATGATCGAAGCGCTGTCCAGTGTTCTTAAACATAAATACCCTGTAGTGATCTTTTGTCATCTTCGGCAGAAAAAATACTTGTCTATAAAAATATATTGTGAGTTAAAAAAAACCATTGATAAAATTTTACTTTAAATTATCATTAAAATGATTTTAATGCCTTATTATGTTTTTTCTAAATATATATATATATATATATATATATATATATATATATATATATATATATATATATATATATATATATATATATATATATATAATATATATATATATATATATATACATACTTGTATAAATGTGAAATAATCTAATTACATTTTAATAACTAGACATATTAAAATGTAACCTTTATCAATTATTCGAAGTATATATAGCTTTTATATTATCCGAGCTATTTAGTTAGTTAGAAAAAGATCAACTAAAATTTCCGTTCTTATAAAAAAATTCGGATCTTACGATGGAGAAAAAATATTTATATTATATTATATATATATACGAATTTAAATACAAAATATTCTTTATTCCTATAGACAACAAGCACTTAAGAATCGACAAATGAAAATATGACTACCACTGGTTTGAAATGGATTTCTGGTGACAATTATTTATATTAATATTCTCGATTTCACTTATTGAAAATAAAAGGAAGATGAGGCGCTATATGTATCAAAAACAATATTACAAACTTATTTACGTAATTCATCTCATACAAGGCAAAGCGCGGCGTTGAGTTCCGCCACTCAACACGCAATGCCTCGAAAGGCGGGACGCGGGGAACGGCATGTGTTAACACTAGGTTCCTACGGTTCCTACAGTTCCATCTGCCTACCCTGCTAGCGGGATACAGCGTGAAGCTAATTTTTTATATTTTTATCTCATACAAAATGCGTGTAATCGTATTATTACCGCAATAAAATTTGTATTTTTAGCTGACTCATGAAATTGATATGAAACCTTTAGTGCGCGTGTAGCACTCGCACTTGACCGATATTTATTTATATTGATAAATTATACGCTGCAAATAACTCTATGGGACATCATATGTAGGTGAAAAGAATCAAATTTTATAAAACCCATACAATCTATTTATTAAATGAAATTGAACTGTTTATCAATACTTACATGTCCTTTAATACTTGACAGTTTTCAATATCAAATGACTGGAAGAATGTTGGTAACAATGTCCGGAACGTGCATATTTTGTCTAATTTAACTTTAGATTTTTCTATTGAACCTTTACTTAGTATGATGGTCCTCTCCAAATAATCTCTAGCTGTTAAAAGACATAAATAAAAATATTATATTTCTATTATATAAACAATTTAAATTGTTTGTAGGGGAAGAAGATATTTATTATTATTGAATCGAGCGAAACGAAGCGTGAGCATACGAGCGAGAGTTGGCGAGCGAAGCGAACAGGGCCAAAATGTCTAAATCATAAGCTTCCCCAACTTGAATTCATATTAAATGCAGCATAGATGACAGAAGCCATGGATCAACTGAATTTCGGTAAAATCATTTTTTGTCAGAACAATACTTTCTTAACGATATTAATCAACCAAAGGGGAGTCTGTCGACTTCATTCCAAGAGGCACGCGTTCAAATCCAAAAATATGATAACTATGATATATAATCATGTCATAAAATATCATTTTCATATGATAAAATATGATATATAATCTCTTTTATCTATATGGAATAATATGTATACTTTTAAAATAATATAAATAAATTAACCTGGTCATCAAAATTCAATATATTTATTAAAACATTTATCAACTTCGATTTTTAGAATCCGTACGTCTATTACATATAAACCATGAAGCCATGATGTTAGCGCGTAATAAAATAATAAATTGAGAATGTAAGCGTACGGAACATTCATGACGCGAGAGAATCTCGCATTTGTATTTTTTACTTAATATAATGTCTCAAACCCATCAAACGTGACATTAGTTCTACTAAACTATGATAATATCTTATATTATAAAAATAAAAAAATAAATTGTATGAAAAACAACCAGAAATCCCCGACTGCATATAATATATATATCTTAAAGGAAAGAAAGCAATAGTAAAGCCCAATAGATGATATTTTCGTCTAGAGTAATACTAAATAATGTCAATTCTAATCATTTTCTTAATTTTTTCAAATCATATTTTTTGTCCATTCTTCGACAGACGAAGTATATATAAATAACTTATACTCTAATACAAAATAGCCACTTTATAATTGTTAAATTGTTTAAAATTTATTATGTAGCTTTTTTTGTCTCGTCGTAAAGTTCCTCCTCTTCACTTTAAAGTTATAAATTATAAGCTAATTTCAGATATGTAAGTTATAAAAAATGTTAGACAAGACAAAACTTTGAAAAAGAAGCTGTTGAATAATTAACTGGTTTTATCCACTTTATAAGGTACCTCTGTATATAAACCAGACAAAATTGGAAATAACTAGACGTGAACACGGTCTAAATAATGCTAATACAATACATACATACATGCATATCTTCACGCTTTATACCTAGCGGGATAGTCAGAGAGAACGGAGCGCTAAACGCTGCGGTCCCTGCATACCTCTTTCGCCTCGTCCACTGTCATTAACCTCTTCATACATGCTCTCCGGGGCGTCCTCATGCTTTTTACGTGACCGTCCTTCAGTGTCTTCGACACTGTGTTTTCGAAGGTCAGCCGACGTCTCACCTTACGTCTATATATTACAAATTTATATGTCGATATATAATTAGCCTCTGTTGTGATATTATAGTCAAAACCCGCTGCGTTAAAATATTTATATGTTTTCTTTAAGCATTTTTATATCTTCAGTGTGGATTAACATTTTAAAAATAATAAAAATATAGTAATTCATATATTATGTTAATGTTTAAAACCAGCACTTGTTTAGTTGTTATAAATTTGCTTTCCATAAAAAATATTAATTTGATGATCATGATGTCATACTTTTTTAGAATGCCTGTTTATAATAGAATTTATAATGATTTCACACAAGTGGTGGAAATAATTTCTAGTGTTATAAAGTATTTGGTGTATATAGGTACATATAAAATATAGATATATTATTTTTAGATATAGAATTAATCATATTTAGTATAAACAATATCTAAAATTAATAGCAATAACATTTAAGTGGCGTAACACGAGCGTGACTGTGAAGTCAGTCAGGATGCAAACCCTGATTAAGATAATTATGTATTAATTTTGACAGACAGAGAAATGTTAGTGGTACTACTCTTCTACTACTTTCCGCCCAAATTTAGTGCATCTCGTGCTAAATGATGCCATTAAAATTATCTTAATATTGAAGATTAATAATATTGAAGAAATTAACACGATTTCAATTCTTTTTCCACCGGGATTTGAACTCACAGCCATCAATAAAAATAATTTTGCGATACTGCCTGATGCAAAACACTAAGGTAGCAATAAAAAACAAACATGTATATGGCAAGGCGGTCTTATTGGCATACAGACAACCTTTGGTAAATGCAAGACTGGTCGTACGTCGTCGAACAGGAATATGCGAACAAGGTTCGGTGCAAATTAAAATAATAATAATATAAAAGGAACAAAACATAATATATAACAAAATAAAACAAACATCTTACTATATAAAAAAATGATATCAATAATATAATATGTTAAATACATACATACCTATAAAATTATATAACTAAATACAAAACATACATACATACACTGTAAAAAATATATTTATTTAACAAAAGTACACAAATATATATGTACATAATATTATAATAGATATTAAAAATAAATAAATACTTACAAAAATCTTTCCTCATAAAATGTTCTTGTTTCGTAATCCATTCAACCAAATGATTGATACTATCTTCTAATATTTCCTTTTTTTCTAACCCATATTGGTTCCTTACTGAATTCAATGTATTTTCATTGAATGCAAACAACGATACGTCTGGCAATACTTCCATTACCGCTCACCTCGGAACTGATATTGCAACTAAGGAATATAGAGATTGCCTTGCCTATATACAGGTAAAATGATCTAGACTTAGTCTTATAAACCACTAAAAAATGCGCTACGTTTGGATTTCCAAATATTTTTTACGATGAAAATTCATTGTGAATGAATAAAAACTCGTGCACCGAGGATTTCGTACAAATTTCATGCAGTCGGGCAACGAAAAATGTTGTTGAACTAATAAAAGTTGACAAACTTAAATTTGCGGTCGTATGCACTATTTACACATGAAATTAACTACACATATAAGCTTGTAATTGCTTTTTTCTGTGATACATTTATTTGTACTTTAAGTAAATTCTAGACAAATTTAATAACTCTAGATTGACAAAAAGTACCCTATATGTTATAAATACGCAACGAATTGCATATAACTGCAAAAAAAAATAAGTAAGTGTTATGTTTTTTTTCCCTTTGAACCCTAATGAACATATTTTTTTTTATATATTTTAAATATTCATTGATAAAATTTATTACAAGTATTTCAACTAATCTGTTTCTAAATAATAGTATAATGGAAAGAATAAATAGTCCTTGGAAATGGAAAGCTTTAAAAACAAGATATTCCCTGTTGTGGCCTTGACGTAGTTTGACTTGGCAGCATGTCAACAGACCCTTCCCTATAATAATGGTAAAGAAATTTTAATATGACAAAGAAAAGAAAGTGCTTAGTATTCTATAAAAGAATCACCGTGAGATTGTGGGGCCTATCACGTTATAGAGATCAGATCTTTGCCTAGGACTTGTGACTTAAATGTAAATTGAAAAGATCCCTTTGAAATGCGCATTAAATCGCATTAAAAATTTGAATTCGCGCCTATTGGCCACATTGACCACAAAGCCATGCGTTCTTCATCACGCTGCGTCGAAATTTTTATATGCTTTTAGCAACTTAAGTGTTAATCCACACTAATGATAGAAAAACACTTCAAGAGAATATAAAAATATTCACGCTTCGGGTTTCCTTTATGAAGAACGCATGGTTCAGTGGTAGTGGTCAGAGCACTTGGACGGTTTCCACGAACCGTGGGTTCAAATTTTATGTTTTCTTTAAGTATCGAAGTTTACTTGTTTACTTTACAATTGTGATTATATATGTTTGCTAGGGATATTTATTTCTCATGGAACTGTAAGTTTTACCAGTATGATGTACTTCTAGAGTAGAGTAGACATTTGAGGTGGACGACGAAATACCCATATCCTCAGGGATTTTATATTGTTTCTGATACGTATCTATCATGGATCATCAAATTGAGAAAGCCTTTCGGGTAAAGTGTTTCGATGAACCCTGCTTTCAGAAACTCTGTTTGCCGGTTGTTATTTTTCGCTGTGCTCTTGCTAGTGATGGGCTGACAGACAGCTTCACTGATGATTTCTATAATTTGTCATAGCGCCGGGATTATTGACCACTATCTAAGAGTACCCTGCCAGCAAATGTTTAGCTGTTTCTTCTGTCTCCTTACAGTACTAATACTAACAATAATTTTTCAATAATGATTGCAAATTTTAAAAGTTGAACCAATTATTCGATTCAGTGGGATTAGTTTGTTTTAGCTTCATTTTTCATTTTACAGAATATTTTAAAGAATATTTATTTATTCACATGATTATTATTATTATAACAAAAACTAAACTAACTCAATACTAATTTATCTCTACGTATCTTGCAATATACAACACTATGTGTAGTATACACACATATACAGTGTTGAAGTATTAAATAGAAGATTATGGTGTTTCTATATACATTTATAAGAAATAAATAATGATTTTTATTGTTAATTATCATACATATCCTTAATATAAACTCTGATTTACGAATCGCCGGTAAGTAAGTCGTATTACTTTTCAAGATCAACAAGTCAACGCAGAAACAGAGTCTAGGTCGAACGGGGAGCTAGGGTTGATACAATTAAATTGACAAGATATTACTTTACAATTGTACAATTTGGCATAATATATTCTTGTAACAATTAAATTTCATTATATTTATCATTAATTAGCCGTATCCCACGTTCGCCCATAAATGACGTCACACAGATGAGATACTCATCTTTATTGCCACCTGTGGCGATATATTAAGGACGTTATTATAATATATATAGTATGTTATTAATGCTTCTTCTTCTTCTTCCGACTAAGACCAATCGGTCCATATGAGTGGCGAAGTGGTTTTTTGTGGAGCGATTGCCATCTGACCTCCAAACCCATTACTGGGAGAAACCAGGAACGGAAAGGGAATAAGAGGCAGAAAGACTTGGAATATAGGGGAGGGACACACTTACATGGATTGGATCGGGTTATGAAGTGGTGGCTCGAGGTCCCGGGGTCGCGTACCCGTATGCCGGAAACCAAATATCGACAGATAATTGGTATATGTTATTAATGCTATGGTACAAAAAGTTATTATATATATATATATATATATATATATATATATATATATATATATATATATATATATATATATATATATATATTATATATATATATATATATATATATATATATATATATATATATATATATATATATATATATATATATATATATATATATATATATATATATATATATATGTAAATATATATGTGTATTTGTGTGTATGTATGTGTATATGTATATATGTATTTATGTTTATTTGTATATATGTATACGTATGTATGTATTTATAAATTAAATTTAAATATACATGTGTATTGCACATTTTTGTCGCCCCGCTATTTTATCACCTTCACCCACTTCCACTGGTTGGATGGAAGAATTTTTTGTTTGAGATAAGTCCACCTTTGCAAAATTTATCACTGTATTACCTACTTTTTATGTTTTTTGTGTGCAATAAAATGTATATGTAATTTGAACAAAAGTTTCTACTGTTGTACAAATTAAGTTCTAACTTTACAAATTCTATACCGTAGTCAAAATGTGCAGCTTGGCCGTTCATTACTATTAATAACGCCCTCTGTGTGCTAGTCCGACTCTCACTTATCGATATTTTTCTATATGGTAACGAAATTAACCTATTTGTCATCTGTGAGGTCACGTTCGATTTTCTTTATATAAGAGTTAATATAGTCATGAAATTGGTTTATAAATGATTTATTTTTCAAAAAACAAATTAGTTAAATTTACCTCTAGAACTTATATAGGGAGAGAACACTCTATTTTGCAGATTCTGTTGTGGATTTACTTTCTCTTTTTTTAAATAATACCTGGCCAAGTCAAATGCAATCTTCATTAATGCTTTAGCGCATTCAGCTGACATCTCAACTTTCCGGTTAAAGATACCAATGAAGCTGTAGTGATGTAGAGTATACCTAGATAGACGTCAATACGCCGTTGACGCCGTTAAAAAAACTTTCGCATTTTTTCTCATATTTAGTTCCTGATTGGACTCATTTTAATGGACTTACATAACCAATAGGATACCTTCCACTACTTTAGTGCTAGCGTATTCGAATCGTAGGAAGTATATATAGATCAGTACTATATGCGTAGAACTTACAGTTCCACGGGAAACAAAAATCCTAAAAAATAATTATTTTAAAGTAAATAGAGTGGACAGAAGAGGTCAGCGTTAATGCGTTTTTAAAAGAGGCCTCCTAAGCCTACATAAGATTTAAAGCCCATAAGAGATGCATTCGTCATTGTTTAACTGACAATTTAAAAAAAAAGAATATGATGGAAAAATCAAAACAATTACTTGAGTACACAAAGTACACAAGGGAGATCATATAAAATGTTCAAGAACGAAAAATGCTTCTTTCTGCAAGACTCGGCAGGTAATAACGCTCGATCCACCCAATTAGTAACTTCAACTTCGTCAGAGCTGAAGAAACAATCCATACGATTGGCAGTGAAGAATTGTCTTATAGAAAAAGTGCGTGCCTCAACGTTTAAACAACTTGATAGCAGCCAATGGAAACCACTTCAAATAAGCTTTATATATTTGTTGGTTGATGGAGATGAATAAAAGTATGCTCATAGTATATGTAGTATAAGCATATAAGTAGTGAAAAACGGTGATAAAACACAAAGTTAAACACAAGCCACAAACATGTAATAAAAAGTAAACACAATCATTAATACAATAAGCGAAATAAAATAATAACGAAAGCCAAAGGAGCCTATCGAATGGCAAGCATCGACTGTTATTTAATATTATTGTATCTACTCGGGGGTGGGCGCAGACTTAAGAACACAATCATGGCTCAGTCGACGGCTTTCGTTTATTAATAGACTACATACGAATACTCGTAATATAAAAAATATTATATTCTGGATATAGCAGGGTAGGCAGAGGGAACTGTAGGTAACGTACCGTGACCGTATGAACCTGGTGTTAAGACGCTCCGTTCCTCACTTTCCCGCCTTTCGTGGCATTTGCGTATTGCGTGGCACTTTTGCCTTGTTACTAGAGCGAAGAAAATTCAAATAATTCGTTTTCCACGATTGGGAATCTAAAAAGACCCACCCATATCCAGATTTCCTCATATAATAGATTAATAAATAAATTTTAATATTTTAATATATATGATATGCAAAATAAATGATACATATATGTAAATGATTATAATTTCCTACATATTTGTATTGATTTTCTAATAATGTATTAAACTAGCACACTGTAATAATGATAAATGCTGCGTACAATCCTTTATAATAAACTTAACCTTTATAATATAAAAGCTAGCCTTTTTAGTGGTTTAGAAATTTTACTTAAATATTACATTTTGTATTACTTTTTTTTGTTTAAGCTACTATATAAGAATATATTTGATAGATATATATTAGGTATATTTATATTGAGTGTATACATTTATTTACATGTATATAAATTTATAAGTAACTGATATTTATTTTTAATTTTAAATTATTATTTTGTTTTCTTTTAAGCATTCACCCACTTCCACCGGTTGGCCGGAAGAAATGTCCGTTAGAGATAAGTCCACTTTTGCAAACATTTGTGCTATATAATATATATATATATATATATATATATATATATATATATATATATATATATATATATATATATATATATATATATATATATATATATATATATATATATATATATATATATATATATATATATATATATATATATATATATATATATATATATATATATATATATATATATATATATATATATATATATATATATATATATATATATATATATATATATATATATATATATATATGCCAACGTCCATGCCACGTTGAACACACCGGTTCTCGTCCGATCACCGAAGTTAAGCAACGTCGGGCGCGTTCAGTACTTGGATGGGTGACCGCCTGGGAACACCGCGTGGCGTTGGCATCTCAGAGGGTGTCTAGCCAATTATCTGTCCGATATTTGGTTTCCGGCATACGGGTACGCGACCCCGGGACCTCGAGCCACCACTTTCATAACCCGATCCAATCCATGTAAGTGGTGTCCCTCCCCTATATTCCAAGTCTTTCTGCCTCTTATTCCCTTTCCTTTCCTGGTTTCTCCCAGTAATGGGTTTGGAGGTCAGATGGCAATCGCTCCACAAAAAACCACTTCGCCACTCATATGGACCGATTGGTCTTAGTCGGAAGGCAGACCCTGGCAAAAAGCCGGGACTAATGCCAGGAAGAAGAAGATATATATATATATATATATATATATATATATATATATATATATATATATATATATATATATATATATATATATATATATATATATATATATATATATATATATATATATATATATATATATATATATATATATATATATATATATATATATATATATATATATATATATAAAGCGGAACCGTTAAAGGAACATTTTGTTGTGTTTCTGTCTGTTTATCTATCTGTCAATCTGTGAAATCATTTTCTAAAAATTTCGTAGTGCTATTAAGCTGAAATTTATAAAACATCTAGATTAGTGGTACTTTAGAGCATAGAATAAAACAAATGTCCAAGGCTCAATCACACGATATCAGCGTTAACCGTGTTAACCTACAATCTTCACTTAGAGCTATGAAATTTAGTTATAAGTTAAAACTTTAATTTGCAAACAAAGTAAAAATCCGAAAATTGCAAATTTAAAGGTATATCCCAGAAAAAAGTCATTGCAAGCTTACATGTGTAGTTAATTTTATACAAAATTGGTGAATACTATCGAAAATTTAAACTTGTCGATACTTAAAAATTGTATTTCATTGACCTTTGTCGGTATTCTACCGACTGTACAACGGGGAATGTTCACAGGAATTAAATTTTGCAATTTGATAATAATTAAGAATTTACAGTATACATAGAGGTAAAGATTAAAAAACTGTAACAAAGAAAGAATCGATTACAAACTTATATCTGTAATTAATTTCATACAAAATAAGTGGATACTACTCGCACTTGACCGATATTGTTTTAAATTTAACAATAATGTTGTTTTAAAGTTAACAATAACCTCTATAGTAGTTCAAAATCATGGGAAAGTCTTCTTCTTCTGCTTATCTTTATATATGGCGTTTCGAGCGTACCAGTGGAGCACAATTCACTTCGCCTATGTCACGTTGAATGGAGAAATGGGAAAGTCATGGGTCCGTCAAGTCCGTCAATTATAGCATACGTAATTTCTTGACTGATTTCCGAGTCAAAGTATTATAAAAAGCGTTTTAAAGGTTAGCATTTTATTAATTTTATAATTGTTATGTTTAACGGAGTTTATTAATTATTAGTAATTAATAGTAGCTATTATTAATCATAACTTATTTTTAAATATTTTATTATTAATAAATATGATAAGAGAAATTTAAACCAGTAGTCAGGCGGTTGGGTAGCTTACATACAATTTAGCAATATTTTTTGGTAAATAAATGTGAATTGCATTAAGTAAATAATTGAATATTGTATTTAATATACGTCCCAATTCATTAACTGTGGTTATTTCATAACAGCCTGAAATTTATCTATTAAAATATATTATAATCTAAAACAATAGCCAAATAATAGTGAAATTATTATTATTATTGGTCGCACATACTGTAGTGCTGGTACTAGCGTTGTAATTGTAATACGGCTAAATGCTCTAGAGAAACGATTTATATAGAATTCTATAGAGATGACAGTATCGTAGGACAGTTGACCGAATCCACGATCAGGATCTGTGACTTGGGCACGCCGAGAGAAAAACTAAAAGAATGATAACAACGATATATGATACAAGAGCTGTAGTAAGAAAAGTAGGAAAGGTACGATTGACCCTCGAGAACATAGTATCGATGGTACTAGGGAAGGTCACGTAGAAATTATGAAGACCCCCAGATGGTGTACATATATACATATGTAGAGGTTAATGAAGGTGGACCGTAAAGTTTGGGGCACCATTCTCTCTGGCTGCACTAAGCTAAATAAATAAACAGCTTCACGCCATTTCCCTCATATAGCAGGGTAGACAGAGGGCACAGTTAAGTCTCGCCGCTCCCCATTTTCTGCTAAATTTGAGACATTGTGTATTACGTATTGAGTAGCGGAAGGTAACGGAAATGAAATAATAAAATAACGGAAATAACAAACAAACGAAAAATAACAGAAAAAAAATTAATTCTATGATTAATCGAGAAAACAAAAGAAATTCAGAAAATACTACTGATACAATGTATCTCTTCACGTGATTTTCTAATAATATAAAAAAAATACTGGCTGTTCTTAGTTACATCTAAAGTCGCCGTTCTAGATGAGTCATTACTTGAATATAATATATATGGTATAAGATACATCAATATCTATACATATAGACAAAATTGGAGTGTCTGTTTGTGATTTCAAAATAATTGAGCTTTTAACGAGTTCATATAGTTATTTACAAGTTACTAAAACATAAAATAACATTAAGTTAATTTTTGTCTGTCTGTCTTTCCGTTTGTCTGGGCCAATCTCACTTGAACACTTTCACTTGAAGATATTTACAGATACCGAAAACCACCGATAAACTATTGCATATAAAAAGTTTTATAAACAAAGTGATTTGAACAGGATAAATAGTAAAACTATAAATACAATTATATTAGAGTCAACTCGAAAAGATCGAACAAGCGAACAAAGCCGCGTACGGGTCGCTAGTACTTGTATATAAATACTACATTTAAAGAGGAATTATGAAATTCGAGAAAGATAATATTATTATAATGTGTCAATATATTTTTCAACAACATTTTATAAGATATTGGTACCAGCCAACCCAGCGTCTGAGTGTAAACGCGTTTGTGGGTTCGATTCCCACTCTGGCAATTCATTATTTTCACTTCGCATTAGTAACAAGACAAAGCGTGGCATTCTCGAAAATTGGGCGGAAAGCGAAGAACGGAGTGTCTTAACGCTAGTTTCCTTCTGCCTACCCTTCTTCTTCACTTAAAATTTAATATATAATAAGAAATTTATAATGTATACTTCTTAAAATATATATAGTTTCTAACTTTTTTTTTTACTTTACCAAACACTTCTAGTAAAGTTTTGTTTTTACATCGCAGAATTAATTAATAGCGCCTCAGCCGCATCTCACAATGAGACCCTCTTCAATCTTGCCTATATAGGGTGTTTCACCTTAATTTAGAAGAGAACTTCGTTTAAGTGACTTTTATTGCAAGCAACAAAGATTCCTGAACAATTTACAAGCAAACAAATGTACACGCTCATTTTTCTCAAAGTTTCGCCCATTCCCGTCATTTTTAATGTTCCGAGGTAGGCCAGTATTCCCTCGCCTCTAAAGCAGTAAATTTGCAAAATGTAATTCTATGCCGTTTTTTGTTTACTATTATCATTTATTTCCTTTTCTTTACACAGTTGATCATGAGGTTTGAATTAAAGGATTTATGAAACTGAAGGTTTCTTTCTTTTTTAAATATGTTAATTAAATGTATCCGTAGTAATAGCAAGAGTTTAATAATATGGTTAAGCATACTTACTTAGCATACTATATAACCATATTATAGAGCATAAGCTTTATAATATGGTTATATAGTATGCTAAGATAAAGCTTTTTACTAGCGAAATCACATACCCAGAAAGTAATTTAAAATATAATATTAGAGTACACAAAAATTCATGCAAGAAATTCAATAAAAAAGGAGGCACAATTATTTTTACTGTTTATGTTTTGTATGATAAATATATGTGGAGGACCGTCGTGGCGCAGTGGCACAGCGTCTGCCTGTGAACATGATAGTTTGTGGTTTCGATCCCATTGGGAGAGAATAAGTTATTTTCATTTTCTTCGGTCAGAGTTTGAGTTCCGACACTCAACACGCAAAGTCTCTCTCGAGACTCGAAAGCGGGGAACAAAGTGTCTTAACTAGGTCCCCTCTACCCCTCTACGGCTCCCTCTGTTAATCGTGTAGTGTGGGATATCCGTGAAGCTAAAAAAAGTAAATGTATCGCAAAATTCGAATTCAAGGCAATACGTACTAAGTGGGAAAATCAATGTGACACTTGTTAGTTACGTAAATAACTATATTTAGAATCCTGTCCATAATATTTCACTACGCCAACTAAACGTTATCTATATGAAAAAAAATGATTATGTTATTTAATAATAAATTAAAAATGCCATCCTGGTTTCTGTTAGATAAACTCGTTGGCTTTAATCATTTCAACTTAATTGAGTGGAAAATTTGCCATAAAGATGTGCACTACTTCACAGGTGTCGTTTCGTCGTATTAGTGTCATATTGTACACCTGCTGTACATAAGTAGACACATAATATATTTTACAATAGGGTTAGTCCAATTTTGCATCAGTGGAATGACGTGTAATAAGAACTTTGAAATATACAAAGCTTTAAGCTTAATTTTCAAGACATTGTGTGCTTAGTGGCGAAACTCAAACCAGCTCGAGAATTTTTTTGATAAAAAGTAATAATGTAATCATCTCAACTCAGTCTTGAGTTATACGCAGAGCACGTACATACGTCACGTCGGCTCATATATTATTTGCAGTAAGCCAAGTTAATGCCAAATTAATTAGAGATATTGAGAGAACAATATATACGCTTTAATATTCTATTTCTATAACATAGTTTTATATATTCTCTAATTTTGAATGTCTAATTTTGAAAAGAAAATGCACAAATTTTATAACTAACAGAAAACTTGTCAGTAATTTTGCAAGTTACGATGAAACTTTTAAAATTTGATTCCGTGCTTTAGTGGGTACAACTCTTGCATACTACCTATTTTGGCTGCAAAACATGGGTTCAATACTAGATATCCCCCATACTGACAAGTGAGGGAACAGAGTTAACGGCTTTATTGTATTTTAACTTGTAAGGAGAATCATTTGTTTATGGCAAACAAAATGCTTAGCCATCGATCTCTTAAAAAATATTTATATGGAATCAGCTTTACTGATTCTGAATATACGCCATAAAACGACACACAGACTAGCAGGTATTAACAAGGATATCACAGTTAGATTGAAGGAAAACGCGCTCAAGTGGTTTAGGCATAACGAGAGAACGAGTGATGAAATGATGGTAAGAATATGATGCATGAGTCAGTAGAAAGAGAGGTAGGATGGAGATTTTAGATGACCTGCGAAAACACAGTATCAATGACGAAAGTTAATTAAAAATCATAAGGTTAAAGCTATACAAAAGAGGTGAGAGAGAGAAGAAACCATAATTATTAGCTCTCAAGATTATCTAGCTACCCAGCTAGGGATCACAAAGGTAATGTATATGTCAACAAGACTGAACCCAGGTATTACACCGCGGTACACCAGAAGTTCAGGCTATTAGGCTATTAGGTTCAGGCTATATATTCACCACTATACATATATTTCCATTTTCCAAGTGAGATTTTATCCATTGTAAAAAAATATCAAAAGTACCAAAAGCTGATATTTTTTTTAATAGTTTGTTATAAATAAATTTATCAAAAACCTTACTAAAATCTGTATTTATAACGAGAATCTAATCAACTAAAAAGTACAGGTTGACCAAGAGGAAACAAACTCATATTGTTACAGATTCTATTTACAGTGACGTTGTACAAAGGGATATAATAGACAAGCGATTATTATTTAATTCCATTGATAAAATTAATAATGATAGTGTTGTTATTAATAATGTACATTCGTATTTAATAATAATACGTGTTACTCTACTCAACTGCCAGTTAATTCTGAAATACATCACTACGACAATTCACGCAAGTACGAGTATATCAATAAATAAATTACTATCCACATTAAGTAGCTTACTCAGGGGAATACTTCGTACAATATTCATATTCAATTAGAATTAATTGTTGTAAATTGTAATTTTCACGTGTAACTGAACGCAAAGCAATTATTGTATTATAAACTACAATGTTAAATTAATATTAAATGTTGTTACAAGCTTGATGTTAGTTGTAAATAATTTTGTCTGATACGCTAGATCACGGTGGGTTCTAATCCAGAACATATATATATATATATATATATATATATATATATATATATATATATATATATATATATATATATATATATATATATATATATATATATAATATATATATATATATATATATATATATATATATATATATATATATATATATATATATATATATATATATATATATAATATATATATATATATATATAATATATATATATATATATATATATATATATATATATATATATATATATATATATATGTGCATGGGAGCTTTCCTCTGCTCGCTTCTATATTTATCGAGTTCCTAGGAATACTAGAAAAAAAAACAAAATTCTTATAGATTCATTTTATTGTCCGTTGGTCTCTCCGTGTACTTGACGGGGATTTTTTTGTTATATCACTTACAATAGATTGAGCTTTCTCATACACTGTAATGTATACTAAATGGGCTTTTCTTTTATGCTTGTAAAGCAGTTTTATTCACTTTTCAGTACACAGTGATAAAACATTTTATAGATATAAAGACTATACGTGAAGGTTTACATAAAATATAATATCAAAAAAAAATAAGTACTGCTGTTAGGAAAAGTTGAAGACATTAAATAAAATTTTATGAAGAAATCTGATTTCCATTAGATGTAACGGGCGAAGTTCTTCTTTTTTTTCATATTCATACACTCATATAATATAGAAAATTTCGTATATGCCATCGTTGAAAAGTGGCACAGCAATTGACTGTTAACACGTTGGTAATTGGTTCGAATCCCATTCAATTCATTTGTTAAGAAAAAAATACCTATTCTAATGTTACATTTAAATAAGCGGTGCATTAATACAGATACGTTGAAGGAACAAAGACTGATAAAAAATCGAGTCTATATTTTAGACATAATTTTAACTGTAAATCTTGTCGAGTTGCATGTTATTTATCAATGTTATTTAGGTCCGCAACGGCTTGTAGGTTTGATTCCCACTCAGCGATTTTCTTCGTTCTTGTAACAAGGCAAAAGCGCGGCGTTGAGTTTCACCACTCAACAAGCAATGCCTTGAAAGGCGGAAAGCAGGGAACGGAGTGTCTTAACACTAGGTTCCTTCTGCCTACGATTTCCTCTACCTACCCTGCTATCTACCGGATACAGCGTGTAGCTACACATATCCACTCGGTCTAATTACTTGTTTTCATTTACGCGCTCTGGTAGACAAGACAAAAGGACGATGTTGAATTCCACCTCACAAAAAATCTCTTAAATTTGGGCGGAAATTAGAGAACGGACTGTCTTGATACTTTGTCCTCTCTGCTTACCCAGCTGTATGCAGAATAAAGTATAATATTAATATATTGGATAAGAAATGGTTTAATACAAATAGTTGTCGATACCAAATTAATTTATTTCAATCAACACTTAAAGTTCTAAACGACCCCTGTGTTCCCATATGCTCATAGCAGCTATCGCCTTGTCTTAAACTTTCGTCGGTTCTAGCTTTGTTCATTTCTTGCAAGTAATCATGGAATTCTTTGGTAGTTAAGGCGTTTTTGCAATCCTCTGAAATATAAACATAAACATTAGATTGTCTTAATTTTTCATTAAATATACGGCGATGATTTATAATCTCACTTAAAATAGCATTTTATAGCTTATCACTTCTTCTATAGCAAGGCAGAGAAAGTGAGGTCTAGTATAGGGGCAACCTGTTCTTCACCCAAGACCGCGCTTAGGCTTACCAGAACGGTAAAATGTAAATTATTTTTATTTAAACTTGGCGTTAACTATGACGCTCCAACCGCTTTCTAGCTGCGCCAATATATTTTGGTTAAGAGCTATTATTTATTTCTTATAAAGAATTCTTTATTAAATTACAGATAGTAAATCCCGTTATACAAATTTTAGATGAAACAGGTGTCTTCTTTGTAACCAGGTAATTAAAAGTTAAAACTAAAATTAGCATTAACGTCAGTAATCACTCAAATTATTGTGTTTATTAGTTATTTCTTGTGAATTGATTTTTAGGGTTCTGAAGCCAAATGCCGAAAAACCTAACCTGTCTGTATGTTTGTCTGTCTATATGTCTGTCTGTCTGTCCGTCTGTATGTCACAGCTTTATAAATTATCTTTATATTTCGTTGTTCGATAGCAAAGTTGGGCAGTAATTACTCAATAAACTTGTTAAATTATTATAAATTAAATTTTAATAAATTAAATAATAATTGAATGCACCTCCTAGCTATGGATCTCAACAAATATGTGACGTTAAGAACAAGTGCATAAAGAAATTTTGTAATGTTGGTTGGTTAATAAAAAAAATTCTAAGTATTTTTTAAGACTGGTTATAAAGACTGGTTATAAAAATTCTAAGTTTCTTTTTAACCAGTTTTAAATAATACCATCAATAATAGATTGTGATTCAACAATATACGAGTAGTTATTGATTTCTAATTAATAATAATTTAACCATTTTTAGGTTATAAATAAAATATTTCAATGCATTTTTTTTATCATATCAATTAATTTAGTTACTTTTTTTTCAAATTTTAATTTCACCAATTGTTTATCTTTATTTGTTAATCGCAATAAAAATATCCCCAACACTGCTTGTATGTAATAAATCGAAATATCGTCATCACTACGTACCATGAAGCTGAAGCAACGGTTTCTCTTTGCCACCATATTCTGCTGGCAATATATCTTTAGGTATGTATTCATAAACAGACTCAATAGTTTTGTGTACACGTATACGACTGCCAAGTTTTTGACTAAACACTTGTTTAAAGATAGCAACTACTGCCTCTATAGCCATTGAATCCGATATTAAATGTAGACCTTTAATTCTCATACCGTAGCCTTCCTGTAAATTAATATAAATCTATAAAATTAAGAAACGTATCTAATTTATATTTCAGATTATATAATATATCCATTTTTTGCTAAATTTGACAAATTCATTTTTTTTTCGTGCCTTGTTTGTGATTTTTCTCGTTAATAATTTCATCTTTTTTAATTTCACTTACCCCAACAGTAGTGACAACATCTTTCGTGTTAACTGGGTTCAACCATTTAACAGTCTCCATTATGTTTGTATTGGTATAATCAACGAGAAAAATTAACCCATTACAATAATCATAAGCTTGTAAATATTCAAATTGCTGCAAAATATATTAATAAATACGGTAACTTATATTTTGACATAATAACATAATAACATATATATATATATATATATACTCTCCGCCACTCTTTAAACGCAGCCTTCTTTTCCTGAATCCCCCCCTGCATCAGGTCATTCCACCACCATGTCTCCCTGTCGATGACACGCCCACCCTTAGTAACACCAAGAACGCGCTTGCCCGCCGCAATGATTGCTGAATGAGCTCGATATCATGCAGTCTGAGCGGTCTCGGTGTTAGTCAGTAGATTTTGACTCTCCACCTCCGCCAAGAAGTCGGTCTGCATCGGCCCATTCAACAACCACCACTTAATTCTAGGCTTGCGTTTCTCGGCTACTTTCTTTTTCGGAGTAACATTATAGTCCATGACAAGGAGACGATGTTGGGCCGTCAGGCTTTCGCCGGGAATGACCTTACAGTTGGTCACCCTGCCTATATGACACCGTATACTATATATATATATATATATATATATATATATATATATATATATATATATATATATATGTATATATATATATATATATATATATATATATATATATATATATATATATATATATATATATATATATATATATATATATATATATATATATATATATATATATTATATATATATATATATATATATATATATATATATATATATATATATATATATATATATATATATATATATGTATATATATAATATATATATATATATATATATATATATATATATATATATATATATATATATATATATATATATATATTATATATATATATATATATATATATATATATATATATATATATATATATATATATATATATATATATATATATATATATATATATATATATATATATATACTAGGCAAAACGCAGGATATTACAAAATGTCTTTGCGTCAGAGATTCTCGGGGCACGTTGCTTTGTAGTCATGCCTCTGTGAAGGAGAGATGGAGAAGCTACTTTAAGAAGCTGCTGGACACTCAGCAGTCTTGTAGTCTTCCTCCTGAATTATCTCCTAACCTCGGACTTGTTGCTCCAATAACCCGTGACGAAACTCGTAATTGTCTTCGACGCATGAAGAACGGAAAAGCGGTAGGACCTGACGACATCCCAATCGAGGCGTGGAAATCGTTGGGCTTTCTTGGTGTGCTTATACTTACTGACCTGTTAAACCGTATCCTGAATACTGGAAAGATGCCACATCAGTGGCGGCAAAGCTTTATTATCCCTATTTACAAAGGAAGGGGCAGTGTTCAAGATTGCGGTAGTTATAGGGGCATTAAGATTATGAGCCACACCATGAAGCTCTTCGAGCGCATGATCGGCCTCAGGCTCCGCCAAGAATGTACTGTCTCTGAGTCTCAGTATGGGTTTCAACCAGGATCAGGCACTATGGATGCCATTTTTGCCCTCAGAACTTTGATGGAGGCTTACAGGGAAAAAAGGAGAGCTCTGCATGTGGCCTTTTTGGACCTGCAGAAGGCCTTTGACTGTGTGCCACGTCAGTGTATCTGGTGGGCATTGCGATCCAAGGGGATCCCTGAAGCCTATATTGAGGTTATCAGAGATATGTACAACGACTCCGCTTCAGTGGTTAGGACCGCTGTTGGCGACACCAAGCCCTTCCCGATTACAGTAGGGGTTCACCAGGGCTCAGCTCTTAGTCCGTTCTTATTCAATGTAGTGCTGGATACTGTCTCGGCTCACATCCAATGCCAGCCTCCGTGGCTGATGATGTATGCCGATGACATAGTACTCATCGATGAGAACCGACTGATTCTGGAGCGTAAAGTGAACGCCTGGAAGGGTGCGCTTGAGAACGGTGGTCTCAACCTGAATTTGTCGAAGACCGAGTACATGGCATGCGGGAACCCGGACTTGAGCACCATCCATATCGGGCCTGAGCCAGCCGTTAAGTCGGAGAAGTTCAGGTACCTTGGAGCCGTTATACATGAGTCTGGAGGCATCGACCATGACATCCATGCCCGTATAAACGCTGCCTGGGCCAAATGGCGGGAGGTCACTGGTGTGGTCTGCGATAGCAGAATACCGCCCAAGCTCAAGGGACTGATATACAAGAGCATTATCCGACCTGTTCTTATATACGGCAGCGAATGTTGGCCAACATTATCTCGGCACACTCAGGAGCTTCACGTCACGGAGATGAAGATGGATGTGTGGCGTGACGCGGTCCGACCGCATACGCAACACATTCATTCGAGGTAGTCTTGGGGTCCGTAACGTAGTGGATAAGCTCCAAGAGCGTCGCCTGAGATGGTATGGCCATGTTATGCGCCGATCTGAGAACTATGTCGGAAGGAAGTGCCTTGACATGTCTGTCCCTGGAGTTAGACCACCCGGACGCCCAAGGAAGCGATGGATGGATGTCGTGACGCAAGACATGAGAGTCAATAGATTGTCCACTGAGGATGTTAAAGACCGTGCAAAGTGGAGTAGGCTCAGTCGGAAGGCAGACCCTGGCAAAAGCCGGGACTAATGCCAAGAAGAAGAAGATATATATATATATATATATATATATATATATATATATATATATATATATATATATATATATATATATATATATATATATATATATATATATATATATATATATATATATATATATATATTTTTTTTTTTTTCATTAATTTCGACTGTATGTTTTTTTGTATGTAGGTATGCGATGAGTCAGCCAGTTATAAATTATTTTAGATGATTTGTTTTTTGTACGGAAAATCATGAAAATTCTCATTAGTTCTTATCAAATTATCAAAATAAAAAAATAACTTACGTCTGCGTACGCTAATTAATATTGCTTCCTTCTTTTATGTAGGCGCAATTTTTTTTTAAAAAGCATTAATTTAGTGTCCATTTTGGCAATCGCCATTAATTAAGCGTATTGATATAATTGATATACATAGATGCTTTGGTTTGTAACATAAAGCAATTTAAAATCTTTTTATATGATTAACGTTCAGCAATGGCGGAGAACAGAGTAATAATAAACAACATATAAAATAAAACTAAAAAAATAAATATATTTGTATCACATTAAAATTAAGTTAAATAAAATACAATTACAGATATTCTTTATATTTTACAATTCATATTTACCGTTTAAATTTCACTATTTTTTTTAATTAGCTTAGTAGGAAACAAACAATCCACGCGAGATATTCCGAACGAATTTGAACCCGTTATTGTCAAAACCGGTTGACATTCGAATGAACTTTCTCATCGGTTTTTTTCGTTTACGTCTTTTCTCGCTATTCATAATAAATTTCCGTTTTTTCAACAACAATTAAAGATTAGCCTGTTAATGATAGTCACGCCAGTTTAATTTAAGATGAAATCATAAAATGTAGATCACTCTGTATTCTCTTCCATTCTCAAACACTCTCTATACTTTTCATTATTTTAGATTTGGTCCATTTATAAAATTTAGTTTAATATCTAACTTACCATAAAAAGGTATCGATAAAAATCTGCAAATCCATTAGGGAACTTTTTACCTTTATTATTTAAAATATATACTCTGTAATGGTCATTTGTTATTTTCGGTAAAAATACTCCGTACCTGCGAAATATATTTATTATTATATAAAATTATTTATTTAACGAATGAAAATCAGAAGTAACGGTTTTTGTTTCTCAATATATGAGAATAAGAACTCTTCCGTTGCTGAGTGAGTGACTGACTTGAACTAAAAAATGACTGGAAACAAAGGGAATGAATAGAAATCTCAACATCGAAATTGACAATTTATATTTCACAGTCCACGCCAACAAACTTCTGCGATTAATATTCTGAGTATATATAGTAGTAATCTATTATTGTTCATAAAACTTTCAAATATTACTACGGGTAAGAAGGCGATTGGTGACCATAATAATTTTAATTATATTACATATATATACATTCATACAATGTATTTGTTTCTTGCATGAGATATATATGTTGAATACATTTCTTTAAATTAAAAACAAAAAATAATTTTACTAGCAATATTTTTTTAACGTTGCCAAATCAATGATGAAATTAAATATAAGAAAGAAAATAATTCGGAAAAATAGATAATTTTCGTTAAAATTTATTTAATAATTTAGTTTTAACAATTAATAATTAATTATTATCTATTGCAATTGTGATTATAAAAATGATTTGAACCAGTAACTCCTTAAATCAACGCAGTTTCTAATATAGATAGTAAGTATTATAGATATAAAACGATATACACAAAGACATCTTTGCTCCCGTATTTTAAAACTGTGATATCTTCTTAAATATCAATTTGATTGCAATTTGACTTAGCATAGCGTGTATATGTAAATAATTAATTCCCTCGAGTTGGTATCGAGCCTATAACATTTAAGGCGCATCCCCCAGCCCGCTCGTCAGCCGCAGCCAAGGCTCAAGTCCCGCAAGGGACGCCCTTGCCGCCGACGTTTCCTCTGAAGCAGACACGATAGCGCTTGCTACGTCTCAGGGGTAGAATACCCTCTTCCCTCCCCAACCGGTGTCGCAGTCAATAGGGCTAACAGCATTAAACTCACAAAAAAATAACATTTAAAGTAAGTTAAGCGTAAAGTAACCAATTCATACAACTAGCTGATTTCGTTTCACCAATTTCCACCCCATTTTAAACCACTTCGTTCTCCAATTTTCCATCGAAATATATATATAATATATATATATATATATATATATATATATATATATATAATATATATATATATATATATATATATATATATATATATATATATATATATATATATATATATATAATATATATATATATATATATATATATATATATATATATATATATATATATATATATATCTATATATATATATATATATATATATATATATATATATATATATATATATATATATATATATATATATATATATATATAATATATATATATATATATATATATATATATATATATATATATATATATATATATATGAGATACGGTAAATGTCACTAGAGCGGTTTCTCTCGGTAGTCTACAGGTTTTTACTATGTATGTTATTCTACACTACAGACTTTGATAGTCTGTGCCTTTTTGTTGTTTTTGTTATTATTTCCAGTTGATGTGCTAATTTTTCTATTTGCGTCTTCGTCTCTAAATGAAATTCGAGTGGAGTCAACAGTCTGTTACTCATAATGGCAGCTGTACTGAGTATTATAAATCATCAGTTCAAAAGAATGTTCTACACGAAATGAACCCACTGCATCTTTTGCGAATTTTAATAACTGTTACGTAATTGATATAACTGCGACGGGTATGCCAATAACGTAAACTTTTGCAAACTATTAAGCAGAGGAAATTTGCATATCTAGGACACCTAATAAGACATCAAAGATAAGAACTGAGCTACTCATAATGATGGGAAAAGGAAAGTTGGTCTCAGGAAAAAGTCATGGTTAAAAAACATCAGGGAATGGGCAGGAATTGCGAGTACAGCTGAACTATTTCGCCTCGCCAGAGACAGAGAAAAGTACTCCGGGCTGACTGCCAACCTTCAGTAATTGGAGAGGCACCCCTAAAAAGAAGATCCATCCATTTTTTTTCTTTTCTATAAAAAAATTGAATCAAAACACACATAATATGTGTATTCTCAAGCAATTAAAATGATATCTTGAATTTTAATGTTAGAAGTAGCAAAGGAAATTGTGTCATACAGTGACACGACAAGGTTTTAACAGCTATAATAAGTCGTTTTTATATTGTTATTTATTAAGAATTGAATAAATTATTATTCATAATGAGTTAGTGTTCGGTATATAACAGATACAAACAGAAAAGCAGTGTCTCCACATAACTTTTTTTTTAATTTGATTTATATACCACATAAAAAAATAGGAAAATATATAAGAATAGAAAATAATTGTGTACAAAGAATAACTTATTTCTTAACATAACACTAAAAGAGATCTCCTGCAGAAACCCTTGATTTTGAGAAAATTTGTTAATTAAAGAGATTCGTGAACAGTTTTTATATTTTGTGAATATTAATCATATAAAATATACATAATATAAATAAATATCATACATACTAAGCACATAACAAAAATTTACATACAAATATAATATTATAATTTTATTTCTTATAAAAATATATAAGAAAAGGAAAGAAACGGATAAAACAAATATTAATAATATTCATTAAGGTTAAGAAAATGTTGCCAGACACAAATTGCCAAACAGGATAGAATTAGGAAGTGAGGTGACGTGATTTTATTGTTCTTATAAGACAAGCACGCAATGTACCGAAGTCAAGTGGAAAGAGGAACAACAAAATATTTGTTTAGAGGTAGTTTTTTGGAGGTTTTATTAGAGGACAATAACATGCGGTGACGATATACGCAGAGTGGCTAGCAATAGTTGGCAGCGAAGAGAGGCTGACCCAGCTATGGATGAAGATAGACTGATAATGATGGTGTTGATAATGATTATTTTATTTTTTCATCTTTATCTCGAGTACTTAATATAAGATATATTTAATTTGTATCAAGACATAATTGGATTATAAATATTTGTGTGATCAATCTACAATTAAAGCTATTATAAATCGACTAATGGCTGTGGCGTATGTGTTGTATAGTCGTTATTATTACGTTATGTGTTTAGTGGTAAGTAAATATTGGTCTGTAAATACTTTTATATTCAGGATATGTCAAGGATTTCTAACTTCCTCCCTTTATGAATTGTATTTACTTGGCTTTTGTAGCTAAGGAATAAAGTGACCGATTGAAGGTGCGGGTCTATAGCGTCACAAGGTGGAAGGAGCTCAGACCGGTGGCTAGGACTTGCGATTCAAGTGTAGGTTTAAGGACCTTTAAAACACTCGCCTTCACTTTTCGAGCTTCTCTCTCTAACTGACTAAATTTTAAATTATAGATAGGCGACTTCTACCGCGTACAAATTAATTCTAAAACTGTGAGTTCAAACTTTACTACATTAATATTAATACTACTACTTTAATATTACTATTTTAATATTAAATAATTCACACGGCAACTTATTACTTATTATGAACTAGAAGATTAACATAAATACACGTATATATGATGTATACAAATCGCCCAACCGAATAATTATTCAGCTGCCAGTCATTTTAGTCGTATTTAACTATTTTAATAATCAAAGGTAGAATATTTTACTGAGATTTTTTCCGTTTTTCCGTTCCTTAGTTAGTAGTAGCCCCCAGTAGCCTTGAGTCTAGTAGTCTGACACTCGTGGAATAACGGAAAAGTTTTATACACATATTTATGTTTTGAGAGATAATTATAAAAAATAACTCACAAATCTTTTAATATCTCGAACTTGTGCACATTGTGGACACCAAAAAATTCCGGACATATTGTTCTAAGTGTACATAGTCGGTCTAATTTCTTTTTAGCCTTTTCAACTGAACCTTTGGATATAATAATTGTCCTCTCCAAGTAGTCTTTAGCTAAAATATATTTAAATGGAAAATATTTAGGGCTGGCTTTGCCACTGGCTGATAAAGTCTCAAATAGGTAGAAGGGCCATCTTTCTTATTTGGCAGTTTCTATTCTCATTGGCTGGCAGATAAACAACAAATTTTGTCTCAAATAGAAAAATCTAGCAGATAAAGGATATACACTTACGAAAATCCTTTTTAAGAAAGTGTGGCTGTTTGTTTATCCATTCTTGAAGAACTGAAATTGCTTCATCAATTCTACCAGGTTTGTCCAAATCGTATTGCTTACGAAGATAAGTCAATGTATCCGTGTTAAATTCAAAAATACTGTTCTTGGGTAGCGACTCCATTACTGCTTTGACTGAAGGTGCGCGAATAACTCAGTTGCTGTAGAATTTAAACCTACTTAAATATTCGTTTAGTAGTAAAGTTGGCGTTACAGATAAAGCGTAACGTAAGCTTTAATATGCTCTTCTTGTAAGCTTAAAACACGAATAATCTTAAGGTTCAATTTGTTTTTACTATTAACATCTCATGGTGGAATAGAGGCGGCAGCTAAAAACCTGAATGTACAATTACTGTTAAATGACATTAAATCGTTATATTAGTAACGGTGTGTACAGGTTTATTTTACATAAACATATATTGCGTACATCTTTCAATGTAGCAGCTATATAATGAAATATAATAGTTGAATATATCTAATAATCAAAGAACATTTTTTATCTTTATTTACGACCTAAATAGATTATTTTAGCAAGCAATATGTAAATCGTGTTTTTTTTTAAAGTGTTATAATGTACATTATATTTTAAAGTGTTATAATGTTATGACAGGACATACATTTTATTTTTCACTTTCCTCCAGCATTCGAGTTGCGTATTGAGTGTTATGTTGATGTTATTGATTGTCGATTTTTTTAATATCAATAAAAATAATCATTTGACTAAGCAATTATTGCAATCAACATGTGACAGCAGCTTCTGTAAGCAGTAAGAGCTGCTCTACATTTAATAATGCGGAAATTTATATTATAGATTTGTACATAATAACATAATAATATTATAGATAATAACAAACAGGATTCAATTAAGTTTTCAGGGCATCCAAGCCATTGATGTATACCTTGGGAGAAATGGGATGATAAATACACATGCTTATTAATTATATAGCATAACTTATACTGAGGTAACATACACATAATCGGATTACGAAAACGTGCTTTCCATCAAGTTAGGGCACTATTGGATAGACGAGATGGCATTTACCAAGGGCTGCAAAGTGCTCAACCACCTGAGCGCATGAAATATTGGTGGAGTAGAAACAGGACCAAAAAAAGTAAGCGTTAGAGTAAAAAGTTCGCAGCGTTATCCATGACTCCAATGCCTCAACACTAAATATACAGGGTCGACGGCGTTCCTAGCTGCGGAAAGTCCACCTGGGTGGTCAATAATTTTATCCCCCGTCGGTACTCTAGTAACTACAACTACAGTGAAGGCGGAGATCCTCAGAAGAAAAACCAATTTTAATTACACAGAGGAAATAAATATAAAAGTCCACACGATGACATCAACTTTGGTGGACGAGGCCTTATGTAACCAGTTTGGGGCGACTATAATAACAGCTATATTATGTAAGACGCAAACACTTGATTAATCAGAGATAGCACCCATTTGACCTTCAACGACAGACTAAATATTTTTCATATGCACATTCGTAACAGCTGTCTCTCAAAAACAAATGAGATCCCAGAGATGTCCATTGAATGTGACTTACACGCTCAATGAGGGTTACGACAGTTTACGGTTCGCTTCCTGGCAAGATCTGACACAGGCGCCCCTATCTCAGCAAACTCTCCGAACACCTTGAATTTAAACTTAATTTTACGAAATCATGGTGATTATGCATTGGCCGCAGCGTTTGGCGCTCCGTACTCTTTGAATACCCCGCTATTGCTTTTCATGATAATAAAGTATTATAAAAGGATCGAAATAAAACATTATTTACTCCTAAATCCATTAATTTTATTATCTTTTTATGATTTTGCACCGTTATTTGACCGTTATTATTATTTTATATACCCTTGCAAAAATCACTTTTTAATTAATCCACAGCGAGCTTTCTAAATGAGCCGGGCATTCCTAAATACTCTTCGTTAAACTTCATTTCACTCCGTTTAGATTCATCTGCTACGAGCTTATTGCAGTCGTCTATAATTTTTCTTGCTTCTTTTGACTGAAGACGATCTTTCCATTTGTCTTTAAACAAAAAACAACATATTTTTTATAATAAAACAATTACAGTAAAATCAGTTCAGTAATTTTTGATATATAGATATCCACACATATTTGGAGGGGACATGTATAAATAGCTAAGGCTACTTAAAAATGGTTACAATTTTTTTAATAAGGCACTTTTTGCCTCTTAAATTCAATATATGCGTTTAAATAATAAAACAAAAAATGTTTGACGTAAGAGATCTAAGCTTTTGTTCTTCCTTCACACGTTTTTTTAAATTATATAAACGTGTGTGTAAATCACATATGAAAAGTTCTCGTGGCGCCGTGTCCAGTGATATTGGCGCGTTCCATAGTTACTCGGTCCAACAATTATATTTAAATACTTGTACGCCCCGCTAGACTCAGACAAAGAGCGGCGTTGAGTTCCGTCATTTATTGGGAAACGGAGTTTCTTAACACTAGCTTCTCTATATGTAGTAGTACGATGACGTTACATATTTTTATTACTAATAAATATAAATCAATCAGTAATTTTACAAATCATTAAATATACATTTTAAACCGATTTCAAAAAGGAGATTCTATGTTCAACATGTATATGCCAGCTAAAACAAGAAGGTAATATATAACTACCAAATACACCGAAGGAATGCTAATAAAAAAATACTAAAACTGGCACCGACCCCAAGAATAACATATTGTCAGTACTAAACAACTATGCATGTAAGTATCAGTAAGTTCATTTAATATTTTTTTTCTTTTAGTAGTATAACTAAATGTATTTCACTATATTATTCTCTATTTTTTAGTTTGTGTTTAAATTTCTAAATATAGCTTGGTTTAATTTTAGAATTTGTTATATTATGATTGAGATTATTATTGTACATTGTATCTCGCATATAACAGGGTGGGCAGAGAGTAGTGCTTAGACACCCCACTTTCCATTCGACTTTCAACTTGAATTCGAGAGTTTGCGTGTTCAGTAGCGGAACTTAACACTTGCTGCTTTTTGTCTTACCAGGGCAAATCATTAAAAATAATTGTCTCCTACGAGTGAGAATAAACTCATAACGCTCTGCCACTTTTCCCGAACCAAATTAGTTCGTTAGAGATTTAGTAAATTGGTCACTTCCGTTACCCAAACCCAATACACAGGGTATTCAAATTAAATTATCCCCATCTACTCCGCAAAGTAGCTGCGACAGACTAAGTAAACTGTTGATGCTCATTCGGGAGGCTAACCACAGTTGTAAATATATTGTAAATATACATTAAATAGAGCAACTGTTGAGTTTCTCGCCAGCTCTTACCAGCAGAACTGCCCTCCGAGCTGGTGGTAGCATCTTGAAGGACTGACAATACTGACACTTATGTTAATTGACGCTTCGAAAGTGCTTGAAATAGCCTATTCGAATAAAGAATATTTTGATTTCAATTTTGATTTTGACACACTCCGTTCCCCGTTCCAATTTTGAAACATTGTATGTTAAGTGATGGAACTCAACGCCAATGAAGTATTTTTTCTGCCCGAGTGAGAATCGAACATGCTATCCTCTCGGGGACGGCAAAGAATCAAGGCGAGATCGAAATTAATATGAAGCTAAAAAAATTAACAATAAAGTGGCTGCTTACTAGCTAGTTTTTGACAACTTGGTAAATCACCACCGTAATCCTCGGGGAGACATTCTTTAGGTATCTCCTTATGTAAATCTTCGTAGGAGTTGTGCACGTGAAGTCTACTTGCTACTTTTTCTCTAAGACCTTGTTTAATTACGAACACAATTTTATCTACAAACGATGGTGCGTTTATTATATGTATGCCTTTTATTTTAGTACCGAAGCCTTCCTGAAAGAAAAAGCGCTGTATTAACAAATATATATTTTGTACAATATTTATCTATCTTTTTTTAACTTATTTATCTATTTTTTTATACCTAGTTTTATGAAATGTTTCAAAGTTTGTATATTATTGATTGGTGTACCAAGAATATTAGGAACTATGGAAGGAATATTAGCATCATTCTATTCGAAAATAGCATTTTTACATATTTACCAAAAGGATGTATGGAGGAAGGAACATTTTTGGTCCATCTATATAAGATGATGGTACCATTAATATATAAAATATTTATATATTTTGGAAATTAATATATATGTTTGTCTACAGTTGACAGTGAATGCAATGTAATTGCAAATACAAATATGCAATTGTTGCCTAAGGATATCTTGCTCCCGTTTTTAGTAGCTTCATGTCCATTTTACCATTCAAAAGTGGTCGAAAAATTTTATTCAATAGATAAAGAATTGAATTGAATTGAATTGAATTTGAAAAAATGTAAATTTCACCACTTTATAAGCAATACTTTGGAACGGAGTAAAGTATTTCATATTTCCCCTGCATACTTTGCTATATGGGACACTTATTTAGTAAATTTATTGTCACTAAAATTGTAATATAAAACTTACTGTGCACAATATTTCTCCTTTTTTTAATACAACTGGATTAAATTTGGTAAGGATGTTTATTGTTACATCTTTTAAATCCAATATATATCGTTCTGAACCAGAATAATCATGGAACAGTCTGTATTCACCAACCTGAAAAGTATATATGCTTTCACTTACATATTACAAAACATATATATTATAAAAATTCCAATAATTGATAGTTAAAAATATATATATTTTACTATGTAGCAGTTGCAAATAAAAGATTTCATTTCACGCGTACAGTACCTAATAAAAGCTTGTAAAACCCTAAGGAAGCAAATCAAACCCAATGTTAACTTTAAAGTTGCGTTGGATTGTTAAAATAAAAGCGTCCCGCTTTATACTGCATGGCAGAGAAAACTTACTGACTATTGTTAACTTTTTAACAGAGCTTTGAATTGAAAATTTACTCGTTCCCCTAAATTGGAATCGAACTTATAACCATAGGGCTTACGCTCAGTGTCCGTTTATGTATGGTAATAAATAAATAAAATACATATATATATATATATATATATATATATATATATATATATATATATATATATATATATATATATATATATATATATATATATATATATATATATATATATATATATATATATATATATATATATTTTATTTTTTATATACTTACCAAAAAACAATATCTTAAATAAGATAGTATGTTAAATTCGTCCAACTTTTTCGGTAATATTTGTGTTACATAAACTCTTGAATAATCCACAGGAACTAACTTTGGTAAAGGCACGAATATTCTGCAAAATTAATTTAAAAAGGTTATGTTTTTTGAAAACCAAACTAGACGACGAATTTATCTACTTCGAATACAGGTAACCTATAATAATTATCGTATGGCCTACATTATACATGCTACCGTGCCCATATGAGGTTAGGCCATAAATTGATATTTATAATTTTTTTTCCGAAACTTATTTAAAACGAATTCCACGTTAAGTCTTGAATGTAAGATTTTAATTATTAATTCTAATGTGAGCAGGCAGTATAAAATCTTGAGATATTTTTGTAAGTCATTATCTTCACTATTGATTGAAGATTTGTTTGAAGATTTGTCATATTTAAATAATATCCTTAGTAAGGCTTAATATTGTTACTGTCATCTTCGAGCAATTTTTCTCACTATTTTTATAGCATAATGTAATCAATTTTTTATGATCACCATTAAGAAATAATTAACACAATTAAAAAAATACATATTACAATAGTCACATTTAACTAATTGAACTATTGTAATACATTTAAGAAAATAATATATAATGAGTATATTATTATATCTTTAATTACTAAAGATATTATTGCTTTTTAAGTATAATAGGCGTCTAGTATAGGAATTTCTCAAAATTGCGTGTATATAGTTGAAATTAATATTAACTATCCTAGTCTATTGTCTCTTGGAGCACAAAAAAAACCAAACTTCAAGAAAAACAGGTCAGATTTCGGATCCATGATCACGAATATCGAGGGTTGTGAGGACATTCGAAGATGTTTTAAATTGCTGACGCAAAATCGATGCTCAAATGCTCGAAATATGGTGCTGGCGATGACTGGTTACTCTGGATATTGTTTCTTATTTACTACTTAAGGTTTTCTTAGCGTAGTAATTTCAGCTGTATTTAGTATATCAGTCAGTCACCCCGTGACGGATGCATTTTATATATCTAAACAGATTATAGAATGAAAATCGTGCAATTACAAGTAAAATCTTTTACATTATTTAACCACATTAATGGAGAATAAAGAAAACGTCAAAAGGGATTGTAACAACATATAATACGGTTATCGTCTAGTGCTCTAGTATATGGGGCGGAAACACTAAAATTTTAGACCTAAAGTAGTTATCACGTGGAAGTTACGAGTGTCTCCATACGCCAAAGCGCTTTGAGGAGATAATAGTAATGCATTTCGAGCACATTTTGGCACATCCAACAGTTTTAATGTAAGAAATAAAAGCTTAAACTTTGTAATATTAATATAGTGTAATAGACATGTCGTTTTATTATAGTTGGTTTTTTTTTCTATTTATATATATATATATATATATATATATATATCTATATATATATATATATATATATATATATATATATATATCTATATATATATATATAATATATATATATATATATATATATATATATATATATATATATATATATATATATATAATATATATATATAATATATATATATATAATATATATATATATATATATATATATAATAAAATCGGTTAATATATTTATTAAAAAATAAATTAATATTAAATATGCTACTAAGATTGTGATTATGATTAAATAATTAAAGTATGGTCATGGAAGGAAAATGATTTGTTCTATTAAAGGTGAAGCTCTATTTTGGTAATTAAAATTCGATCAAGTTGCCATTTCTAAAAAAAAGGATAATTCCTTTATAAATGGGGTTTAAATCCATTACATATAATCTGCCATATTAGAAATTACTTAAAATAGGAAGTTCATTATATGAATGTTCAGAAGGTGGAAGATTTTGATATCATTCAATTGATGATGGTATATTTAACTTTGTAATATTAATATAGTGTAATAGACATGTCGTTTTATTATAGTTGGTTTTTTTTCTATTTATATATATATATATATATCTATATATATATATATATATATATATAATATATATATATATATATATATATATATATATGTATATATATATAATATATATATATATGTATATATATATATATATATATATATATATATATATATATATATATATATATATATATATATATATATATATATATATATATATATATATATATATGTATATATATATATATATATATATATATATGTATATATATATATATATATATATATATATATATATATATATATATATATATATATATATATATATATATATATATATATATATATATATATATATATATATATATATATATATATATATATATATATATCGTGTTACAGGCGCGACAAGTGTAATTCGAGTATTAATATTGTGTACATTTATAGTATTAATATTGACCTATTTCGAGTATTAATATTGTGTACATCACTGATTTTGGTAAAATCATTAACATTTTTCTCAACACACTTGTTGTATTGAGATGCCAATATATTAATTTCTTTAACTTTTTGCCTTCAGGAATCTTTAGGTAAGACCTTCTTGCTCATCAACAAATTTTACTATGATATTCTTAAAAGCTATGTCATATTAAGAACAATATTAAAAAAATTATAAACTTCCAACTTGAATTGACCACTACTAGCGCGACGTATACAAATCAGTCACTTTACAAGAAATATATAATATTACAATGGATTCATTTTTACCTTATTTGTATACAATAAAGTTTTTTATTTACTCATCATTCGCCCATTTGCACGCGATTCTAATTTTGTTTAACAAAGTGTGGCAACGCCACACTTTGTTCAATAACATATATGCCAATGGCATATGTGACAAAAAAAAATTTCGTACTTAATTTAATCTTTTTTTATCTTCACAGTGTCTATCCTATCCTACAGGGTGGGGCAGAGAGAAGAGAGTGTCAGTTATACCGTTCTATTCTGTTACTGACAGTTAGTAAGTTGAGTGACTGACTGACTGAATAATTTTCATTTTCCCTGCACTGGTAACAAAACTCATCACTCAACTTGCAATGGAAAGTGGAAAACGGGAAATGGAGTGTCTCAACACCTCCCTTCCCCCTCACTGACCCTCCCTTCAGATATAGAGTGAAATTATTATTATTATTATTATTTACTCAAAATAGTAATAACAATTATTAATAAAAAAAATATCCTGGCGATAAACATTTCATGAAAACATCAACTTACACATTATTCGAAAAGTTTTCAAATTCTTCAAAACTTTTATTAAGACTTATTTCTGGGAGCATTCCTCTCATTGTAAGTATTTTGTCGATTTTATTTTTTGTTGCTTCGATGGATCCACTGGCTAATAGGAAAAAGGATTCTAATAGTCTGCGATCTGAAATATACATTTTATATGTTAAAGCGACGTATTCATTGTAGTAAGCTTAATTGCATTCGTTTTGTAATTGTTTGCAATATCAAATTATAAATCATATATTTACTATTGTGGATGTTTCACACATATATATATATATATATATATATATATATATATATATATATATATATATATATATATATATATATATATATATATATATATATATATTACGGTGCTAAATTCATACATTCAAGGGTAAAATTTGTTGGTCCAGACTTTATGCTAATCCCAATTTTACCAAATATACCAAATTTCATTTATTTCTGTCCAGTATTTTTGTATGATACACACAACAGACAGACAAAAAGTAAATTCTGCTGAGTCTTCTTATTTTTAGCTTCTGTTATCGGTAATATATTAACCGACACAAATCATGTTTCAAATCTTTCATTTATAAATTTAAATAAGTTTAAATAAGTTACTATTGAACTTTAATATACATCCTTTTTAAAAAATTAAAAAACAGACAGTGAATTAAAAAAAAATAAAATGACGACTTATCGCAATCGTAGGTTCAATTCCCAATCAATGATTATATTATTTTGAACAAAATTTATTCCTCAATTTAGTTCAAGTGGATTTTTAGACCCTTCTCATATTATATTTATTCGTATGTTCCATAATTTTGGCTATATATCGTAAAATGCTATTTTTTTCCGTCCTATAGGGAATTGTTAGAAATTTTTCTCTTATTGCGGCGAGCAATCGCTCCAGATACTAGCAGCTCGTGAGTAAACGATTACATACGTACATATTATGTAGATTATACTTACTCATGTATGGTAACGCTGACTTCAAATGGTCTTGTTTTTTGCACCACTCTTCTATGGTATCCAAGTCGTCCTGTAACCTCTGCATGTTGTCCATGTTGTAAGACAGTCGGATCTTTTTCAACTCTTCCTGTGTCACTATGAGAAGATCATGGTGTAATGGTGTGGCCATTTTTTATGAATCTAAAATTATGAATTATAACATATTATCATAGTGATATAATTGGAGTGTTGTGAATATATTCGGTAACTATCCCTACATTTTAACTACATTAGTCAATATCTAATTATAAAATATATTTTTTTTTGTTTTATTAATTAAATTAACTGATTATATAAAAATTGTATTGTGTTAAAGATTACAAATATGTTATATGTTATTGTATGAAGAATCAAAAAAACGCGAATATAAATTATTATTAGATGGCTACGAAGTCATAAGATCGCTTTATGTATTTTTTTTGTCGATAATTTATATTCTTTAATAATAGACAAACAATATAATAATAAAATATTGCGACGCCGCAAGCTAGTTCTAGCTTTTTTTTTTTAAATAAAACCTTATATATTTTGAAAATAAAAAAGGTAATATTTATTGTCAATGTCAGCCACTACAATAAACATATCCACGGTAAACAATTATCCAGTTAATAAATCGTTTTTGTTCTTAATGTCTATAATAAGCGCAATTATGTGTAATAACTTTGACACTCGAGTTCTTATAAAAAATAATAATATTATTGATTGCAAGTGAACTAGATATTTAATTCTCAGTTGTTCTCAGTGAGTTAAGTTATATTTTTTTATACTTTTCTTTTTCTTTTCTTTTCTTTTCTGGTACATATAATACAATTATTAAATTAGAATTTTGAGGTCAAAACAGGCATTATATACAGAAAAAAAAGATTTCACTAAATATTCATTGTTATATTTGAGATATGGTAATTGTGGCAGTATTATAGTTTTTTGTATATATGTATATTAAAATAATATTTTAATGAATATAGTAATTTAAAAGTCATTCTTGTATTTTTCGACGGTTATTTTTACACTGCATCTTAAATCTTAGGCAAACTTGTTTTCAAACTACGCAATTAAAATTTCCAGAAATTAATAGTTTCGTCTTATATCACATTTTATTTTTAGGTCATTTATATATTTTTATGGAAAACACCTTAAACAAAAACGCGTAAATAAAAAAAAAACATCATGCATGAAAAATAACCGTACTAAATTAGTAAATTGCTATAAAATTTATTGTACATGTTCTCCTCGAGGCGTCGCTCATAGATACTACGTTCTAATTGTAGTGGATAAGCAAACAAGAACAATCACATACTTGATATTCTATTACTTGTATAGATTTCTATATGTGGCCTGTCCACATCGTAGACTTGACGACGATGACGTTTCCATAACCAACATGATCACCAGTGGTCGCGTGATCAGTAATTGGTAATATGGTAATTGTTTTATGCTTCACGCTGTATCCCGCACATAGCAGGGTAGGCAGAGAACAGTAGGCTGAAGGAACCTTATGTTAAGACACTCTGGTCCCCGCCACTTTTGCAAGGCATTGCGTGTGGAGGGGCGGACTTTAACGTACCGCTTTTGCCTTGTTACCTGGGCGAAGAAAATGAAAATAATACATTCTCCCCGAGTGAGAATGGCACCAACAAACCGTTGGACCTATAGGCAGACGCTGTTGCCTCTGCGCCACGACTGGACTTGTGAAATTATATTATGTAAGCGTGACGTTGACTTCCGCCACATAACACACAATGTCTCAAAATAACGGAAGTGGGGAACGGAGTATATTGTCACGAGGTCTACCCTGCTATTTTTTTTAATTTCTTGTTAAACATAAAGATCTGGATAATGGATAATTGAGCATTTAAAATGAGACTATTTGTAATTTTTTCGCTACAGATGTATAATAAATGTTTAAGTGTGACGCTAAATAACATCACTAAACAGGTTCTAACGAATTACTATGAATTTTATGAATAAACATGAGGCATCATCAGTTTTCGTTACTGTCTGTCTATTTTTTATCTTGGACAATAAAGAATGACTAATTATATAATTTATAATTTTAATTTTTCTCATTTTCTTATTCAAGTTTGTTTCAGTTATTTGCGAGATCATTTTGTTAGGCGAAATTTGCCCATTTAGAGACATTAGTCAAGATTTTCCATATATCATGTCAAAGACCAAGTATAATTTTAGATAAACTTGCACGTATCATATTTGTAGTTAAATTAACTATATACGTAATATATTTAAAAATAAATAATATGGCATTTATTGTCTCTAGCTGTGATCTCTTCCAGTCATAATGTGAATATAGGTGAGTACCAGAAAACGGGAAAGAAAACAGGATGTAAATTTTTTTCACGCTTCACGCTTAGTCCTGCATACACTAGGGAAGACCACTGTCTTCTGCTGACATTCCGTTCTCGACTTTCCGCCATAATTCGAGTCGTTGTGTGTTGGAAACTCACGGTACCTTGTCTTTATGAAACCAAAGCGGGAAAATGAAAATAATAAAATAATTATCAATCGCCAAAGCCAACCACTAACCGTTGCGTTTTTATTGCATTTACGTCAGAGGTGGCCGAATTCGCCATTATGTTATTTAAAATTTAAAATTAAATACACAAAATACGTATATATACGTATACATAAGAAATTTTCTTGTTTTAACTTTACGCTATATAGCTCATATATTAAGGGAGGCTGAGAAAGGCTAATGTTACCATTACAAAGAAAATGAAAATAACTCCAGCATCTATCAACGGATATCATATACATATATGTATATTATAGATAATTATTATATATTCAAGTGTAAGATATTTTATATATTATATGAAGACTCAAAAATTCTATATATGTTATGATATATTTGTACAAAAGTAGTTAATTTCCCTTATAAAGGTTGAGTATTTAGTAATTACTTGGAATTTGCCATTGCAATAACAGATGTTAATGACAGCATATGCCCCAGTTACACCTGTGTCTATGCCTATAATACTATAGATCATAGCTCATGGTAATAATACAATTTATTTGTATTTAAACACAATCTATATAATATAGCGTTGGAATAAAAAAGAGAGCATAATATCTAATTACTTAGTTCTTAGTATTTGTATATAATATCGTAATATAAATTTGTATATAATAGCGTAATTTCGTGTAAAAAGCCGCAGACAATTAGCCAGAGACGTCTTAAAATGATGTCAAAGGTACAAAGAATGATTATACAAAGTGAAATAAAAACAAAACAAAAAATCCGATTGCAGCTTGCAGCTAGAATTTTAACAAAGGACTCGTGTAAACTTTACGAGGCTTCTTGGGAAGAGTTAGTTGGTCGATATAAAGAATAGACACCGACCACCGACAATTCATTCCTCTCTATATATATATATATATATATATATATATATATATATATATATATATATATATATATATATATATATATATATATATATATATATATATATATAATATATATTAGATATTATATATATATCTATATAATATATATATATATATATTATATATATATATATATATATAGATATATATATATATATATATATATATATATATCTATATATATAATATATATATATAATATATATATTCTATATAATATATATCTATATATATATATATATATATATATATATATATGTGTTGTGTATTATTATTATAAAATTATTTCAATGGTGTAATTATTTAGTTCTCCTTGACTAATGGAGTAGTTTTTTTCTGTTTAGCCTTTTATGCAATCAGTACATTTGCTTTATACGGATATATATTAAGATTTATTATTATTATAAGCTATATCATTAGCTATATTATTATAACGAGACAGTAAAAAGTTGACAAAACAACATAACAATAATAATAAGATTAGAATGCAAGTTCTGATTTTGAAGTATGTCCGGCCGGGATAAGTAAGTATGACCGGGTCATATTACTAATTATTATTATATTAAACACAATACAAATATAAATATTTTTGTAATATAAGCCTATCACTACTTCATCGGGTAATACAAGCTTAAAAACAAAATATCAAAAATTACCTCATAAGCTTTTATAGGATCACTTTGTTACCCGTGTGTCTGTCTGTCTAGACAGACGTCGAACTATCCGTTGTCAGGACCCTTTGTCTCAAGACAACAAGGAAGTAATCAATTGAAATTAATATCAAATTTTCAGTCCATTGGAGAAAAGAAAAACATAACTTTTAAGTCGACACAATAAAAAAAAACATGGCCGTTTATGCCACATATTTTCACTCTTGCAGCGTAAACAAGACCTATGGAGTCCAAAAAATGAGAAATTCCAGTAAAAATATCAAAAAATGGTAATTATTAATTACATCACTAATAAAACAAATACAAAGTAATATTTGCTTCTAGTTCCTATACATTGCAATGGAATACGCCAATAAATTTAAGTTTGTCGGCTCTTATATGTCACTTACAGTTGACCTAGAATCATGACATTGTTACGAAATCCTTCGTATGGAGCACAACTCTGAATAGAGCAGTGTCTTTTTCCTTATAGTCTTTGATCCATAAAAAAATACATATTTAGATGCTTATCAAAATAAATCCGTTAATAAATATAATTTTTAAGCTCATAATACCCTCGTATCGTTTTTGAATGTCAACCTTCCAGCCATATGTTATACAAAATAAAATTAGACTGTCACATCTATTATCTATAGTTACTAATAAATGAAATTGGAATGTCTGTTTGTAATATTAGTGTAACCTCTTTTTACTGCATGCATATGAATATATATACGGTACATATACCATAATAAAATTTCTTTTTAATTTTTGTTCGTCTGTCTGTTAGTTCCGGCTAATCTCTGAAACGGCTGGACTGATTTTGATGGGACTTTTACTGACTTTTAATGTAATAAGGAGTAACTTAGGTTACTTTTATTTTAGTCTCTAGTCAGATTATATAAGACAAAACTATTTTTAAATTTAAATATAGAGCCCGAAATAAATCAAAGACGAAAACGTCTATTTCCCTAGATTTTGTAGTTATATTGAATTAAATATAGTACGCATGTGTGTATTTAAAAATATAAAAAGAAAAAGATATATAAAAAGAAAAAGATATATAAAAAGAAAAAGTTATATATAATAGAAGTTAAGTTATAAAATAGAAAGTTACAATACAACTAGCAATCAGGTACCGAGTGTTTTGTTTCATGTTTGTCAAAGTGAGACTCAAAAATTGGTACCGACTGTTAACCCTTCTTATTTTCAAAAAAAACATATATTTGTTCATGAGTGTATCAATTAAGAACTATTTCAATCGTTTATTTACTTCCTACTCTTAACAAAAATCTATATTCCGAATTATTCTTCTTGCTTCTTACATATTTTTTAATGTTTTAATTTAGTTATTATTAGATTATTATTATTATAAGAACAGAACAAAATACTAAAAAATACTTGTTAAGCTACTTATAGCATCACTTTGTTATCCATATGTAGATTATCTATTTAAACGACTGTCAAGACCCTTTTATTTTGACATGACAACTTAGAAAAGTTATGAAACCTAAATATATATTTTTAATAAATTTATTGTTGGGATAATAAATATTTTTTTTATTAATTCTAGCAAAATTTGACCTACGAATTTTTTTGATTACCTTTTTTAGCAAACGCTGTACGTCATATTTTTTGGTTGTATTGAATTACAAGTTTAATTTTACTTTTCTATTTTATTAGGGATTGCATAATATTCATGTTAATTGATATCAGTTTTGGTTTGATACTTCCTACGTTCCTGAGAAAAAAGGTGTTGGCAGACGTACAAATAGACGGGCGACAAAGTGATAAGGGTATATAAGGGTTCAGTTTTTTTTTTCTTTTAATGTACGGAATCCTTAAAAAAGATCACACATAATATATGTTACTTTCATTTTTTATTTAATACATAAGGCAAAGTTGTAAAGAAATATGAATTAAATATACGTAACTGAATGAATAGTAAAACAAAAACATTTGCACTAACTTTGGTATAAGTCAAGTTATCGAATCTATGTTAAAATTGCCATATCAACAAAATCTTTAACAATCGTCATAATGAATCTACCAACATACGAAGTTAGAATATATAGAATATAAAAATATTCTACCTTATATTATGTAGTAAATAATAATAATAAAAAAAAATTACTTCCCCAAAAATAGCATTTATAAATATTCATAAAATTTAATTCATAGCTACTTACCTGTATAAATTATTTATTAATATTAAATGGAATACTTTTTGATTATTAATAATCTAATTTGAATATATTACAAAATATTTCAAAAATAATATTACTATATTATAAATATTTTGAAATGAAAGTATAAAAAAATAACAATAACTTAAGTAAATATCCGATAATATTAATAAAACATATATATTTAAACTAATCCTTGATACACTTTACTTTTACTATTGCTATATAGGAAATATTTACCTGCGAGTGTCCAGTTGTTTGCAAGAACATAGATCGACTAAGGCTATGTTTACCCAAACCGTTTAAGTTAGTTACAAGGATAACACGTAGTACTTTATGTATATACATACGTATGTACGTAATCTGTATATGTGAATCATTGCATCTGACAATGGAACGAAATATATTATGTTACTGTTTTCTACTCTAAGTTCTTCATTCATTTTTTTTAAGTATCTCCGCAAAATCCACGTAATTATTATTAATGATATTAATTTAAATGGAAATAGCATGTATATTTGATATTGTTTTTATTTTTGATTCCACTGATCCTTTTAAGTTTATCTGTAAATATTTTATATCGCTTACTTTACTTACATTTGTGTCGATTACGTATATTGTATTTTTAACACGTTTTCGTTCCCTTCAATCGTATCTAGAAAGTAAATCATTTCTAGAAAGGGCTACCAAAATAAATTTAACCATGTAGGAGGTGTAGTAAAGTGACCGTTTTGAATTACTGACCGTTATATGAATGTATATTACAATACAGTATTTTGCACAGCATGCTGCGGCTACAACTTTAAGCTACAGCTACAAGAGTAAAATAACTTTAAAATTATTTCCATTGATTTGTTTGAAATCATTCTGTACTCAAGATATTTTTAATTTGATATTATAATCTACATAATAATAGCTCAGAAGCAATTACGTTTGGCATCATAAATTTCTTAAGGAAAAAATCATACAAATTTAATATAATGTATATTCGTGTCTATTTTTTCTATTAACCTTCTGGTTGTTATTCGTAGTTTGTTAACAAAAAATAGTGCTATATAGTTATTCTTCACGCATTAAACTTTTTACGATATATTTTGTGCAAATCCTTTGTTTTTTAAAATAAAATTGTTGAATATTAGATTGTTATACCGTTTTAGCGTTCCGTATCTTAAAAGTACAGGGCTCTGGTAGGATCAATTGTCAAGGCCATGATTCTTAAGATCGCGTGGAAGTATAATTCTCAAATTAATATCAAATATATATAAAACTAAAATCTCTGGAACACAGAAAAAAATTAAGTTCTAAGTTAACGAAATAAAGCGTTTTAGCGAGCGTTTTTGCTTTGTCTTTGCCGCATTTTGTATGAAATTTGATAAAAAGTCAAATAAAGTCGCTATACTACGTGCATATGAATATATCTTACGGCATATACACCGAAATAACATTTTTAAATTTTTTATTTCTCTATCTGTTTGTTCCGGCTAATCTCTGAAACAGCTGGACCGATTTGACGGGACTGAAAGATTAGTTGAGGTAATAAAGAGTAACTTAGGCTACATTTATCTTAGAAAAAAAATATCTTAGAGTAAATACGAGTATACTGAACATGTACAATGTAATTTCGTATAATATATGGAAACGAACGCAATTCTATTTATATAAACGGCAAAGCCGCGAGTTGATCGCTAGTTACATATAAAATTAGTGCATTCATCCACATATATAAGATTATCAACATTCTTAAGTTGGCCCTTCGTAGGCCCAGAATTATGAAATTTGACAAGAAGAGAGAAATAACAATAAAGCACAGAATCACAGAATCAGTAATCGATAAATCTATCACAAAATACAACCATTACGTACTAATATCTGTAATAAATTTTATACAAAATATAAAGTACAAAAGTAGCATACACCCGCAAATTTAAGTTAATTGTTAAATTTATAAGTTACGCTATTGGCTTACTTATAATCATGAAATTGGTACGGAACCCTCGGTACGTGAGTATTTTAATGTTTCTATATTCATTCGGGAAACAGTAACAAAAATATTTAACTCACTTTACCTATAAATTTGACCTTTAACTTAAGCACAATTTATTATAAGTATTTAAGGCTTACCATTTATCTCAACTTTAAAAAAATACCGTGACGAGCTGTGAACGTATAGTTTAATTGCCTCGACCGTTCAAGCGCTCTGAACGCTAAGCTATACTATATTTTTATAAGTTGTCATTTAGTTAAAATTCAAAATTTATATATATAATTATTTATATATATCATCTCAGAGGGTGTCTAGCCAATTATCTGTCCGATATTTGGTTTCCGGCATACGGGTACGCGACCCCGGGACCTCGAGCCACCACTTTCATAACCCGATCCAATCCATGTAAGTGGTGGTCCCTCCCCTATATTCCAAGTCTTTCTGCCTCTTATTCCCTTTCCTTTCCTGGTTTCTCCCAGTAATGGGTTTGGAGGTCAGATGGCAATCGCTCCACAAAAAACCACTTCGCCACTCATATGGACCGATTGGTCTTAGTCGGAAGGCAGACCCTGGCAAAAAGCCGGGACTAATGCCAGGAAGAAGAAGAGGAGGAGGAGAATTATTTATATATATAATTTATAATAAATATAATTATATAAATATAATAATTTATATAAATACAATTATTACATAGGTACTTATTACTATTTATTTACGTTATTGTTATATAAAAATAATATTTGAGTATACTAATAATATAAATAACTTGTACTTATATTAAAGTATTTCGACGTTACTTAATGAGAGCGTATGGCTTAGCGGTCAGAGCGCTTAAACTGTAATATTCAAAAATGTTTAAATGTTTTCTAGAAAGTATCGTTCTTGCCCTACTGTTCAAAAGTACTTTGAAAACGAATAAAATATCCTTTTAACATGCATATTGCATAATCCTTTAACGATTTTTTTTACTATCGTGTATAATTTGTATATGATATGTACTCAACTGGCACGCTCGTAACACCACAATTAATGAACTGAACTGTGCTGCTGTACTGTATTAATGTCTTATATTAAGAAATTAGTACCAATAAGAGTAATTCGAGAGCTGTATAGGTAATACTCATAAGAAATACTGTATATCTACATCACAATTACTAACGATCCGATCAGATGTCCTTAGACAAATACGATCTGTGTGGTCAAGATGTGGCATGTAAAGGTCATTACTAAGGTCATATTATATTTCCAATCTTAATTATAGTTTATTTTATTGGCTTCACGATGTATTCTGTATATAGCAACCTGCTAGAGCATAGAGCACCTAGAGTTAAGACACTCCGTTCTTCAGTTTTCGTCCAATTTTTGAGAGAGCGTGCCGATTTGGGGAATTCAATGCAGTGATTAGTCTACTGATATGATAAAAATGTCAAAGTTATCTTTATTTCAACGTTTCTTCCTTAATATATATATATATATATATATATATATATATATATATATATATATATATATATATATATATATATATATATATATATATTACATAGGTACGAGTATTATACCTCCTCTGTCTTAATAAAGCACGTTAATATTATGTTATTCTTATAAGCAATTAGTTTCATAATAGTTTTCAAGGTCTACGAAATAATTATAGAATCCTACAGATGTTAAGTTAAAGGCCACTATTATAGTAGGATATACAATTTCAATATAAAAATTATATTTTTGTACGTCTTTTTGTAAAACGGCTTAGTCCAAGATTACTTAACAATACTTTTCAAGGTAATCAGATCATTAGAAAAGATCAGATTAAAAAAGTTATTAGAGTAAAATGTTATTTGAATCTCGCAAAAACGCGGCATAGAGTTCAGCCACTCAACTCGCATTGTTTCGAAAAGTAAAAACGGAAAAATGGACGGAGTGTCTTAACACTAAGTGCTAGCATGTGCTTTGCTGGATACAACTTGAAGCTATTGTCGTCGCAATCACATATGTTTTAACTGCAGGACTTTAGAGCTTGAATTACTTTATTTTTGTTATCATTGTATTTTCATTCATGAGCATAGAATATAATAATATATCTGAAACCACGATTATATAATAGTTAAGTTTAAATAAACTATTGAAATAACTGTTAAGAGTTTAAACTGTGGAACTGATAATAAAAATCTCTAAATTATTATGACTAAGATTAAAATTTTATTTTTTCCCCCCATTAATTTTTTTTTCCACAAGATCAGAATCTAATTAAAGTAATAATAATGTTTAAAAAGACAGGATTCAACGAGTTATATTACTTTAAGCAAAATCTTCACTCAAGCTATGTTATTAATTATAATAAACTACAATTAACTATTCTAATTATATATAAATATTTTGATGTTAGTCTACTATATTATATTTTCTAGAAACATAAAATGTAAAATTATATTAATGATTTATATACGAGTATAAAATTAAAAAAAATAACCGCATCTCCATGGCATACAATATATATCATACATTTATACATAAATAGGATATATATAAATGAGATAAAGATAACTAACTGAATATAAGGTTGTCAAATTAGTAACTACTGACTGAAAATCAATTTACACGTGAAATGGTGCGCTTCTCTCAACTTCTTCCTTCAAAAGGAATTTTCTCTTTTCAAATTATCTTCTCCGCGTATTGTCCCTGGCGATATAGAGAACATCGTGGAGCTCCGCCAATTGACACGCATTGTCTCGAATTTGGGCGGAGAGCAGAGAACGGAGTTTTTTTAGACACTAGCTTCTCTCTGTCCACCATGCTAGATGCAGGGTAGAAAGAGTATCACGCCTTAAGAGACATATTACAACTTTAATAGCATCAACAATGTAAAACAAATTAAAATATATCTTAAAAATGAAATACAGTAATTATATACATATATATAAATATATATATATATATATATATATATATATATATATATATATATATTATATATATATATATATATATATATATATATATATATATATATATATATATATATATATATATATATATATATATATATATTATATATATACATATATAATCAAGACAGTGACGTCAATAAATTTATATATAATTATTATAAATTTATATAATTTATATAATACGTATACTGTATATATTTCACACAAGAGTGTAAAAAATAAGTACATATCAAGATATCTTACATTTTTGTTATTTTTCTGGCGAAGACCTGCCCCATCTTGTTCCGCCAAAAACTTATATTGTTTTCTATGAATTCCCCTTAGATTGTTCAAAGTAAGGTCACTTCCATACGTTACATTTGTTACGATTATAATAAAATCGTTGTTTTTTCTACAGCTTAATTTTTTTAATACACCACAATTTACACCACAGTTACAATTTAAATAATATTAAGCATGTATTTATAACAAATGATATAACAAAAATAATTAAATTATTTTTTAAGGTTACGTATTTCAAACTGAAAATACAAAATCTGTAAATCCCTTCCGCCTATCCTGAAAAAAATCTCGAGATTGCGTTTAGGTAGGTATTAATCTGATATTAATATCAAATATAAACATACAAATCAAACGTCTAAGTCAACATAACCAAAAGATACGAACGATTATGCTTAGGTTTTTAACATTTTGTATGAAATTCTCCATATGGTATCATATGATAAGTACTTATCCGTAGTTAGACATATGTCAGAAAATTGATAATTTTAAGTCTGCAGCCCAAAGAAATTTAATTTTTGCACCTAAAAATCACTCTTCGATCGATTCTTAGGTGTTTATAGAGATCTGATGATTTTTTTTATTATCAATACAAAATTGTCCTTGTCTCCTAAATAAAGTTAAGGTATCCACCGAAAGCACTAGCTCTAGCCAAAGCTTTCTTTTACTTACTTGTCAATATGCATTTTGCTACGAAATTGATTTAGACCTGATGTTGTAAATAATAAAATATAAATATATATTTATTATGATAGATATAATGTCTTAGTGAAATAGCGTCTGATTGTAATTGTGAGAATTATGGAATCAATTTTAATTTGAGGACATAATCTCTTCATCGCTTTAGTAAAGACAAAGCTTGGTGTTCCGCCATTAAACACAATGTCTGGAATTTCACTCTTCATTATCTTTGCCAACCACCCATTGCATCTTGTACCCTCTATACACCTCCACGTATGTACCCGGAGACGTACCCTCCACATGCAAGATAATTTAATAATATATATTTTATACTGGTCGTCTCAGTTTCGTCTGAACGGCTCTTCTTTTAAGGTATTTCCGTAGGGTACAATTTATGAATACAAAAAGAGGCCTCGCTCAGTTTGATTGAATTACGAGTTTCTGGTAAACTAAAATGTTACTATGCACATCGTTTTTATTTATCATTTATTATCTTATTCAAAACTATTTCATGAGCATTTGATATTTGATGATTCTTTTCTTTTTTATTATACTATAGCAATACTATAGTATTATTATATAATTATATTTACTTTTGTTATTTTTAAAGAGTTATTCTACGCTAGAGAAAGAAAATTGTTTGTTTCATACAATAACGTTTAATAATAATAATAACTGTAGGAACTGTAGGAACCTAGTGTAAAGACACTCTGTTCAACGCTTTCTGCGTGAGGCACTGCGCGATGAGTGACGGAACTCAACGGCACACACTGCCTTGTTACCAGAGCGAAGAAAATGAAAATAATTCCTTTTCCCCGAGTGGGAATCGAACGCACAAACCGTCGCGAAACGTTTAAACTACATAATATTATAACTACTTACTAATATTATGTTCTCGAAAAAGACTTAGTGGCTAGAGCGCAAACTGTTTCAAATCCCAGTACATTTATTTCTTTTTTTAGAATTTAGAAAACACTCGGATATGGATCAATTTGACTTTACCGTTTGTTTGTTTGACGCGTTTAGGTATCTGCAGTTCTTTGAAGCACAGAAAAAACTGCTGAGTCGACTCAATCAAAAGATTTAGAAGCCGCAATTTGTTTGAAAACTGAAAGTCAAGTAAGTCTATCATAAAAAGAAACCATTACCAACTTACATCGGTAGTTAATTTCATACAAAATAATTGCATATGAACGCAAATTTAAGTTTGTCAGTTTGCTTATTACATTTTTGAAATAACACTTTTTATAATCAGAACTTTTATTTTTGAAAATAAACGTTTTAATTATAAAAATTTTCTTTTTAGTACTATTTTACTTTTTTCTTAAATATCAATATGCCTAACCATTTTTCATAATTTTGTTGCAGTGGTCATTTCGAATTAGTAAGATAACCGATTTACATCATTGTCGTGTTATCAGAACTAAAGGTCTGGAAAGGGGATCAGATTTTACATTATAAGATTTTACCCACACTAACTCTACTTTATTGGAGTTGGACAAAATATGTATATTTCAAAATTATAATAATATAATAATAGTTTATATTTCAAAATTACCAAAAAAATTAGCTTTGACATTCTACCAAACACATAGGTAATAAAGATTTGTTTGTTTTATTGTTGTTATATTTGTTTTACTACATTCTTTCTTAGTACATTTTCTTTATTAGTACATTCTTTTTTCGTAACTTTAAAATAAATTCATATTTACACGGCTTACTGACACACACTGATTTAACGTACACATTTTGTATCCAACAATAAAAAATCATATCTAAACTTATGACTTACATATGACATTATGGCTGTACGCCATCATGGAGTAGTCAGGAGTACTATCTGATAGGATAATTGTAAGTTCAAACGATACTCGGGGATCAGCTATTAAGTGGTATTAAAAGCTAAAATGTTTATTTGTTTTGATACGTTTAATCAGAGCATCGCATTATGGAGGAGGCTGCAAAGAAAGAAAGGCATGGTGATCCTCTTGCAAGTTATCAAGGCCGAAGCGTATCTACCTGGGAAAAACCCCACGATTACGACGACAATGGAGAAACGATTCAGGCGATGGTGGGACGCAGTAGGTGATATATAGATTTCGCCTGGTTTTAGTTGATAGTATTGGAACAGGTAACTAAAACAATGAATCCCACAGTACCACCTATTCACCAGGATGTATTTGCCACATGGATAGTCTGTTTAAAGCTATTTGCCTAGCGTCGTCGACAATAAGAACAAATATTATTGTTCATGGCTTGAAAGTGGTGGCATTTCACCAAGTTTAAATGTCCGCTAAATATAAAAAATGCATGAAAATATATATTATATATTCTTTATGGCAAAAAAATGTGATTACAATTATAGTAAAAATGTTTGAAAAGGTGGACTTACCTCTATTACAGATTTCTTCCATCCAACCTGTGGAAGTGGGGGAATGCAAAAAAAAAAAGAAATATATGCTTATTTCAAAGTCTTTGCACTGAAAAATCAAATAAAATTCAAGGGATATATTTAAACATCAATAGGAGGGTAACAATTTACATAATTAATCAACATTAAGTTTTCTAAAAGATACCGTCATTTTCAAATATTCCTCGTTGAATTTTGCGCAATTACGCTTGGACTCATCATTCTTAAGCTTATTCGAATTTTCTACGAATTTTCTTGCTTCATCTAACTTGAGATATTCTATATTTCTTGAGATTTTGTTACAAAAAATTATTTCAAAATAATCATTGCATTGAAAATTGTATTATATATTATAACTTTATCAAATTTACTTCGCTTCGCTTATTATTAATTTCATTTAAAATACATTTGTGCTATTAATTACTGTCAAAAGTATATCGTTATCATTTTACTTAATGATCATGATTAATTATTATATATTATTTAATAATTGCAATTCTTATTTTATATTCTTAGTGTATTATTAAAAGTTTATTATGTATAATTCCCAACTATATTACGCTTATATGTTTATTGTAAAAATGATAAATATTTAAAAATAAAAATGTTTTTTTAAAATATTGGACTGATTTTAGTTAAATGTATGAGTGCAAGTTTTTGGCAATTAAATCGCGTCAGGCACATTTTTTATGAGATACATATAACTGTGTAAATTATAGACTCCTGTTGTACATCGAATAAAGCACGATTGGTATATTGGACACTCGGTTACTCGATTTCGGAAACGTTGCGTGTGACGGAACTCAACGCCGCGTCTGCCTTCTTACCAGAGAATATATAGGTAATGAAATAATTCATCTTTCGACTGGAAACTGAGGCCACGACCGTCGCTGTTACAAACAGGTCCGGCGGCACGATGGCATCTACATATAACAGTTCATTTAATGTTTAAGTAATTATTGTTGTTGATGCTGATAATATCATCGATTCGATCGGTTGTAAACTCTATTGAGCTATTCACGTGCAAATAGGCCTGACATCATTATAAAGCTCCATTTTGACATTTGGAAACTGACAATAGTTTAGCTAAGAGATTCTTGCAATGAAAAAACACTAGTCCATTAGTCTTACAAGAGCAATTTAATGATAATAATATATGCTCCAAGTGGGAATCAAAAATTATATATATATATATATATATAATATATATATTATATATATATATATATATATATATATATATATATATATATATATATATATATATATATATATATATATATATATATATATATATATATATATATATATATATATATATATATATATATATTTTTTTGTTTTTTTTTACTGCAAAATTACAAGAGTTTTGCGTATCTCATTTTGATTAAGCGAGCCGTACATATTAATTTTCTTCGATCGTAAGTCAAGTCTCACAATTTAGTTCTGGGTAAAATAAAAAGTAAAATTAATTATTTAATAATAATTTTAAAAAATTATCTAATCTGAAAACTAGATACATAATATTTACTCCAAATAATATTGAAAATTAAGTTATAAAGAAAATTATTAGGATTTTTTATCTATGTAATATCTTTCATATTAATAAAGTCGCGTTTTTGTCCCAGGGGTTATGGGACGATAGCTGCATATAATCCGTTATAGTCTCATTTTGATGAGCTCCAGCCGTAAATGTGCAGAAAATAAAGAGAATGAATAATTTTAATTTATTAAATTGTTAAGATTTAAAAAATAGTAGACTTTAAAGAGCAGGAATAAGTTGACAAATGTAAAATAAGCCAACATACTACGACATAAAATCTATTAAGCTTGTTTTAAAAAGTTTCATAATAAATATTTATGTTCTTACAATTTGTAAAACATAAAAATGTTGACTGTGGGCTTAGCTAAGTCATAATTATGCAGTGGGCTTTTATAAAGAACTTTTAAAAATGAGCAACTCTGTCATATTCGATGTGTGTGGAGAAGTCAAGCTCTACGGTTTTTGTATAGAAAACTATTCCTACTCCACTGTAATTGACTATAACGTAATAGCCCCTTTTAATATATGGGCTATTCAACACAAAAATCATTATTCAATTCGACCCAGTAGTTCCTGTCGACAACCAAACAAACTTTAAACTTAATAATATAAGTATAGATGTATATAGAACAAAAATCTTTATTTCCTTAAAAGCTGTATTCAATTAGTAGTCGTTTAGCAATTATTGTAATTGCTTAGCGATCAAAGGAAATAACCAACGACCGTAGCATTCGAGTAGGTACTGTTAATTAGTCTATATTCTAGAGGATGTCAAGTTTAGTAGTAAGGATAGTCTTCAGTTCATTTATATTATGACTATATTTTTTAATATAATTTTATAGTAAATTCTTTATATAGTTTGAATAATTTCTAAGTATTATTAACTTTGTATTTATATTTAGTAATTAGCGCCCCTTTCACGACTTCGCTCGCTTGATTGATGTTCTCAAATTTACGCTTATATAATGTGAATGTATATAAAAAATGAACATACTTTTATATCATTAAGTCGCGGAACTCAACGCCGCGCTTTACCTTGTTAACAGAGCGAGGTAAATGAAAATAATTAATTCTCCTCGAGTGGGAATCGAACCCACAAACCGTCACGTTTACTGGCCGACGCTGTCGCCTCTGCGCTACGACGGTTCTCAATCTTTAAAATATTTTATATGTAATATTTTATCTCGACGGTAGGTAACTAAATATTGATCCATAGCTTCATTTATCTTATAATTTAAGTTTCATAAAAGTCCGGACTCCCGGAGATATGGAACGATAGACAGATCGACAACATTTGTAAATAACTATATTGAAAAACTCAGTTATTTTGATAGCACAAACAGATACTCCAATTTTATTTGCACTTATAGAAGATATATAAAATTACATGATAGCAAGTGTTAACAACATTCTAAGTATTATGTAAACAACGTACAAAATTCAAAAAGCAAAAACCCCTAAATAAGTCTTATCTTTTGTTTTATTTAATATAAACAGATTCAAAGTTCGTAAAATTTACACCTCCATGTAATTAAGATAAAGCGACGAAACAGAGATTATCTGGAAACGTTTTTCTTCCTAAAATAAAAGGTAAAATTTGTGTTAAACATAAATGGTGAATGGTCTTTCTCAAACGGAAGTTGCTCCAGCAATATTCCTTTTTATGTTATTTTGCAAACTTAATAATGCAATCCTTTACTTTTTGTTTTTCGTTGAAATAAATGGTTATTGTGTTTGAAAAGTTTTGTGTATTCGACAGTAATTTTATTATTGGAACAATAATTGTAGTCAATTTGTAAAGGGGCCAATTTTATTATAATATATTTTTATTATTGAGTTTATGAAGTAAGTTGCATAGCTTTTTTTAATGATCACGTTGTCCTACGTACAAAGGAGATCCTTTATGAAGGATAAAGGATATCACACATCACACGGCAAGAAGGACAACCTATTTTTGAAACACCCCATTCTACACTCTCCGGCCAAATTCGAGACACTGTGTGTTGTGCTCCGCTCTACAATGCTTCCACCAAGCATTGTAGAGCGGGTTTACAGTCAGAGGCTGTCCGTAGTCTGTCTGTAGTCTACTTGGCTAATTTGATATGAAGATGAAAAATTACGAAAGAGTGACTCATATATATTATGTTGCTAAAATAATTTAAACACCTACCATCTTTTGATGATTTTTACAAATTTCCACTAGCCAAAGATTATTGCAAAGAACAATCATTTAGCAAGAGAGATCTATTTTTATTAAATATTTTATTGATTTTTATATATTTCCCTCCAGAGATGCTAACAAGGTAATAAGCTCTATACAGAAATATAAGAAACAAAAGAAATATATCTAAAAGAAAATATAAGAATTTCGAAGCAGCGTGAGTAAGAACACATGGCTTAGTGGTCAGAGCGCTTGGACGGTTTCCATGAGGCGTGGGTTCGAATCCCGCTGCGTTTAAATTTTGTATATGTTTTCTTTAAGTATTTTCATCTACCATCTTTGTTTGATATTCACTCGGTCCCCCTGCACTACGGCGACGTCGAGTCTGAGCTGTTTCTATCGTATTGTTAGTTTAATTGTAATATAATTCCAAAGCAATTAAACCATTTACGCATTATGAGTTTAAAAAAATATATATATTTTTATGACAAATTGTCTAACAAACAACAGTCCAAGCTTACTTACTACTTACTTAATTACTTACTTACTTACTGATTAGATTCGAAAAGGAATGCCCTAATCATCATAATCATAGCTCTGGCATACACCGTAATTGTTCTACATGTGTCCTCACCTGTGGCGAAAGCGAAATAACGATGTTACAAGTAATAAAACCCTATTATGAAACTGAGGCAACATAATAATATTGTAAACAACGTGTAATTGTATTTGTGACAAGTCAAAGTCAAAGGTTCAAGCACTCTATAGAAATTACTGTCCTAATAATATATAGTATGGAGCAATTTAGTGTAAACTATACTTTGTGTACAATAAATTTTACGAACGATGCAACTAGTTGTCTGCACTCATTTTTGTATGAAATGAAAACGTTAATAGTTATATTTTCAATGATATTTTTGTAAATTTCAGATATAATATACATAAATATTTTTTTCTTTGTTTATATATATATATATATATATATTATATATATATATATATATATATATATATATATATATATATACATAAATATTTTTTTCTTTGTTTACGCTATAAGATGTAACTTCTTGCCAATTTTTTTATTAGTTATAGCCTTAATAGGGTGTAGGTTTTTACGATTTCGATTTTCATACAAATGCAGCAAAAAATAAACATAAATCTTTTGATGGCGTTGATATAGAAGTTTAATATTTCCAAGGTACCATGAACTAGAATATTTGATATTAATTTCAACATTCTACTTAAAAACGGTTTTAACCAACAGACAAACCATTCGTCTTTGATCTGGATAGTGATGTTATAAGTGTTCCGTTTTTCAATTTTAGATACGGAACCCTAAAAAACTTGTGTAGCAAAAAAGTAAATGTAAATAACATAAAGTGATTGATTTTAATTTTAAATAATTTTCAAACTAAGAAAAATCGATAAGAATATTGAGTAATTGGATAATAAAACAAATTGTAACTTGTTACATTATAGTTCGCGTCTCTATAGTAAAGACGGTATTGTATACTTTATTGTAAAATAAAAGCTTATATAATAGCTTTATTTTATAAAATAATAATGGGTACTGATTGAAACATAAGTAAAGAAAGCGGCTATTTCAAATCAGCATAATTTTGCAAAAGTAAAAAACAAACGTATATTGTTTAATAATATCACTTACTTAAAATTATACACCTAATTTTATTACTAAAAAATTTCAAACTTAGTTTTCATTGAGTGGCGGAACTCGACCCCGCGTTTTATCTTCTCTTCCATATTATGAATACTACGGTCTAGAATATGTAATTAGAGACTATTAATTTTATTATATTTAACTTATTTAAAAATATTGGATAAACTCAGAACCAATGAATAAGTATTACATACGCTTAACGTTACCTTAATAATAAAATACATTAAACGCAGTTAAAATATTAATTCCAATTAAGCATTATATGAACGGCAAGTGAGACCAAATTCCAAGTGGATAAAGTAAATAGCATATTTAACTACATCGCCGACAACGAGAGTGGCCAGTTAACTATTAAAGGTGTTTTAGTACTTTGAAACAGAAAAATCTAGTATTAGTTTGATAATGTATTTCCTATTTTGTTTTTTGAAGTAAATTATCTATCTAAAATTTACAATTGTCTCGTATATAGGAAGAGTGTGGGAAATCTAGTGTTAAGACACTCCGTTACCCACTTTCCGCCCAGTTTTGAGACATTGCGTGTTGAGTGGCGGAACTCAGCACCGCGGTTTGCTTGAAAATGAAATAATTTTTTCTCCGCGAGTGGGAATCGAACCCACTAACGCGTTTACAGTCATACTATATCTATATTGTACAGGTATGTTTTTTTTATACTACTATGATATTCATTACTTAATTTTAAAAGTAAAGTAATGAATATATAAAATTAATTATGAATATGAATATGGAAACTTATCAGTTTACTAGATCATTCGACATGTTAAAATCTACTTTTTGCGCTCTAAAGTAATAAATAAAAGAATAGAAGGCTAGTTACCCATACAACCGCCTTTTGTACATAGTATTTCTTTATGTCCGTATGTGATGTGATTGTTTTAATGTAATGTTGTGTACGAATAACATAATAATAATAGAAAGTCTAATAAAAATAATTTTGTATCTATTTTAGTGTTGATGAAATGTAATAGGTTCAAAATAATCGATATTCATTTTATACAACCTGTCACTGCTAATTACTCCGCCACTCAACTCACGATGACTCAAAATTGGGTGGAAACTGTAGAATGGATGGCTTAACTAAAAATTCCGTCTTTCTACCCGGCTATATGCGGGAAATTATTTCATTTTTTATTTTTATTTTATACTGTTAATATTACATAACAGTGGAGAACGGAGTCTTCACACTGATTTCTCTCCGCCTACTACTACCTACCTACTACCTGGAAATGTAATCCACTACATCTAATTTTGAAGATTACAGTGAGCAAGACATTTTAAAAACAATTATATACTTCAAGCTTTGAATGTGTTACCCCAAGCGACATCTACTTTGGCTGTTTCTATGCAGTACGACTAGGCATATATCGTAATTGTTGCCACAAAGTTTGACTTTGACCTCTCTATAGGAACTGATTAAGTTCCAACCAAGTTTTCAGTTCGCCTTATATTAATTTCACACTCGGTGAGTTGCTTGTCTCGGCTCAACATGGAACAAGAAATTAAAATTAAATGTGCGCTACGCCGCATGGTAATAGAGTGGCAATTTGGGGTATAAATTGTGTTACCGCAGCGAAATTGCGAGCGTTCATTGAACGATAGTTGAATGCTACGGACGTTTAGCGATGAATACTTTGTGAAATTTTGTTTTGTGTAGGTGAGGTCATATAGCTTAGGTATCGTCGCTTAGGTATTCAAGTGAAGAAAATATTTAAATTAAAAACAGGTAAATAATTATTTTAACTGTAAAAATGCCATGGAAAATTACTTCAGTCTCATATAGAGAATATATTAAATACTACTTAGCATTCCATTGAATCTAGCAACGCGGTAAGCCCGTGCGAGTGTCGGGCCCATCGTGTTCTCAGAAGGGGAGATCAAAGCAGTGTCTGGGACTTCCGACCCACGTTAGACCTCTCGCTCCTACTTGTACTGCAAACAAATTAACTCTAAAACTATTTCTGGTCAGTTCATTAGTATCAGTTTCTTATGGAACTGTAATTTCTACCAACACTGTAGGCTTCTAGATTAAAAGGAAGATGTCCAGTCCACTTGACGAAATGCTTATATCCTCAGGTATATTATACTGTTACTCATACATCTTCGTCGTAAAAGTCCAATCTGGAGCTGAATCTAAAATTGAGGCTTAAAGGCTTTTGTGTGGATTTTTAGATGAGCCCTCTTTCACAAACTCTATTAGTAGTTTGTCGGTTGTTTCTCTGTGCTCTTACTGTGCTACTGCGAGACTAGCCGCTTCCCATATGATTTCTAGTACTTTTTCATGGCACCACGAGTATTGACCATATAAGTATTGACCGTATTGACCAATATCTACAAGTACACTACACCCAACCAGCAAGCGCTTAGCTGTTCCTACTGCGTTGCGTGTTACCAAATCTTAAATTAGGATGTGCCATTTTAAATGTAAAGGGATATAGAATTCTCTTATAGTTAGCTACTCGTTTTGATTTCTAAGACCATTGCGTGCATTTTAAATCTGGGATTCTCGTCTTGCCAAATAAAAGATTTTATTATGTTTATGACATAAATTGTTTATAGAATTGGAGTTTTGACTCGAGCTTGCGAACTTCCATCTTTTGGTACGATGTAACAACATCATCGTGTGATTTTTTCAGAATATGTATTTCGGTGACTCTTGATAACTCTCGCCAAAATTTTAATTTTACATGACGCTTGCATCTTATTTCGCTCGAGGTTTTTATTAATATATAAATACGTTACTTCTTACATAAGAAATATTCTATTTCAAAGTATTTCGACACGTCTTGTCGTCGTCGCTGCGGCTTTTGGATGTTATTTGGCTACACACGATAGATTATGATTGATGTTGATTTCGATTTCTCAATCCGGGGATATTTATAGCTAGGAAGATATTTCTTAATCAATAACTAAAAGCGAACGGAATCTGGAAGAATTTAAATATCCACTTGGTATCCACTTGAAAAGTATAATAAAGTCCTTGCATTTGAAACAATAACTTTTACTCAGCGAGTTACATAAGAAGATGCCAACAGGTTCTGCCACCGTCATTTGCCATAAACGTCACATTTTTGTCTCAGTTATAAAGTGGCAAAGTTATCTCGTTAAATTCACTAGAAAGCAGAAAATAGAAGCTCGACTTTGAAACTGACGACCAACGTAAGACGACCTCACATATTTGTACCAGCATTTTTATGTATTTATGTATATGAATTATTAATGACTATCCTAATTTATTCAGTCTAACTCTAATTTACATTTTTTTGTGGCTTAGCATCTAACGTCTTTGCTAATTTGATTAAAATAACTAATATTAACATTTAGTGTTAGTAGAAATATTAATTAAATAAAAAAATTAATATCACCTTAAAGAAAATCGTTTAAATCAACTTATTGTATCAATAATCATTACGATTTTATGATAATAGTTCCTTTAAATCAATTAAATTGAGTATTGATCTTCTTCATATTTCTTACAAAAAAGATACAATATTATTTAAAATGTTAATTTCAAAAATAACATTTAATATTAAAAAGACGTCTTCATAGGTCCGTCACATCTCAATAAGCATCGCACGTCTTCATAAGTACTTGTACGTAATTCTTGTAGGTTCTTATTTTACTTGAATAAAATTTTATATTTTGAATAATTTCGTGTAGTGACACATTACTGGACCCATTATGTTATATACATATTCTACACCACTATTATTTAAAAAAAAAAAACAACTTCATCACGTACAAAACTACGAAGCTAGCTATTATAAGCTACAAAAGAAATCAAAATCAAGTGGAAAAATCCAATTGTAATTTATGGCTGATGTCCCCTAAAAAAATGAACTTCTAAGATAAACTTTACAGAACTTCTAAGTCTAAATTAAAAGATACGAGCGTTAATTCTTATTTTTTGCCGCATTTGACATTCGTTACTGTTTCGGCCTATAGTTAGAAAACTTTGCAATAGGTTAGAACTTATATTATATATTAAAGGAAAAATTCCAAAAATTGGAAATTCATGGGCATGTCACGAAGAAAAATCATTACAAACTTATTTGTATAGTTCATTTCATGCAAAATGAGTGCATTTGACCGCAAATTAAAGTTTGTTAACTGTTTTAAGTTGTATTTTTTGTTGAATTAAAAACATGCAATTGGTACGGAGCCCTATGCGCGACCCGATACGCGAGAATCGACTTGACCGATATTTTTTACAAATTGCATCTTGTACATCTATAAATTATAATTATGGAATCGTTACAAAACTCTCAGTGTGCAAGTCTGATTCGCACTTGACCGGTTTTTATTTCTACTTTTCCTTAGTTAGGAAAATGTAATAAAACTGTGCGAGAAACACATATAAATTTAAGTTTCTAAATATAAAATCTAATATAAAATTATTAATAACAACAATATAGATTCAGCTCTTCCCAAATAATAAAGCTATAACATTATTTATTAATAAATGAGCCAAAATTGTTGAAATCCACTTACCTCTAATTGCATGAAACATTTTCTGTACAGAGTGGTCAAGACTCATATCTGTATTCTCACCGATTACAAGAATATAGTAACTTCTATCAAAATCTCATTTGTGCCAATAAAAAATATACTTTAGGTCTTTCATTTTAGGGCATGTTTTGCGTTTCCAGTTTCTTGCGTAGTCCCTTTCTATTCCGGAGTATTATGTAGCGAAGTAAGATTAATCGTGTGAATGATGTTACACTATCAAGGATGAGACGAGCGAAACGGCGGCCTTTGTGCTGATAAGAACGATTCTGTTAATTTAAGATAAAAAGTTGCCTTATTTACGTTGATGATATTAGGGTAAAGAAGTAGAAAGCAACTGTTAATATAACGGTAGTGGATTTGGTTCTCATTCGTAGAAATAAGCTATTTTCATTGTCCCACTATGGTGAGACAATTTGCCAAATTTAAATCGAAAATGAAAATTGAGTGAAGATTGACTGTCTTGACAAGAGGTTGTGTTTGTCTTCCCTATAATAAGCAAGAAATAAATGTATTCTTTAATTTTACAATTTTGTTTTATGAATACATTCATAAAAAATATGTGTACATACACATTTTAAATTAATCACATTGCCGGTATGTACTAAATTATCGTCACAGTATGATTTGTTGCATATTTTTGAAACATTACCTTTTTATATATACACTAAACCTAAGCCTAAGTAAATTACTTCGATGTACGCTGACATTTCAATTGGTTGTCATTTCCAGAATCGTGTCAGAAGGAATTTTTATAAGTCAGCTCGTATGGGCGGGGATGTTTTTATGTATCGAATGTTCTTTTATTGAAAGTTTTTTTTTGTTATTTCTATTACGGGCGTTCAGCCGAGCTTGGGTTATTCGTGTTAATACAATTTGCGAGATCGTAAGGATTTCTTACGCAAACATATCACATGTACATATGTTTAGGGAACGGGACCAATATGTGACGATCAAGACTATTCGTGTTGATCGTAGCTTACTCTATTTGGGATACAGTGTACCTACTGAAGTTATTTTGTTGAAATATTGGTTATCTTTGTACTGTTCATTTAATTATACTATAAGAATTTTATTATATTAAAGAAATAAATAGCTTTATGCTTTTTTCCGCATATAACAGGGTAGGCAGGGGAGACCTAGAGTTAAAACACTCCGTTCCTCCCAATTTTGAATGATTTGTGGTGACTGGTGGAACTCCTTGTCTCCTTACCGGAGGAAATAATTCATTCCTCCAAGTGGAAATCGAACCTACAACCGATGTGTTAAGAGTCAAATGCTACCACTGGGCCACAACGTCCATATAATTAACAACAAATACTTACATATGCTATGCAAAAATTCGTAAATACATATATATATATATATATATATATATATATATATATATATATATATATATATATATATATATATATATATATATATATATATATATATGTATATGTATATGTATATATATATATATATATATATATATATATATATATATATATATATATATATATATATATATATATATATATATATATATTATATATATATATATATATATATATATATATATATATATATATATATATATATATATATATATATATATATATGTTACAATTTATGTTATGTTAAAATTCTTCTAGGTTTAATTTTTATCCAACATATACTTAACTATTGAAGCAGCATTCGTCATCACTCATATTGACAAAATAGTATAGGTGCTAGTAATTTTTGAGAACGTTTTTGATGCACCTTGATGCTCCTAAAGGAGCAAAGCAATCAATCAAGATCATTGTCTTCATATTGACTTTCTATTTCTATTAGAAAATTAAATTGTATATAAATTTTAAAATAAATTCTATGTTAAATTCTATGTAAATTATATAATATATGAAGAAAAACAGTCTATTTGAATAAAATTGTTATGTATTCTATAAAATGTGTGATATATACTTATCATATATATTTTTATAGTTTAAAACACATATGTATAAAAAAATAGCTTTAAACGCTTGTCTGTATTCGATCAAAAGCCATAAATAAAAAGCTTTAAATTCTACTGTTGCTTTAAAATATGAAATGGAAACAATACAGTGAAAGATATACCCAAATCTTTATTAGGGTTACTCCAAAGCTGTATAATTATATGAATCACAAATTAATTGACCCAAGCTCTGTCTTGCAATAAATCTCTTTAGAGAGTAATGGCCACATCAATTTCATCAGGCTCCGTTTTAATAAGAGACGTCGGTTACGATTTATCGTGAAGAACAACGCTGTTGATTTTGGTTACTTCTTGCTCTTTATAAATTGTTTGAATCATTTCTTTATGTGGACTCTTCGTCATCACTTTGAGAAATTATACATTCTTTTTTGAATTTTTTTGAATGCCAGCTACCACCATAACTCATGCACAGTGTCCGTGTTTATAAATCATTATAATATGCTATATTGTTAGGAAACACAATATGAAGTAAAACGGCACTAGCATAAAGATACAAGAGTTAAACTCAATTTATTACATCCCAAATAATGTACAGATGTTTAACAGACAACATATAGCCTATTCTTACAGGATTTCCAATATTAAGCCTGCTTTGAGTTGCTTACAAAATAGATATCAGACCTCATAAAATTTGATTACAAACTTTATTCGGGATCGTTATCAATTTATGAAGGGCACTGAGCACCTTAAGATATCATTATTTATGACCTGCCTTTTAACCTCGCGCAATTTACGCCTTCTGGTTTCGAGGCTATTATTTTTCCGACGGGGCGAAGGAAGGGTGAGGTATTTATTATATTGAACGTATTACGTCATGGTGGCAGAGAAGTAGCAGTCAGCTTGTGGATTTAATGTACACTCAGGGAAAATATTTTAAATTTTTTTCTAGCCTATTGCCGGTCCACTGTTGAATGTATGCATCCCATATAAAAATCGATCGCGAAGCGTGTTTTTCACCTGATTTTTATGAAATCAGCTGTTATTTTTAAATATATTAATGAAATTATAATGAAATAAATAGTGCATATTATTTATCTTATTATATTATACATTATAAAATTGATTATGTCCTAGAAGAGTGCTTGACTGTACGCGTAAAAAAAACTAATGAAGAATGCCCATCCAAGCGTTTCATGAAAAAGAACCCTCGAAGGGTTTTGATATTCTTCAAAACCCTTTCTGATGGATGTTTTTCAGTCCAGTTAAGTCTAAGTCTAAATTCCCAAAGTACGGCAAATACAGTGGGTGACCCACCGTATATGCGGTAATATAGCCTATTATAGCCTTAATCGATAAATGGACTATCTAAAAGAAAAAGAGTTATTCTATCGAACCAGTAGTTCCTGCGATAAGCGCTTTCAACTTAACAATCTCTTCAGCATTATTATATTGGTGTAGATAAAAAACTATATAATTTCTAAACAGTATACAAGAGAATGACATCTTATGACACGAATTTCCCATGGGATTCTTGTTTGTGCAATCGGCGCTATTGAATTCATTATGACACTACAATAGTGATAGATTACTACAATAGCCATCGAGTAGACTATTGTGTTGCGATTAGAATTGTAGCTATGTAGATATTTCTATAAAGAAGTTATACATACATTAAACATAGCTGTATATAGTCACAATATTTCGTGAAAAAGCATTTGATAAACTGCTTAAAATGACCAACATTCTGACTGATTTACTTCTATTCATTGAAATTTATGTATCAGTTAATCGATTAGGTATACATTTTTTTTTATTATAAAATACTTTAGTAAGCTGATCGATTAATAAAAAAACACTAAAGTATGTCGGTTCAAAGTGAATACAAAAATTCTAAGCTTAATTTAAATCTCTTCACATTTTCATCTTTTCGACTGAAATAGACAAATATATGCGACAAAAAATAAATTTGTTGCTCGCACTGCAAAGAGCTTACGGTACAACTATTTTGTCCACTTTCTACCGAATAAGTGGAAGCTATTCACTTCTATTTAGCGTGAACTGATGAGTTTAACAATTACTTAAATTCAATTTTTACTTTCTGATGTGTATAAATTTGTAGTTTTCTTTATCTGTGTTATATTTGTATAGAGTGAGGCTCTCACTCTTGTAAGATAAAATTCAGTATTGGGTTTCGCCAATTAACATTTGTCCAAGTTCATATAAAACAAGCGTAATATAGGACATACTTGTAGACAACTAGTCCTAGGTCTTCCAGCTAAGTCCGTAGTAGGCCATATCGAGCGCAGTGGCATGCCATTGAAAAGCCTATGTCCAACAGTGGGCGAAGAAAAACTGTTGATGATAATGATCTAATATTTTGAGTACATTTGTAAAGTTTCGCGGAGTGTCTTAATACATGGTTCTCTCTTTAGTAAATGTAAATGTAATGTTAAAAAAATTATATAACATATAATAAAAATTGTATCTGTATTGTAATTTTCAACGTTACTCTGTATTATTATGATTTATTTGTTTCTTTTTTTTAAGAATATCCTGAAGATGACTGGCCATTCACTTAATCGAAATTTAAAATACTTGCAAATGTAAGTATCAGTGACCCTTAACTGTCATTTTATATTTCATCTCTTAACCAACCCATAACATACGACTAATAATATTATTAGCTATATATTTTAATACATTTCGTGCTTTTACTTGCGATATATAGAGAAGCTTATCTAAGGAAATTACGCTTTTTACTAGAATAAATTACATAGTGCTTTGTTACGCTTGACTTGGGAAATTAATACAAAAAAAATCACATTCGAAATTTGAAGTAACTCAAAATCTGCGCAAACTTAAATACGCCATTGTTATATATTTATTAATATATAAAACGTCTCTCATAACATCATGTGCATAAATTTACTTTTCTATATATTTTCCAACCTTACTTTTCTAGTTAGATGGGTTTGGTCACTATCTGAACTATATTCACCGTCATTTTCCCAAGAGTATAAGTAAAGTGGAAAAAATTTACGAGATATGGTCGATACAGCCTAGTGCGGCCTTTAGGGGATTACTTACAATCATATTTTTTTTGTGAAATACAGACGTAGAGTCCGTGCTGTTTATTAATACAAAAATTGGAGCTTTCACCTGTTTTTCTGTGCTTCCACCTTTATTTGTTACGTAGTACAGTAAAGTAGTGCTGGTTATCCAGATAAAAATTTTGTAACTATTTTATCAGCTTCACTTTGTTACTTATAGCAAAAGAACAGTACCAGTAACAGTAGTCAAGACTCTCCGCTCTCTGCTGCTCTTGCCAGAGCAAGTGAAGCAAAATAATTAATTCAACTTATGTATCATAAGTTTTTAGATTTTTTTATATTTAATTATATACAGAAAATATAGGAATGACTATAGAATATGTAGATATATTTAGCTGGGTCGACAAGAGGACCTAGTGACAAGACTCACTTCTATGACGTTTTTCTTTTGCCAGAGCAAGTTAATAAATAATAATAATTTCATTCACCTTTACTTTATAAATGTCTTAATATTTAATTTGAAATTATTATATTTCGTTTATATTTAATAAAATAAAATCTAAATTTAAATTGAATTTTTATATATTTTTACAAGCCGAGTGGTGTTATTCATAAAAATAACAGTAGAGGTCTTATAATGTAAAATATCCTACCTCTTACTAAAGAAGAGTCTATTACATTTCATATTCATGTATACGGAAACCACACAAAGTAAGTATTTTAAAGTGCTCTTCTACATGTGTCAGTCACTGACATGAAAGTTCATAATTTAAAGTTGTTTCAGAGCTTTTCAATGTTGGTATAATTTGTTTGCAGTGGACTTCGTTGTAAACTTAAAAATTCTTAAATAGTAGTAAGTGCCACATTTAGCATTTACTCATTTTCTAATCACCAAAATCATCTTGTAGGAGAATACGTATTAATTTAAATGTTGATGAAGATGTTGTTACTGTAAATATGAATAACAGGAGATTTTCTTCTGAAGTTTCTCTCTTTTTTGTTATAGAAATGTATGAGGATAGAACTTATAATTCAGTGAGCTAATTAAAATTTCAAAATATGAAAATAGATAATAGTAAATACTAGTCTCATTTTTGTATTTCTCACCGCCTATTTTCCAGCCGTTCTCTCTTGTATAGTACTAAGTAGAACTCGATTAAATCGTTTTTGAAGTGAAATTTTTTTATGCGCATGAGGGTGACATTTTTAAAGATAAAACGCAATAATGTACACGAACAATATGAGACGTTATGCAGCGGCGGTATCGGGGTTTGTAATTCATACAAATACGTGAATATACAAATACAAACAAACAAACAATTATTACTAAAGAATAATAAACCTAAAGGCCTAAAAACCTAAAGAATAATTTTCGACACTTTTATCATTTTAATTACAATAAAATTAATTAAATTCTTAATATTTCTCAACATTTTGAGTCTAGGTAATCTAAAGTTAAAGAATTGTATAAAAATGGACGGGATTTAAAAATAATTTAATATTATGTACTATCTTCTTCTTCCTGGCATTAGTCCCGGCTTTTGCCAGGGTCTGCCTTCCGACTAAGCCTACTCCACTTTGCACGGTCTTTAACATCCTCAGTGGACAATCTATTGGCTCTCATGTCTTGTGTCACGACATCCAGCCATCGCTTCCTTGGGCGTCCGGGTGGTCTAACTCCAGGGACAGACATGTCAAGGCACTTCCTTCTGACATAGTTCTCAGATCGGCGCATAACATGGCCATACCATCTCAGGCGACGCTCTTGGAGCTTATCCGCTACGTCACGGACCCCAAGACTACCTCGAATGAATGTGTTGCGTATGCGGTCGGACTGCGTAACGCCACACATCCATCTCAGCATCTTCATCTCCGTGACGTGAAGCTCCTGAGTGTGCCGAGATAATGTTGGCCAACATTTGCTGCCGTATAAAAGAACCGGTCGGATAATGCTCTTGTATATCAGTCCCTTGAGCTTGGGCGGTATTCTGCTATCACAGACTACACCAGTGACCTCCCGCCATTTGGCCCAGGCAGCGTTTATACGGGCATGGATGTCGTGGTCGATGCCTCCAGACTCATGCATAACGGCTCCAAGGTACCTGAACTTCTCCGACTTAACGGCTGGCTCAGGCCCGATATGGATGGTGCTCGAGTCCGGGTTCCCGCAAGCCATGTACTCGGTCTTCGACACATTCAGTTTGAGACCACCGTTCTCAAGCGCACCCTTCCAGGCGTTCACTTTACGCTCCAGCATCAGTCGGTTCTCGTCGATGAGTACTATGTCATCAGCATACATCATCAGCCACGGGGGCTGGCATTGGATGTGAGCCGAGACAGTATCCAGCACTACATTGAATAAGAACGGACTAAGAGCTGAGCCCTGGTGAACCCCTACAGTAATCGGGAAGGTACTATGTACGCACGTAATATTTTTTTTAGGAAATTTGTGTTTTCGTAATATATAAAAAACGGTATTACGAAATATAATATATATTATTTTTATATTATTATATTTTGTAATATAATAATATAAAAAAATATAATAAGCGCAGTAGTTTTTATAATAAGTGCGTTTGACTGAAGCTCGATGGCTGTCGGTCCCCTGAACCGGAAATGTTCAATTTCTTTGCATTTCTACTTCTTATTCTCCTCAGCAGCACTGTATTCCAAGCCAATGAAATCGTATTGGGCTGTTAATATTGACATTTCCATGTAACATGACGATTCAAGTGCTTGTATTGATCTATTTGAATAAAGAATATTTGATATCTGATTTACCTGCTCTGGTAGGCAGAGCGTGGCCTTATGTCTGGTTTTTGAATTCCAATGGAGAGCGAAGAACTCTACAAGGGTAATGGTGTGAAGTTAAGTAAATCATAATTCTTATATACTACCGTTTGGAATTGTCATCAAGGCTAATGGCCTAGGCTATTGTTAGTTAAGGCCGATAGCGCACCTGTAGCCCCTCAGTTATTGCACCAGGTCGTGGGCGAAGGCACTTACCATTAGGTGACCCGAAAGCCTTGTTTTCTGTTGTCTAGCCTTGTTTTCTCATAAAAAAATGCTATCAGCGTCCATCAGGGGTTCATGAGACATATCTCAACTATACCATGTATTTTATTTTCAAACAGATCGAAATATTAAAAACTGCGTTTATCAGTATATCGTTGGTTTTTTTTATAGTTTCTAGCTAGTTTAGTTTAACGCTCAATCTTGCACATAGCAGGGTAGGCAGAATTTAGTTTCAAGACACTTCGTTCCCTGGATTTCCCCCAAACTCCCGACATTTTGTGTTTTACAAGAATAAGAAAATAAAAACAATACCTTCTCCCGAGTGGGGATCGAACCCGTAACTATCGCGTTTACAGTTAGACGCTAGACGATGCGATAGTCTCATATTATTTTAATAACCATATTGCTAAAGAGGTATCTATAAGTATCATATACATTCATGATGTGTAAGTTATGAAAGGCATTTAGATAAATTTACATAATTCTTTTATTTTTTTATTTGATTACGTTATTTCCGAACTTATTTCTTCCTAGAATAAATCAAAATTCTTAAAAGCTCATGTTTTGACTTTTATTGTTACTCTTACACATAATAAAGTCAATTCCGATGTTTTACAGTGCTAAATGGCTTTCTATATGAAAAAAAAGTATCTTGTTATGCCAGGTTTATAGCCTTTTTAAGCTATAAAGGCTGTAGATAAAAATAATAAGCAGCCATCATGAGATAAAACCTCACTTTATATGAAAAGTTGAACTCAATAACCGATTGTATATTATAATTTATTACTTTATACGTATAACTGTACAGTAACAATAATAAATAATAATAAAAGCCTTAATTCTAAGAAATTTCAGGCTATAATTAATTCGTGCCGTAGTCGTGGCACATCGGAACAGCGTCTGAGTGAGTGAGAACAGTTATGAGTTCGATGCCTACTCGTGGAAAATGATTTATTTCATTTCCTCCTCTGGCAACACGACTCAATACACAATGTCTCAAAATTGGGCGGACATTACACTACTGTTTGTGGTATTTTTTTGAATACTGTATATCTTTCAATAACAGCTTGCAAAACCAAATTGCCATTTTCCACTATATGTTCAATCTTGGCATAAGATTATTATTAGCTAGATTATTATTAGCTATATATGGCGAAGAATACTTCGCCATAGATTTTCATGCTGTATTACCGCTTGTACCAAAAGAAGATGGTCACATTCCATTTTTCAATACCTCTTATAATATGCCCAGTCCATTCCCATTTAAGCTTTTTAACAGTAATAAGTACATCAGCTAATTTTGAAATACTGGTTACGGTCTAAGAGACCACATTTGGCAGCCGTATGTTAAAATGGATAGTACACAACTATTATACAATTTTATATTTTGTCCTTCCTTGAGTGTCCAATTTGATACTTGCTTTGCTAATGCGATATAGTGTTTTAATACATTTCTACTCAACTTTTTTGGCCTTGAGTGATTTCCATATACTTTAGTGTTCAATTGAGTAGAAAGTCTTTTAGTAATCTACGAAGCAGCAGTAAAAAGGATTGTTAAATTATTTAGATTTTTCATTTGTTTGTAAATTTGTCTTAACTAGTATATGATCGAGATTCGAGTAGCCTCTTTTAAAGCCAGCGTGTTCTCTGTGTTGGTTCCCATCAAGACTTCTAGATATTCTATTTAGTATAAAATTCGCAAAAACATTTACGTTTCAAAATTTCGCCCATTTTACGTTTCAAAATTACATATATTTTCAATTTTTATATATGATATTGTAACACTGTTTAATATTTATTGGATATATTGGAGCATAGGAACTATAAAATTTTTCCATTCTAAAAGTAGTTCGTTAAATATTAGGTCAGGGCCTGGCGTGTCCTTTTTCGAAATTTCAATAGCTTTCTTCCAGTAAAAATGAGAGAACGTCAATGAAGTTTTTCTTTAATTTAACTAAGGCGTTCAAATTTGCTGCAATAAGCCGGAAAATGGAGGATAATGATTTTTCAGTAGGGTTTTTTTCTAGCAAGCAATATTTTTTTATGTTTTTTTCTATAACGTTCATAACTCTGATACGTTGATATTATAACTATTACCATTGTACTCCCATTGATTACTTGTTGTCCTTGAAATTTGCAGCAAGTAGGTAAAGAAAACCTAATGTCAACATAATTAGTTACCCGCCTTCCTTTGCATGTTGAGTGGTAACTCAACGCCACGCTTCATCTTAAAAATATTATTGTTAGAAATAAAAATTATTCAAATGCTATTAATATAATTATGATAAAGCGGACTAGTCAGAGTTTAACTGTATTCGCGATGACTGTAAGCTCAATTTCACTGCTCTAATAAGGTAAATTGGTAAGGTAAATTGCTAAGGTGGAAAGAGGACGAACGGAGTAAAAGTTCACACAAACAAAATTGTAATATATACATGTACACATGCAAATTATGTAATAATTAGCAATAAAACACAAAGTACTAAGATTGTTTTTTTTATATTATTAAAGTAAACAATAATTAACGATATCCTTTTGCCTCTTTTAATTTTAAAAACAGAAAAAGCTAATAACCATAATGAACAGAAATACATATGTATATTATTTTTGAAGTGTTAATCCACACTTAAGATAGAAAAAACTTAAAAAAAATTTATTGCTGCGTTCAAATAATTATATGATTTCTTTAAGTATTTCTCTATCCATATTGTGGCTAAACACTTTAAAAATAATAAAATGACATTCTCTCTTGTCTATTCTCTTGTCAAATGATTATTCTTAGCAGTAATCGTAGCGTAAATTTGTAAAAATCACCCTACAGATACGCTAACAAAGTAATAAATAAAAAGAACATAGGAATTTTAACGCAGCTTCATAAAGAACGCATGGGTATGTGGTCAGAGCGATTGGACAGTTTCCATAAGGGGCGGGTTCAAATCCCGCTGCCTTAAAAATATTACATGTTTGTTTAAAGTATAAAATACAATACATTTAAAATCAGCCTTTGGTAGTTTTATTCGTCAACATACTTACTACATACACACGACTTACTTCACCACTGTCACCCGTCACCCCTCGCTAGTCTCCCATTGCACGTTTGTCGTCTGTCATCCGTCATCAAAAGATTTAATATATTAAAGGAATTTTAAATTTATATTTAATTTATTTAGCAAAATTTTCATCCTTATTGAATGTTGTGTAAAAATTTGCAATAATTTTAAGTTTTAAGCTTACAAGCTTTTTGTAAATATGTAATAGGTTTCAAGAGATATTTTTTGTACTATAATATATATTATTTTTGTCGTTAATAATACAATAAAACAACTATACAATATCTCATAGATTGATTTATTTTTTTTAATAAAATGATATTTTTACAAAGATAGTATTCACATGAAATTTGTTACATCTATTTGTAATATTAACAGTTGACAATCACTTGAAGATAAAACTTGCCATGACGTATAAGAAATAATCTAAACCTTACGAAGTATAATATTTACAATAATTTACATTCAATTAATTACATACAAGATTTTGAAAATAAATTCGACAGGTACAGATATAGTTCTTGTTAAATGATAATAGTTCAAGATTGTATTGGATCACAGCCAGTAAATCAATAAAAAACTATAAATTGAAATAGTAGAAAATATTATTAAGATACACCAAAATATTTTTAGGTACTGACATGTTCAAGCATTTCAGGTAGAGCATTGTATGCAACCATATTGCCTAAGGAACTCTTGGGTTCTTTTTTTGTTACTATAGCAATAATTTCTTCCTCTGGAGGTGGAGGTGGAAATTCTGTATTAGTCTCAGTTGCTAATGATATATCATCTACACTTAAAACTACTTCCCTATTGTCAATCTCAACTCTATTACGTTCTACTGTAGAACTGTCCTCCATAATACTGTACAAATTTTCAGATTTGCCTTTATACATTTGTCAGGAGGTCATGTAATATGCATCACTAATGTTAACTTCATCATTGACAATATTACTCTTCTGTGACCATTCCTTCTGTTGATGTTTTATCCTATAAATAATTTCATCATGGATCACACCAAAACACATAGCAGTCAACGCTAAGCCTGTCAACGTATACGCTGAACAGAACCATAAAACTGTTGAATTTATTGTATAATATCTAACTCCGTTGATGGTAGTGTAGCTCATGCCAGGAATAATATTACCAAAACCAATTGTACTTAAAGCCATAAAACAAAAATAAAATCCATCCACAATACCCATATTATCTATGTTTAATAATACAATAGATCCGAACGTTATATAAATGAATATTGCTGCAAGACAGAGCAGCACTGGAGCTAATATGCTTAAGCCGTGCATTGAAACTTTCGAGTCAGTGTCGGGCCAACTAATTATATCGTCTTTGGCAGTACTCGTTGTAGGTCTCTCTGATATTGAGGAATCTTTTTGGCTATCTGTTTTTAACACGTAGCATTCTTCTGTAGGCGTTTTACTGGTATTTTGACTATTTAATATTTCTTCTTGTTGCCTCTTGAGTTTCATTCTTCTTTCTTTTTCTGCCATTCGTCTTTCGTCGTAACAGCAGTAACCACAATTGGAGCAGAGGCAGCAACATAAAGCTCTGCTAAAAACACTTCTAGCCATTTTGGATAAAAGTGACCCAACACTAGAAAGATATACTAGTGTTAATGGGATTCCAAAAAGAGCGTAGACGATGGTAACACCTTTTCCTAATATTGTCCTCGGAGCAATATTTCCGTAACCTGTAAACAATAAAATTCCAAATTTGAAGCGTACCTTTTTGCTTTTATTTTTATCTTTAGTAACTTAGTATAGATTTGTTTTTTATTTGCATATTTTATTTAAATTACGGCAAACAAAGAAAATATTTATGTGTAATTTTACTCCATTCATTTTTTTACCACTTTCATACATTGTGTAATACTAAGCGCAAGAGCGTAAATCCGCACTTTATTCAAAAATATATTTTAAAAGTACGTGTTTTATAAAAGCCGAGTAGCATTCGAAACTACCAATAAAATTGAATTAGCAAAATACTTTTTTATTTAAAATGCAAATAAAAAAAATTTACCATTCATTTATATATAGCTTGAATATTATCTTTAAAATATAAAATATTTATTTCTAACTTATATAATATATTTAACTTACCAATTGTTGTGAGGACAGTTAAAGAGTAGAAAAATGCAAGTGCCAAATTCCATTCGTGCTCCTCGTAATGGTTGCTAATGTCGTTTCCGGTAAATTCGCCGAGCGCCATCTCCCTGTAACTAACGCCATATTGCGATGCCATCTCAGTCGTAACCCTCTGCATCAACTCATTTTGAAACTTTAAAATTTCCTGTGCAGCTAGCCGAGTCCAATTTTCTCTGTACAAAATATTTAATGATACTGTTATCTCCCAAATGTTTTCAACTGCTCTGCTTCTAGCGTCCCAGAAATAATTCGCAGATAACGTTAAATTTCCATAATCATAATCGTATTCGTCTTTTTTATTTGGATTGTCTTTATGTGTTATTTTTTGCTTATCAGGTAATATTCTAGGTCGAACCGGAACTTCAGCTCCACCCTCTATCGATAAAAATATTACTGAACCTAGGAAGGTGTATGCCAACAAAACGGAAAATATAACACTATTCGTTAGACATCCTATAATAAATTGTTTTCGTCTATATTTAGTTGTTTTAAAACAAAGACAACAAACAACTTTCTGTCTCGGAGTTTGTACTCTCTTTCTGCCATTAGATGCCATCGAATCCGCATCCTGGCACTTGTCCAAAGGGATACCCCCATTGAGAGCGGGTTTTGCCAACGTATACTGTTCGAAACGGTTGATTGCTTCTTTGTCTAATACTACATGGTTGATGTCCATTTTTGTCCTTTATTTGCCAACTTTGTTTGGTGAAGACATTATCTCTTGGTTTTTGTCTGAAACAATAAAATACTTATTAATACTTAAGCTTTATTGGAAGTTTTTCCTAAATGGGTAGTCATTTTTCAAAGTCTTTTAGGGCGGACGAAAAATGAGCGACAAATGAAAAAAATGAAGTAAGTGATTGATTAATGTTAGGCTAAAATATTGAGCTTAGAATAGAATATATTTAAAAATAATGGTTTTTGCGGTAAGTGTTTTATGTAAGCTTTTGTATGTATATTATATTCTATATTATTATGTGAGCTTTTATATTAGGTAATATACTGAATGCGGATATATTATAGATTATTTTTATTTGAACTTTAGCTATTATTACTAGAACATAATATTATATAAATAACAAATCCATTATAATATCATATCAGTTATATGGAATATCTGTGCTTATGTATTTGACTCTCTCTTGACTTTGACCACACAATTTATATAAGATATATTTCAAAATATGTAAATGCATATAAATTCTAATAAATTTACTTTAAATTTGTTTTCTGAACACGTACAGTTGGTTCGAATTCGAGGCAAGGTGAATGCTAGTAACGCGCCATGAATAAAAAAAATATTTTATATTTTATTATAGCGAAACTCATTTTCGCACCTTATAGGCGAGGGCCAGGAAAATTGATACTTTGATGGATTGATTATATTTTTGCCCTCCCAAAGGGAACTGCTTTGCGTATCGCGAGCCAGTAAATTGGACCCAATAAAAATATTGATATATTTAATATTTATATAGACTAGTATTTTTTTAAATAATAATTAAAAATAGGTCAAATCGAACAGCTTTTAATGTTAGAGGGACGAGTATAGTTGCTTTAACCACAAAATATGTTCTATAAATTTTAAGTTCTAAAGTAATTACTTTCATGTTACATTATTAATGTTTATTTTTTACTAGAAATAACATTAAGCTTTATTTTCATTCAATATCCTAGTAGAAAATCGTTGGACTATAAATGTGGGTTACCTACTGGCGACGTTAGGTTTCGCCACTCAACACGCAATGTCCTCGAGTGGAAGTCGAGAACGGAGGGTTTTGACACTAACTTCTCTCTGCCTTCCCTATACGAAGGATAAAGCGTAAAGTTGAAAAATAAAAAACGCAGTTGTTGGATTATCAGAATATGGTTGAAGAGAAAAGGGTTTGAATCGCAAGTACCGGGTACTACAACCCAACAATAAATATCTTAGTTTACCAGGATTGTGAAATAACTGTGGTAGGGTAAGCACTAGTGGTAGAAGTAGCATACTTGCACAAAATTGCTTTCTAAAGTAAAATGTAACGATATTACATTTAACGTTATAAATGTGCTGCGAAACTTCAACCACTTTTCATTTTCTAACTTTAGTTTAGTAGAGACTAGAATTTGAACTTTTATATGCGCGTATATATTATAAAGCTCCTCTGTTATTGAGTGACTGATGGACAGGCACCGCAAAGTAGAAACTATTGAGTGTACGAGGCTGATATTTGGCGTGTACTTGCCTTAGATATCTATTCATATTTTGGGTAGAAAATATTTTGTATTTCATAGTCCATGTAAACGAAGTTGCGGGCTACAACTTGTTATATCACTACATATTATAAAACAAAGTCCACCGGTGCCCCTGTCTGTTCGCGGTAAACTCGAAACAAGTTCGAGGTGGTATATATGTCTTCCAAGCATAACTCACAATAACAATATTTTGCCTTTACAAATTACTATATAATTATGGGTTATTTATAAATTATAATTCAAACAATATAGTATTAAATCTTAAACGATATTTTTACGAAAACAAACGATAAATTATAATGTTGTGTTGTAGTTATAAAATTTCACACCAAACACGATTCAGTTTACTTAGCGGGCGAAGCTGCGAGCGGGTCACTAGTATAGTATAAGTAGAATATAATGCTGTTATACAATCGATTAGTTTATTAACTTTATCACTCACTTTCCTGTATATAGCATCTAAAGGATGACCATCTTTAAGAAAATCGATAGTGGAAATAACATAATCTGAAACAAAATATCAACGCCTTTCCGCAGCACAACTTGGTACAGATAATGTAAATGATTGAAAATTACTGTATCATAGTTGAAAGAAATGATACTGACGTTAAAGCTTAAGATGGTAGCTATATTTTAAATAATATCGGTCAAGTGCGAGTAGTATTCGCGCGCCAAGGGTTCTGTATCAATTTAATGATTATATGCGGAAAGTACAACTTAAGAAACTTATGTTGCACTTTTAACTAAACAACTTTGAAAGAGGAACTTAAATTTGCGGTCATCATTTGTTCATTTATTCATTATACGAACTACAGATCTTAGTTCTTCCTGTGATAAATGTATAAATCATAAACTTTCTTGGTTTTTTTCAATATTTATATTAAAGTTACTCATTTTCTATGAAATGAATTATAAATATGACCCTGTTTTATATAATAATTATATATATATATATATATATATATATATATATATATATATATATATATATATATATATATATATATATATATATATATATATATATGTATATATATATACAATTTTCTGTTCGTTTGCGTTCATTTTTTCATTCTGTCATCTTTTGTTTGCGTTGATATAAAAGATTTAATACCGTCTGTGCTCTGAGGCACTACAGATATTATATATTTGGTACACACACAAGAGCTGTAAGCTCTTGACAGACGGACAGACAGACAGACAGCTCTACAACAAAGTGATCCTACAAGGGTTCCATTTTTTCCTTATGTGGCACGAAACTCACTAAATCATTTAATGAGATTTTGTGTTTTCGAAATATAAAGATATGTTTCTTATCCTACCTGTCAAACAACGTTAAAGTATTATTTATCATAGTAAGCGATTATAGATAGTCAGTAGTATTTTTGTATTTTGTTAAATTGTTACTCTTTAGTATTTCCTTTTATATTGTCAGCTTCACGTTAAATTCCGGATATAGTAGGGCAGAGAGAGCTCTCTCTCTTTACAGAGAGAAAACAGTAAGACAAAGATAATCAGTGTCAAAATACTCCGTTCCAATTCAAGATATCGCATGTCGAATTAACGCCGCTAGTTTTACGAGAGCAGGAAACAATTTCCATTTTTATATTTATTGAGTTCTCAGTAAATCCCTTAATATGTCCCTGCAATAGCTGAGGCTGTACTATAAAAACCAATTAAATTAAGTAATTAATATATAGTTAATTTTCAATATTATTACTGAAAAACGTTATTTCATAAAAATGAACTGTGCTTAAGAGAAAGATAACACTGTCGACCCCATTTAAAGATTTAGCCGAAAATTAATTCAGTAACGCTAGCGTAAGTTATTGTAAGATCTTAAGTATTCAAATTTTTTATATCGTTGTAAAAAACGCCCGATTAAATAGGCCTATATTTGTTGTCGAGATAAAACGTTGCTCGTCGAGATAAAGCTTGTTTTATAATAACGGGGCATAAAAGGAGAGTGCCAGTTCGATTCCTGTAATACTTTTGTGGTATCAGTTACATGTAAAATTTTATTATGTTTTCTCTGTACTCCATATAGTATAGCTCTTCACATTATATTTAGTATATGTAATAGTTTACATTTATAAACGATACATTTTTAATAATAAAATAAATGCTTATAAATTTTTCTATAACTATTATTTGAATGTATATATATATATATATATATATATATATATATATATATATATATATATATATATATATATATATATATATATATATATATATATATATATATATATATAAATATATATATAATATATATATATTTATATATATATATATATATATATATATATATATATATATATATATATATATATATATATATATATATATATATATATATATATATATATATATATATATATATATATATATATATATATATATATTTATATTAAAAAATTCAGGCGTGATATCAATATGAAGTGGTTCAAAGATGATTTTTTTAAATTACTAAAACGTTCTTAAAATTTTTATATCTCTCTTTATTCTTAATATTTAGGGATAACAAAGATTGAGTGAGAGAGTACAAGCGTACATTTTGTGATCTTTTTTGCACACGGTATTTTTTTCCGTTTTAATATAACTTTTGCATTTAAAGGTAAATTTTTCTTTTTTTTTCGAGATCTTTTTATGAATACACTGTCCGAATGGACTCAACTAAAATTTTTGTAACAGACGATTTTGTTGATTTAGATTAGCAAATGTATTTTTTTTCAAATCACAAGAAAATATTCTTTGTTTTCCTTTTCGCTATCAAATATAAAATTTAATAACGATTTTTTCCCCTTAATTGCAAGGTATGTGATGTGAAAGAAATTATTTAAATAAAAATATGGAAAATAAATATCGGTGTTAATGGACTTTGGCCTTCATGCATACTTAGTATATATGTTCATTAGACTGTTACGAAAAGCAGTTGATCGAAGTATCTCTATCAAACAACAATGGAATCAATACCGTATATATATATATATATATATATATATATATATATATATATATATATATATATATATATATATATATATATATATATATATATATATATATATATATATATATATATATATATATATATATATATATATATATATTATATATATATATATATATATATATATATATATATATATATATATATATATAATATATATATATATATATATATATATATATATATATATATATATATATATATATATATATATATATATATATATATATATATATATATATATATATATATATATATATATATATATATATATATATATATATATATATATATATAATATATATATATATATATATATATATATATATATCATTGAATAACTAAGTAACTAGTATTAAAACTTTTTTTTAAACTTAGCTACCAAAAGAATTGTAAACCTTTACAGAAATCGCCAATATTATTGTTATGATTTTGATTTCACTAAAACATTTTATTTTTTGTTTTAAAATAACAATATATAAACACTTTAATTCGTTTCCACCGACACTTGTTGTTATTTCGGCCGCTAATTAACAGTGTATTGTTTGTTTCCGGATGTCGGCTTTGAGTATGGTCAACAAAATAATTTAAAAATATATTTTTGTTTTGAGGAGCGTCGTGGCGCAGGCACAGCATCTGCCTGTAAACGGTTTTGGGTTTTTTGTGTTCGATCCCCCCTCGGAGCGAATGAATTATTTAAATTTTTTACGCTCTGGTAACACGGCAAAGCGCGACGTTGCGTTCCGCCACTCAACACGCAATGCCTCGATGGCGGAAAGTGGGGAACATAGCGTCTTAACACTAGGTTTCTTCAACCTACGGTTTCCTCTGCCTATCCTGCTTCCTGCGGGATACAGTGTAAAGCTAAGTGTATATAAATATATATTTTCGTATTGAATCATGTCGTTTAACATAAAAAAAAGTTTTTAACATTGTTTTACATTAGGTAAACTGAAAATTATTTTACTATTTTACGTAGGTAAGTGTAGGAAGTGACGAAAATAATAGAAATCATACATTTATATATATATGCTAGGAACTAGCTTCCTTAAGTCATTATTTATTTTGTATTTTTAGAGTAAATATTTTTTTTCCTCGCAGTACTTTTGATGAACAGGCTTGATTAGTGTAATTACAATAGTTTAAGTTCCACATAAGCCCGTTTAATCCATTGTATATGACACTAATATGCGGTTTATGTGGTTATTAGTCGATTCAAAAGAACTGCTACCATCGTAATTGCATAGAACAACAATAATAAATACAATTTCTCTTATCAACTATGGCAAATTTTTACTTTTTTTTACTATTTTAGGAGTATGAAAGAGAAAATGTGGTGAAAGATCTCTCTGTGAGAGAGTTGAAGGTAAGCTTAAGAGCTTAAAAGTTGGCTGTTTTACAATAATTTAATTTAGCCTGTCATCGTTGCCTCGATGTCCGTATCGAATGACATAAAAACCTCCTATACATAAAAACAGTCGATATTGTATCAACATTTTGTAGCAATTGAAAAGAATTTTCGATAAACCGAGTTTTTATTTCAACTAACCTATATTTACATTTTGTTTGGAGTGCTCTGAGCCATATAAATTTTTTTGTAGCAAAAATCAAGAGAAACTTAACTAACGTAAGAGGTAAGGCTATCTTATAGGTAGCTAGGTGGGTGTGGATTCAATTCCCACTGAGTAGAATGAATTAGCATCATTTCCCGGCTCTAGCAAGACAAAGCGTAGCGTTGAGTTCCGCTACTTTAAAAAAAAAACCAAAATTCATGCACATAGTAAAAATAAAATAAATAAAAGCGTTATTATTTTCATATTTCTTTAGATAATGCAAGACGTGCACAGATAAAAAAATATTTCATAAATATCGCGACGCCTCTAATACCACTTATACCAGTCATTTATAGATATTATTATATATACGTACGTATATAATTAGATTAATTATACGTACAGATTCGTCCCGCTCATTCATATTTTATTAGCCTTAATCTTATTTATAGTAATAACATTTTAATTACTCCTATATATAGATAGCTATGGTAATGTAGCTATAATTATAGCAGTAAGTATTTAGTTATCATTATACAAAATAAAGCCCTTCTTAAGTATGTACTTCTAAAGAAGAAGCGGAACTCTTATAGGAAAATTTTGCTGTCTGTCTGTCTGTCTGTCAACAACCTCTCGTCTCAATAACACGTAGAAGTAACAGGGGGGCATCATCATAAGTCCTGGACATATCCATAGTTCCTTAGAGCACAGAAAATAAGCTTCTAAGTCAACCCAATTAAAAGAGCTCGCTCGTAGCGATTTTAGCGTTTATGCTTAGTTCTTGACGCATTTTATGTTAATCAAAATCTTTAGGTTACCCTGTAAATTTTGCAAGAAGTGAGAACTTACGGTACAAATAAAGGAAAACTCTGGATTCAAGGAAATTTTTGAATGTACCATCCAAAAAAAAATTATAAACTTATATTTCAACTTATATTTCATTTCATAGAAAATCAATGCATACACCCGCAAACTTAAATTTGTCAACTATTATAACTTGTACTTCTTGTGATTTGAACTACAATAACGAAATCGATACGGAATTCTTAGTGCGTTAGTACGAATCGCGCTTGGCCAATATTTTTGCATATATTGCTTGCAAATTTGCAAGATTTAATATCGCGCCTCATGAGATACATCCAAATGGTTTTCCGCCGATTAGAAAAAAAACAAGCTTTAATTGAAATCTATAAACTTACCATAATCAAGACGGGAGTGTTAACTTTCGACATTATCGAATAACCTGTAACAATAATACGACATTTTAATATTTCACTGAAGAATATTAATATTTATTATCTATACCTTGTCTTATTTGTTTACCCAATTGGAGAATACAATATTATAATTTAAATTTAATTTTTTTGAGCTTCACGCTGGATATATATGCCCGCATATAGCAGGAAAGACAGAAAGAACTTCATGTGAAAACATTCCATTCTCCGCTTTCCGCCTTTCGAGACATAGCATGTTGAGTGGCGGAAATCAACACCGTACTTTGTACTGTTACTGGACAAAGTATATAATAAATATACTGCTTTCTTGATAGATTCTTCTAGTGTTAATGTTAGTTGCTCGGAGAAGATCACTTTTAGTGATGAGGCCGCATTGTTCATTTTTATATTTATATGCAATTTTTTTATATAAATATATATTTTGATTTTAATAAAGTTAATGTATAAAGTCGTCCAAATTATCATTGTTCAACCAATAAAGCTTCTGACTATTAAGCACACTGTAAATTGTAACAATCAATACGGTGCAACTGGGTCACCTATCTTTAAGTGACTACTATTCCTACACGTTTATATCGGGCTTCATACAGCGATCTGTGCCATAAATCTCTCCTAGATGCATGTATGGAGGGTTTATTGGTACTAAACCGGTCTACGATAACCGCGGGCGTGAAAAATGAATTTGCAATGTGTTACAACATTGTAAACTTATAAAACTTGCTGTTAGTAAGCAATTTTATAGCTAGGATTTGTTGGAAACGATCCACAGAGAATATATAATATTTTCATTTATTTTCTGGCTTATTCTGCAGGTTTAGGGGTTGGTAGAGGAAATGGATATAAGTAACTACACTATTAGGTATGTATGTATGTATGTATCTTTGTTATATTTTTAGCTCCGCGCTATATTCCGCATATAGTAGGGTAGGCAGAGGGAACATAGTGTTAAGACACTCCATTCCCTAATTTCCGCCCGATTTTCGAAACATTGTGTGGTCAATGCTGGAAATTATCGTATCTTGTTACCAGAACTATTCCCCCGAGTGAGTGATTAAATTGAACCCACAATCGTCAGACACCGTACCGTTGCGCCTCGATCGTAAATTATAATATTATAAAGCATCATTAATAAATATTATAAATAAAAGTCTTTATAGACTTTTTTGGTTGTGATAATCTAAAGAACTACTGGTTCGAATTGAGCAATTATTTTTGTTATAGATAATCCACTTATCGAGAGAGTCATCCGAAAAGCTATATTGTATCACGTTTCGACGTAAAACACTGTATCTGCGGTCAGAGTTAACTCGGGCACTTAGAACGTGTCATGTGTCATACAATTCATAGTTATTACCATTAGGTATCTATGTAAAAAACTAGTTTATGTTTACTATGGGAATTCTTATTTCAAAATTGATTAAAACTAATTGTTAAATAATAATTTGGGAAAACGATCTCTCTATGGTCTTATTTCTTGTTTGCTGCTTAGAGGCACAGTGTCTGCCTGTGAACGCGACGGTTTGTAGGTTCGATTCCCCTTCGGGGAGAATTAATTAGTTTAATTTTTTTTGTCTTGTAAAAAAACAAAACGCAAAAAGCGCGCGTGAGTTCCGCCATTTAACACGCATTGCCTCGAAAGGCGGAAAGCGGGGTACGGAGTGTCTCTCGGAACACTAGGTTCCTACAGTTCCACCTACCCTGCCACGTGCGGCATACAGCGTGAAGCGGCTTAATATACTATATGGATGTAAATGAAGTACAATATATAGAATATAGAATAATAAATTTTAAGTGATTATTTAGTATAGGTATATTAGATATAGTATAGTGATAGAGTGATAGATTATATTCGACTATTATTATATTAGTATAGTGATAGATTATATAGTATAGTGATTATATAGTATAAAAGACGGAAGATAAAAAAATATGATCTATACATTTGCATGTGACGCCCAATAACCATTATTTATTACACTCTTTATTACTTGCGATATGACTCAGTTTACGATCAGTTTTACTGAGAAAAGTATGCTATCGACTTACTTTGTTTGTTCTTACAGACTGAATTTAAGACAAAAGTTAAATTTTAAAACCTATTCCAGCATGGAAATGAATTTTCAAAGTTGAATTTAATGTGCATTTACTTTTGAAACAGAAATAATAGTTTAAAACCTCTATCAAAAGATAGAAATAGATAGAAACCTTACTAACGAAAATAGAAATATTGACAATATATTTTGTTTCGGCGCCACGCTTGATTCTGAACGGAGTGTTTTAACACTAGGCTTTCTCTGCCTTATATGCGGAATAATGAAGTTAAAAAAAGTCACTTTTGAAAAATATTTCCAACGATAAAAAGTAGTTTAAATATATATTATAACAATCAAGCATTGCTTTTATAAAGTTATTGCAAACACTATTGACCACACCAACTCTCAGAAGACTTAAATAAATTGGAAAATTGTTTCTATATGTCAGTTGTGAAAGAGAATTTGTTCTTTGACAAATACGAAATTGAGCAGCTTTTAAAAATGTTTCAGTAAATGTAGCTTTATTTTATAATTGCTTAATATTACAAAGCACAAGAGTTTGTTTAATTGAATCCGCTAATCATAGGAAATAGTAGTTTGAATTAAAAAATAGTCCAAAGTTATGATAGTCCATTTGTCGAGGAAGGCTATAGGCTATATTATATTACATCAAGTTAATCGCTTTAGTAAAATTCAATGTACCTGTATCAAGTGCCGTATAAAACTTGATAACACAGGCTATGTCGCATATAAAACCTTGTTATGTGAACATAATAGTTTTAGTTTATTGTTATATGAAGCAGTTTTAGTCTAGTCGCAGTAGGGTTTTATAATATTAAAGGAGTAATATGAAATACAAGCACATATTATATGGAGTAAATTTTGAAACATGAGTAATCCTACATATATAATAAAGAATTTTCCAGTATTTAAATACTACTGTTTGATTGTTATTTAATTATTTATTTTATTTATTTCTTTATTTGTACAAATTTAAATATAAAAATAAACATAGAAAAGAGAAAAGCAATGTACAAAAGGCGATTGTTAGTGTGAAATAATAACATAAATGTTATAAAAATAAATTTAAATGTTATTATTAATCATGATCTAAAATTTACTCCGGGGAAAGGAGTGTCTTAACACTACCTACTTTGCTATATGCGTAAAATAGAGTACAGCTAAAATTTAACCTAAAAAATTATATAATTATTTTATTGAATATATAAAAAATAAAAAAATATTGTGAGGCAAAGTGTGTTGAGTTCCGCTTGAGCAGAGAAATTAACGTATTCTTTTCCAAAAAAGGAATTGTTCCCCCGAATGGTGCTTTGAACTACAGCTACCTCATGCACAGTCATGTCAGACACTTCCACTGCACTGCAATAGCCTCGGAAACATACATTTCATATATTTTTTGAGTTCACATTACTCATAGGGTTCTAAATAATATGGTAGTTTCTCGTTATACACGTAATGTAGGTTAGGCGTACACATTAAAATTTGCACCAGGGATTTAAATCATATTTTTATATTTTACTCATTAAAATATGACTGGTTGATACTATTGAATAGAAATCAATCCAATATATAGAAATAATTTTCTGAATCTAGAATCGTGGTTTAAATACATAAAAGTAACTTACTTTTATTAAATTATATTAATTATTTGAGGCAGCCGTCGCCTATGGCACTGTGAGACAATGACTGACTTTATGTGCATAGAGAATAATAATATCTAAATTATATCTTTTAGCTCGTAAAATAAAGAGTAGCGTTGTGTTGATTGATTTTTCCGAATTCTGACGGAGAGAGAGAGAGAGACGGTGAACTGTGAGTGAAATATTTGATATTGTTTGTTTTCACTATTATAATGTTCTTTCATTTTATATAAGATTATGATGGTAGTAGACAAAATGTATATTTTTTTCTTTCTACTACCCTCAGAATATCCTAAGATGGCTGTTGCGTGGGCGTAGCTGCTCATACAATTATGATCGAACTTCACGTATAGGTAATTTCGTTCGTTAATCATTAATTATACATACTCCAGAAACACTGTGTTTAAGTGAAGATCGCATCAAATTTCGTTGTTCACTTTGAAAGATTTAAGAGCTTAATATGGCTTGGTTTAAATTGCATTGTAATTCCATTACCAGCTTTTCAGAAGTTTCCTATTATGTAAAAATAATAATACCGAATACATTTAAGGGCAATCATGTAGATTAATCTGTAGATATCTCTTATGTAATGATATTTTAAATTGACATTGAATAATGGATGTTTTATTTGAAACAGTTTAGATGATCCTATGATGGATTAGCTTAAAATGTTACGCTTCAAATTTATGGAATAGAGCAAAAAGGTAATTTTAGTGTTAAATTAGTTTTGTAAAGTTTTGATGACGAGCTTTCATGTGTGATATAATGTAGGTATTTTAATCAATTTAATTCAGTTTTTTTCCATTACATGTAATTTATCATACTAATTGAGTATTAAATTCTTTGTTTATATATTTTATAACACAATAATACTTAACGCTCTGCTTAATTGAATTGAATATAGTAAATTAATGAATACGTATACAAAAGGTTTCAATTAAAATTATTAGTAAATGGGCAATTACAATATATATATATATATATATATATATATATATATATATATATATATATATATATATATATATATATATATATATATATATATATATATATATATATATATATATATATATATATATATATATATATATATATATATATATATATACGTAATTAAATGAACCGTTTAACGCCTTTGACCATGTGCCACGTCAGTGTATCTGGTGGGCACTGCGATCCAAAGGGATCCCTGAATCCTATGTTGCTATTATCAGAGATATGTACAACGACTCTGTTTCTATAGTTAGGACCGCTGTTGGCGATACCCAATACACCAAGGCTCAGCTCTTAGTCCACTTTTGTTTAATGTAGTGCTAGATACTGTCACGGCTCACATCCAGGACCAGCCTCCATGGCTGATGATGTATGCCGATGACATAGTACTCATTGACGAGGATCGACTGATGCTGGAGCGTAAAGTGAATGCCTGGAAGGGTGCGCTTGAGAACGGTGGTCTTAAACTGAATGTGTCAAAGACCGAGTACGTGGCTTGCGGGAACCCAGACTCGAGCACCATCCACATCGGGCCTGAGCTAGCCGTTAAGTCGGAGAAGTTCAGGTACCTTGGATCCATTATGCACGAGTCCGGAGGCATCGACTACGATGTCCACGCCCGGGTCAGCGCTGCTTGGGCCAAATGGCGGGAGGTCACTGGTGTGGTCTGCGATCGCAGAATACCGCCCAAACTCAAGGAGCTGATATACAAGAGCATGATCCGACCAGTTCTTTTATACGGCAGCGAATGTTGGCCAGCATTATCTCGGCACACTCAGAGCTTCACGTAACGGAGATGAAGATGCTGAGGCGGATGTGTGGCGTTACTCGGGCTGACCGCATATGCAATTCGAGGTAGTTCATTCGAGGTAGTCTTGGGGTCCGTGACGTAGCGGATAAGCTCCAAGAGCGTCGTCTGAGATGGTATGGCCACGTTTTGCGCCGGCCTAAGAACTACGTCGGAAGAAAATGCCTTGATTTGTCTGTCCCTGAAGTAAGACCCCACGGACGCCCAAGGAAGCGATGGCTGGACGTCGTGACGCAGTACATGAGAGCCAATGGATTAACCACTGAGGATGCTCAAGACCGTGCAAAGTGGAGTAGATTAAGTAGGAAAGCAGACCCTGGCAATAGGCCGGGATAATGCTAAGTAGAAGATATATATATATATATATATATATATATATTATATATATATATATATATATATATATATATATATATATATATATATATATATATATATATATATATATATATATATATATATATATATAATATATATATATATATATATATATATATATATATATATATATATATGAGTGAAGATCGCATCAAATTTCGTTGTTCACTTTGAAAGATTTAAGAGCTTAATATGGCTTGGTTTAAATTGCATTGTAATTCCATTACCAGCTTTTCAGAAGTTTCCTATTATGTAAAAATAATAATACCGAATACATTTAAGGGCAATCATGTAGATTAATCTGTAGATATCTCTTATGTAATGATATTTTAAATTGACATTGAATAATGGATGTTTTATATGAAACAGTTTAGATGATCCTATGATGGATTAGCTTAAAATATTACGCTTCAAATTTATGGAATAGAGCAAAAAGGTAATTTTAGTGTTAAATTAGTTTTTTAAAGTTTTGATGACGAGCTTTCATGTGTGAAATAAAGTACGTATTATAAACAATTTAATTCAGATTTTTCCATTACATGTAATTTATCATACTAATTGAGTATTAAATTCTTTGTTTATATATTTTATAACACAATAATACTTAACGCTCTGCTTAATTGAATTGAATATAGTAAATTAATGAATACGTATACAAAAGGTTTCAATTAAAATTATTAGTAAATGGGCAATTACAAGATAATATATATATATATATATATATATATATATATATATATATATATATATATATATATATATATATATATATATATATATATATATATATATATATATATATATATATATATACGTAATTAAATGAACCGTTTAAGGCCTTTGACTGTGTGCCACGTCAGTGTATCTGGTGGGCACTGCGATCCAAAGGGATCCCTGAATCCTATGTTGCTATTATCAGAGACATGTACAACGACTCTGTTTCTACAGTTAGGACCGCTGTTGGCGATACCAAATTACAGTAGGGGTTCACCAAGGCTCAGCTCTTAGTCCACTTTTGTTTAATGTAGTGCTAGATACTGTCACGGCTCACATCCAGGACCAGCCTCCATGGCTGATGATGTATGCCGATGACATAGTACTCATTGACGAGAACCGACTGATGCTGGAGCGTAAAGTGAATGCCGGGAAGGGTGCGCTTGAGAACGGTGGTCTTAAACTGAATGTGTCAAAGACCGAGTACATGGCTTGCGGGAACCCAGACTCGAGCACCATCCACATCGGGCCTGAGCCAGCCGTTAAGTCGGAGAAGTTCAGGTACCTTGGATCCATTATGCACGAGTCCGGAGGCATCGACTACGATGTCCACGCCCGGGTTAGCGCTGCTTGGGCCAAATGGCGGGAGGTCACTGGTGTGGTCTGCGATCGCAGAATACCGCCCAAACTCAAGGAGCTGATATACAAGAGCATGATCCGACCAGTTCTTTTATACGGCAGCGAATGTTGGCCAGCATTATCTCGGCACACTCAGGAGCTTCACGTAACGGAGATGAAGATGCTGAGGCGGATGTGTGGCGTTACTCGGGCTGACCGCATATGCAATTCGAGGTAGTTCATTCGAGGTAGTCTTGGGGTCCGTGACGTAGCGGATAAGCTCCAAGAGCGTCGTCTGAGATGGTATGGCCACGTTTTGCGCCGGCCTAAGAACTACGTCGGAAGAAAATGCCTTGATTTGTCTGTCCCTGAAGTAAGACCCCACGGACGCCCAAGGAAGCGATGGCTGGACGTCGTGACGCAGTACATGAGAGCCAATGGATTAACCACTGAGGATGCTCAAGACCGTGCAAAGTGGAGTAGATTAAGTAGGAAAGCAGACAGGGTCTGCTGTCTGCAATAGGCCGGGATAATGCTAAGTAGAAGATATATATATATATATATATATATATATATATATATATATATATATATATATATATATATATATATATATATATTATATATATATATATATATATATATATATATATATATATATATATACATACATACACACAACGGATATGTCTGCTTGGTAACTAAGTTTATATATGGGAATCATTACGGCTTATGCACAAAATATAATGTAATTTCTGATTCAAGAAATGAATAAAAGAAGTAACAAAAATTTAAGTTCTTCTCATATAAAAATACCTGAACTTTGCTTTATATCATTACAATTATTCTATGAAAGTTTCAACTACTTTATTTGTATTTTGTCATCCCTCGGAATACATATAAACATTTAAGAACTTTTCATTAACGCATATGTACATTTTGGCTACACACATAATTTGTAACTCATTTTAATTTTTGCACAAACTTAAAATTTGATAAAAATCATAGATACTGTGATATATATACTATGTAACGATATTACTACACAGAAACTTGTGCAACCCTATCTTGCATGGATATGCGTATGTGCGGGATACCGAAATTCTATATATTCTTGTTTAATTATTGAGGCAAATGCTTAACAGTAATAAAATTAAGAGAATTATAAGTTTCATAGTAACTAAAGAATAATATGAAAAGATTTTTGCCAAATGGTCTATACTATAAGTATAACTTTTATTTTTATTTTTTCTCATTCACAATAAAATGTTCTTCAATCCAAAAGAACCGGATCCTTTGAAAAGTTTGCGTTAAGACATATTTCAAACGTAGTCAAATACACAGAGGGTCTCCACGATGAGATTGTACAATTTAATTTACTATGACGCATCAGCCGAGAGCCATCTCTGGATGTCCAGAGATGAACACTGGTTAAATATATATATACACATATATATATATATATATATATATATATATATATATATATATATATATATATATATATATATATATATATATATATATATATATATATATATATATATATATATATATTTTTTTTGGATTTGGATGGAAGAATCTCAAGTTGAATAGTTAGCGGGTAACCAAAAAAACCTTCGACGAGGTAGGCTAAAGGTATCAAGAGATATCTGCCGGTTTGATCGTTATTATGGACTATATGCAGGTCTCCCCGTTATTAAGCAGATTGAGCACTCCCTCTCTTCCAAATATATAGCATCTGTGCTCCAATTTGCCATAGTGAAAGCAAGCCAGCAAAACCATTGCAAATTGGTGAATATTTGTAAATAATAAGAATTTAATTAATGTCGGTTGTTGTAATTATTAAAGTTTTAACTAAGATTGTAAACTAAATTTTGAATAAAATAAACGCTAAAAATGTAATATATACTCTGAACTGTGTTCTTTCCAATGTATTAATGTGATTTAAATAAAATGTAAGCCTTAAAACTTATAAAGACAGGAAAAATGTATATTGTATATAAATATAAAATATTTCTCATCAGATTATAAATTTATAATCGTGTTAATATATAAATAAATTTATGATCGCAAATTTATAATGTATTTGCTCATACAAACGAAAATCAACCCCCGTTAAAACATAGGATGTGTAAAAATGGGGTGCATGTAGATGGTATTTAAACAACGCAACGTCATGCATTTTTATTTCTGTAAAATTGGAATTTTCGAAAATCTGTCATCTATTTTAGTGATCCCTATATTGGCTTTCCAGGTCGCCCTATATGTATACATGTTTAAAGTCAAAATACGTTTATTAAAGTTTAATAATCCACTTATTGTTATTCAAAGCAGACCTTTCCAGACTTTTACTTTCAAACTTAGCACTTATTTCAAGATTTGAAGCCTCTATTTTCATACGTATAATAAATACCCTGATATCTGATAGAGTAACTATCTGATAATATTGTGACTTATATTATGAAAACTTATGCTTATACAAATAATACGACCTTGCTACTTTCCTAAATCAAATACATTTCCTTTTAATGCATTTTTAACCGACTTTAAAAAGGAGGAGGTTATCAATTCGACTATATATTTCTTTTGTGTATATTTGTTATGCGATCACAGTATTTGTACCGCCAATACTGAATCTCGGCGATTCTTTACCAATATAAATCATAGTTTTGAGATAGACTCATATAAATCTTATACTAATTAATGTTCAACCTTTTTCGAAGAAATCAACTGAAGCAAAAAAAAACAGCACTATATTTCGTTAGGTAAAAAATTGTATACTTAATAAAATTAGCTATATTACATTTTATTTCTTTTTTTTTCATAATTTTTCACGTCTTCTTTTTTTTAATGGTTTTTTTCTTGAACAGTTTTATCATATATGTATTTCGGTCAACAAACTGCTTCGACGAAATCTAAAGACAAAAACATTTTGCAGGCAGACAATAGACACATCGATAAGGATGTTACGTCAACGTGACATCTATTTGACCAATCCTCACTATTTCGTGTCACGTGACTGAAATATAAATATGAATACATTTACTTAAAGATTTTGTTCTAAATTAATGATTTGAAGCTATTTTACCCCATCAGGTGTTTTGCACTCTCTTTGAATACGAGATGTTAATATGAAAACCATTAACCCTTTATTATTATTTGACCTAGTATGATAGCTTAGGTAAATGAAAATACAATTTAGCAATCAGAAAATGAAAATATAATAACTAAAAGTGATTTATTGTAGAAATTATGTTTGTTTTTGAGTAATTTTTCCTTACTTAGTGGGATAAAAATAGGCTCGCTCGTTCTTCAAAAATGGCATACAGCATCATTTAACGCCGAGTGTTATTTTTTCAACTTATAACCTATATTTTATCACAAATATTTAGAACACGATTGAAAAAACGAACACGCATAAATAAATCATTTATTTCATATTAAAAGAGTTTCAAATTGAAATTGAAACGCTTTTTTTTCTAAAATAAGTGTTTTTTTGAGTTTTAGTCTCAAAGCTTACGTATTATTTCATTTATAGGTTTAATTGATAAAAGAATTTTAAATTTCATATTTTTATTTGCAGCGTCAATCTAGTTTCACTCACTTAGAGCTTCCACACCAGTTTCACGTTATATAGATAAAATATAAATTTTACACTTATATTAAAATATATTTAAAAATTCAAAACACGAACCCTGCGAACCATTGGGTAACCGACCGGTTACCCAATGTTTAAAAATGGCAGAAAGCTAAACATTAAGCTGATATTTACTCCATTACTAGTGGAACGAGTAGAGTATATGTAGATAAAATTATTATATATGTGATAGAATGGTTTCCTGAAAGGGCGAAATTACAACGTCCGTGCTGAGGTACTTCTAGATAGCGTCCTTCTTCATTATCCTTCGATCGATCGATCATATTCGATCATATTCGATCCTTAACTCATTTTAATCTTCATAAGCTACCATATTGTGAAAGCAGATGATATTTAATTATCATTCAATATGAACTAGAAGACCTATCAAGTGCAATTGGCGTAGTGAACAACTATTGATGCAATTTATAAATGAAGTCAGTGATTTTTATAGGTACCTCAGGTAACATACGTAGGATTGGTCGATTAAGTTACCTCTTATATATATTGGTATTGTTATTGGTTTCGCATACTTTATTAGAATAATATATGAACAAACTTGAGCAAGAATAAATAAAAATAAAAATTCCTTCAAACGGGCGGCGAATTCACAACCATTATGCTTGTGTTTAACATCAGACACTGTAATACTTCATATAAATTGAGAATTTTACTTCAATCATATCTTAGCGTCGGACCACAAAGTGGGTAACTGTAGAGCAAACTTTGAAACGCGTGAAACATTCTTCAAAGGAAACTTTGTGAAAAGTGATATATTAGGGGTGTTTGAGGAATCAATTTTGTACTTTCATTTCACCTTGTCTCGTATAATATTATGCTAAAAATTTAATTTTCCTGAAACATTCTAGATCGTGATTTTAATTGGAAATATACCATGCCAATGACATAGTTAATTTTTTAATAGTTTAATTGCAAAAAATATATATAAATTTATATATATTTTTTTTATTTTCAATATCTTTTCTAGCTTAACGCATTTTTTTCGCATTTACCAGAGTAGAACAGAACAATCTTGTGTGAAGGCACTCCATCGTCTGCTCTCATATGTAACATTTCGTGCTAAGTGGCCTTGCCAGAGCGAGGCAATAATAATAATTATTATTATTATGAAATTCAAACATATTATAACCTACGCGTTTAGTCTAGTTATGTTTTAGTTTTTTTAGCCTCATTTTTATCCTTTTACTTCACACACATACACACACACATTATCCTATAAAACTCCAATGCCGGACATACGTCTCCCGCAGGGCACGCCATAAGGCACGTTATCCCGTTTTCCGCATCCAGTCACTAGACGCCTTCTTCAAGTCATCGGTTAATATGGCCGGAGGGCGTCATTTTAGTTCATTTATATAATAACCGTCCTTAGTAGTCATTTTTCTTAGTAGCCAAAGTATTTGTCTATTGAAATACAATAAAATAAATTCAATTTTATTTCATTAAAAATGCAAATCATTATGAAATACACAGTATGTAATAAAAGAATTTTCTTACAATAGAGCACAAAGATGAGTAAATGCCGTTGTCGCGAACGTAATGGTTGGAATTGCGTTATAGTTCTAGAACATTCCCTTTTGTATGTACACAATGGTACACAATGAGCTCGCCTGTAGACAGATACTAATTCCAAACGGTATACATTCAACCTTTGACGAAACTTATGAGGCGAACGCATTTTGCTGAATTTCTCGCGTGGCCCATGAACTTTTGAAATATAGCTGTATTTCCGTGTTTTATTTGCGCTTATGCCACGGGGAGCTGTTTTTTTTCCAAGAAAAGTGTTGGACAGAGAAAATATAAGAAATTATTTATCATTTTTTATTTGCTTCAGTTGGGTGGTTTCATGTTTCAACTTTTCCATGTGAGGTGGGAGGGTTAATTAAATTGAAGGCATTGAAAACTTGTTAGTTCTTATTAGTTCTTACTAAGCAAATTTAATAGAGAATTTAATATTATCTAATATTTTCAATAACTTTTAGAAGATATTTAATTAAATTTTAGGTGAAAGCACCTTTGTTCCACTTTTTTAATCCACATCATTTTGTGCCACATTTTTAAATTCACATTTCCAAATCCACAATCCACATTTTCAAATTTTTAAATTCAAATTATATAAAACCATCATTAACTATACAACATAGAGCAAGCAGTTCTGTTGATATTAAAACACTTGGAGGTTAATTTGATTTTCTAAGTAACTTCTGCTATTTGAAGATCCTAAGCTAATAATATATTTGAAGTATATTGAAATACACTTGCAATGAAATTGATACATTATATTAAGCGTTATATATAAAAAAAATATCGTTCAAGTGCGGAATGAGGGACTCAAGATAGAATTTACTCTACTGAGAAAAATAGTACTTATTTAAGCTGACAAACTTAAATTTGCAGTCGTATCCACTCATTTTGTGTGAAATTAACTACAAATATAAGTGTGTAATGGTTTATTTCTGCAATAAACTTATAAATTATCAAATTTGAGATTTTATTCTTTATATATGATGTAAGTTCTAAGTATAGGTCCATGAAATACAACTAATAAGAATCGACAAACTTAAGAATGCGGTCATTTACCACTCATTTTTTATGAAATGAACTAAACATAACACAACTACAGCATAAGGTTGTAATGATTTTTTTCTGGGATATATCTATAAATTCAATTTTTTTGGAGTATTTTCATTTGGTTGTACTATAAGCTCTAACTTCTTGTCAAATTTCATAACTCTAGGATGACGGGAAGTACGTTTTGATTACGCGACGATTTTCATTCAAAATGCAAAAAAAAAAACAGATAAAGGGCAACTATTACAAGGTTAAAATTTCAGCAACAGAGTACCTGTATCTCTCGCAAAATGAAGTAATCTTGAACTACATCCATAGACCTAAAAATTATGTTATAATTAAAAATGTATAATTTATACATTTTTATATATATATATATATATATATATATATATATATATATATATATATATATATATATATATATATATATATATATATATATATATATATATATATATATATATATATATATATATATATAGACTTAGAAAGCTTTTATTATGTAATTTAAAGCTGATTGCAAGGTAAACAAAACACCTTTAAAATTTTGTTTTTTAAAAGTATTTAGCAATTTTTATGAAGAATGATAAAACATTTTTACGAAATAAATAGTCATCAATTAAAATTATATTATTATTATAAATATATTAACACAAAAATGACAATGTAATGAATTTGTATATCTCCGATTTTTAAAGTCAAGTGCAGTGTTGTTTTACGTCATTCATAAAGCAATTTCAATCGGAGAACTCCCAGATTAGAGAAAGGTATATCTTAATACTCTCTGCTCCATATCCCACTGAAACTGAGAAGAAATTGAGTTGGTTTGTTGTTATAAGCCGGAAGTAGAGAAAATCTACTTTGTTCTCTGTCCAAATTCCAGACAAAATGTTTAAATGCAAAGTAACACCAAAAGCGATCCAAGTAGATATAAATATTTTTATAATTAACATTTTCAACTCATCGTCTTAAAAATTTAAGTATAGATTCAAATTTGTTCATAACGTAATTTGTATATACTTATATAAAATTCTACATTTATTTAGTAAGTGGTTGTCAGATCAGATCAGAACACACATACAAAACTACAGCTCTACAAAATTTTATATGTAGATTTCTAGGCGAGTGTTAGGCGGAAACATCTTAGAGAGGCTTTACAAAAATATCTAAGGTAACGGCAAAAGGTCCATGCGAATGGCAACTATCTATACTATATAACTAACTATACTAGTATCTATAGTAACTAAGTAAAAAAACATTTACATCATTACAAATGAATTACTACGAAAATAATTCATTACGAAAATAAGAACCTCGGCTATCTTTAGAGCAATCTTCATTCGCCCAAAGTTTTCATCAAGTCGAATACTTTTTTACTTTTACTACATTGAATCTGAATGGTTATTATTCAGAGCATTACATTTTTATGTGTCGACACAAAATGGAAGAACAGAAAACGAATTTATTATTGTCATAACATTGGGAGTTTTTATAGAAGATAAACTGTTTAAACGACGAGAATGCTGCGTTATATTTTCATTTTACGAGAGCTTTTACGGAAAGGTTACGGTTCCATAACCGTAGTTGGTCATTCATTATTAAACGACTTCATTTGGCTATATTTATGTATATTGTATATGTATCAATTTTACTAGCCGATCGTAAATTTGACGAGAGCGCTACGATCATGCCTGTGAAGAAAGCATGAAAGTAAAAGTTGTTGCGTAAACTTATGTATATATAGTATTGATCATTTTCATTTTCTTTTTTGTCGAGCTATTTATTATATTATATTTATAAATAATTAGAATATAAATGATTATAAAAAGAATGATTTTTTTTTTCATTATAATGCAAGCTATAAGTTACAAAGAAATTGTTATAAAATCGATAATTAAGTTTGATGTTGCTAACAATCTTGGGTCAAAACAATTGTGTAATAAAGCAAAATAAAAAATTATATTTATTTTAAATAACATACCTTAAGCCTTAAAAGAAAATGAAACATTATTTTTTCCTCTTCACCTTTGTGGCGCCCATTTTAGATTAACAATGATTATATTAAATTGCATGTCCTAAGAACTAAATTTAACTTGAAACATTTCAGGGACACTAACTCTATGGCAAAATAAAACTACTCATAATAAAAGAAATAACAATTTAAACTAGAATAGTCTAACAACTCCACAAATTTTAGCACGTCCATAAATTTTGTAGCATTTTGACAACTTCAAAATTGCACGTATATTTCGTTAAGTTGCACTGATTTAACAACAGTATCTCATGAGTCCATGTACATGCAGTTACTATCAAAGTGGCCTAACCATATGATTCTTGAAATAAAATATTTACTTATGCCATTTCTCAATTTTGTGTTAGATCACTGCACCTGGTAAAATATAAGCATACATTCTATAGAATCTCTTGCTTTATTCCGCTTCCAACAGCCCGTTTTTTATGTTGGGTTGCAGAAAACGGAACGAAAATAATTTAAATCATTAAATATAATAAATTACGAGTCATAACTTTAGCTCTATTTTATCAATTATCGATTGGATTATTATCGATAGAATTTTATTGGATTATAGTATATTACCATATTGTGACTATAACTTATATCATAGTCGTCGATTTGATATACCTATAAGTTAATTTGTGTGCAAAGCATGATTATTAGTACCATATACAATATAGTGATAGCGAGTCATTAATCACTTTTTATTTTCTCTAACAATTACTTTGCCTAAGCTTTCTGCCATATTTGATAATATAATGTAAATTATACAAAAAAGATTATTATTACTGCAAAATACTGCAATTGTAGATTCTGGGCAGGTAAATATCATTTTATTAGAATTTTATGAAATAAGTAAATTAAAATAAATACTAATTTCTTATGTTTAGATTATATTACATTTTTTAATCTTCATATGTAATACTATACAGGGCTTTTTTCTAAAATATATATCGATATGCAGGCGGTTATCTTGGCACAGTGGGATAATATCAGACTGTTGGCGAGATTGTTATTGGTTTATACTGCAATAGGGGGAGTTCTTATCATGGTTTCATTCGAGTAAGTCAAAGGGTGGTGTAAGTAAAGGTGGTTTTTAGTGAATTTGGACAGAGAGTGGAGACTGTTGGCTTTTTTAATAATAAGATTATAAAAATAAAAGCAGCGATCATATTTACTCAGTATTGTACAGTCGTCTGTACAAAACGACATTAAGGTTTACATAAAAAAGCAATGTAATGGTTATACCACTTTTGCATTGGTCTTTGAACAATGTCCATATATTGTAGCCATTTACGCTATTTTAAACTTTAATACTAAGAGAAAGGGGTAGAAAACATCTATCTCATGGTTTACTCAATTTCCGACGCCATTATTCTTTTGAACATCGTTACAGAGTTTCGGAAGAGAAATAGTTTATAAGATACACGTTGAGTGATCGCCCTTAAAGGGTATCAAATATTTATAATGTTTCATGCTAGGATATTTACAATGTGTGCTATATATATTTTAATCTATATACAATTTCTAATCTTTGGTTATAAACTAATAATAATAATAATACTTTAATAGCACAAAAAGAATATATAACACTTTACAAGCACAATTATATTATTTAAAAGTTAATGTGAAATGGCGGCCTTATCGCTGAAAGCGATCTATTCCAGGCAACCAGTATAATTCATATTGGCTAAGTGACTGACATACAATGCACAGCCGAAACTATAAGCCGCAGAAATTTAAAAGTTGGTATGTAGTTCATGAGGTCATTGAGAAGAATAGAAGCACTAGGAGAGAAATTGCCGAAATTTCTAGAAGAACTGAAAATAATGGTTACTGCTTGTTCACGTTGCTCTAGGAATAATTAAAAAAAATTGGCCTAGTTTATTATCAGAAAATAAAAGTAATATATTGTCATATACGTAGATTACAGATATTTCCAATAACAAAAATGTAATGTTTCTATATTAAAAAGAATAAATTCCCCAAATCCAAAATAATAAAAACTATGACTTCTTATGACCATTGCTATTTAGTTGAAATGTAAATGAAATGTTTTGCTAATGGAGCTGTGCTTTTGGGTTCAAGGTCATTCAAGGTCATTGCTACATTTAAATACAGAATTCAGAGTAGAAGTCATATAATTATATTCAAAATAAGAAGTTTCATGCTTAAGTTTTTGAACGTCAAATAATTAACTACTGGTTCACTATAGTTAATGCCCCAGATCTGAAATCAGAAACTAATCAACGAGAAACACAGTAGGACTTTATTTCAAGTCAATAATTTTTAGATTTACAATTATTTATTAGTGACATGAAACACACACACACAAACACACACACTGCTGACAAACAAACAAGCAATACACTGATAGGCACACGGTGAAATAAACTGGAGCAAGCATTTCATTCCCATTACTTTTCAACACACAAACGTCTTTTAACTACTTTTAAAAATTATGATAAGGACATTATTTTTTGTTTCCTGAGGTATTCTTATTGTGAATGAGTATACATTATCTCATGTCGAGAATCACATAAGGATATATTATATTTTAATCATTTTAATAGTATTTTATATTTTGACAATTAAGAAGACTTTTAAAAATTTAAAACTTCTTGAAAACCATCCACCAACACTCCACTCAATACGTCTTGTATATAATGCTTACATAAATAGGACGGTCTCCAAGAGGCTCCCGTTGTGTTAAATTTTTGATATATATATGTATGTATATATATATATATATATATATATATATATATATATATTATATATATTATATATATATATATATATATATATATATATATATATATATATATATATATAGATATAGATATATACATATATATGTGCATTGTGAACTCATCATTCAAACTCATACATCCATTTTACCGTTTATCGCTTGCACTGTAAGTTGACAATATAGTATTGTGGTACGTGTCAGAGCTGTCGCATGTCGTGTATAGGTAGCGAAGCTTTACAAGACTAGAAATATTTCAGCATAGTCTAAGAGCAATTGACGGTTATATCTTTTCATCGTCTACGATAAGATAAAAGATGGATAGTGAGTGCATGCTTTAAAGAAATACCTTTTATTATGTATATCTCTAGCTTATAAACTTCAATATAAGCTTTTGTGCTTTTTTATTTTCGTAATTGCGACGTTATGGATTAGATTCCCACTGAGGGACGTTTATTATGTTCATTTTCGCATTCTGGTAACAAGACAAAGCACGGCGTCGAGTTCCGTCACTCAACACGTAATGTCTCGAAAATTAGCCTAAAATTGGGGAACGAAGTGTCCTAACACTAAGTTTCCTCTTTTAGCCTACCCTATTATATGTGAGACATAGAGTGTATGGATATTCAATCATTATTATAATTAATTAAACCGCTACAAAAGCTGTTAATAATATCAATGACATAATGATATGTACCATAAAATACCACTTATTTTTATATAGTGACCATACTCGACGGTTATGAGATCGAAGCTTTCTTCCTCTAAAGTAAATTAAACGAAATTAATATTAGAAACTTTTAGATAAAAAAAAAACGTTGGTATACTGTTTTTTTTTTCATAAAACCTAAAATTCCATAGACAACAACGAAATGGAAAAACTCAAAAAAACATTCATTTTATTCAACACTATTGGTCCATTACTCGAACAGTTACAAAGTGCTTCATTCTTTGTCACACAATTGGCATTAGAATTTCCCCCGAACTGATGGATTGTCCCCAAAAGTTTGTTTGCAAATTGTTAATTATCATAATTTGTGTCCTGAAATCGAATTGTAGTCACAAATTTCTGAATAAATACATTTTCATGTAAATGTTTGGTTATACAGCTTTTCCCTGTGGCTATAACCGCAATTTCCCCTTTCTAATTATAAATTAATTTGGATTACTCCAATTCAAAGTTTTGTGACATTAGTACAAATATGATATATTTTTTAAATGAATGTCATAATATTTTTTATAAAATATAGAATTCCCTAACAGACATGATTGATATTGAAACGTTTTATTTTAAGTATACGAGATTTCTTTAAGAAATTAAAGTGTGTTCGCTTTTATCTAAAATGAAGCTGGAAAACAGTAAAACGCATAAACTTGCATTGAAATTCGACACTGAATAAAAAACAAAGACATAAATCGCCCAAAAAAAGGATTAATAAAGTTCCCCCGAGTGTAAGCACACCTAGCTGGAGCACTGCGACTCAATACGTACGTACGGTATTATTTTCACGCTGTAACGCGCTCAGCACAAATAAGCCGATAAAAAATGGTCCCACTTTCTTGTTTCCGGCGACGACGAAAATGCTTTATTTTCCTCCAGTTAGTTGAATAAACCGTGCGTGAGCCCCTTTTTTACATTATAAATAAAATCGTCGAGCCATTGATGTTGAATATATATACAAGAAGGGTACATACAATAAGAAAAGATTTTGTAAAGTGCTTATTTTTTTTATAGGAAAATTTGTTTATTTTGATAGTAAATACTCTCGGATTAATTAATTGACAAAATAAACAGATTTTCAAATCTTACGAATTTTTCCATATCCTATAGAATATTTTAAACCTAGACATACAAATTGTTATTTTCAATTAATTTCTCATATTTGAAACTAATCTCTGGTCATTTAAATTTTAACAAAACTAAATTAATATAATTATTAGTTAAACTGATACAGTAGAAGCGAGCTTTAGAAGTCCATTTTAAAGGGAACACAATTCGAGCTTACAATAAAAAGCCATAAGGTAAATGAAAATATAGGAAATGTTTGTTATTTGCGAAAATCAAAAATATAATAATATTTAATCGTCATTTTCAGTACTTAAACATCTACAAACGCAGTAAATTACAAAGTATTCCAAGTACTTTTTATCCGTTCGCGTCACCCGATAAGAGCGTAGCTCTCCCACGATATTAATCATTGCTTTCGCATTGGATTTATTATTTCTTTCTTGTATTGTGTTATTGAATTTAACGGGGGAAAGATTATTGGCTTGTTACAGCACGCAGATGGTGTATTTCGCTATATTTCATATTATACTTTAACTTATTTTATAAATTCTTTTAATTTTTTTTTCACGGCGTCATGGCGTAGTGAGGTCTGACTGCGAAAGCTTCATCCGAATTGTTCTTGATCCGGGTAAATCAAATTAATAATGATCTCATCCCATTTTGAATGATCGTTTAAAATTATATACATTTTCGTTGCTCTGTAAGACAAAGCAATGGCCCGCTGCCCGGTACCCGCTGCTTAAAAACTCATCCACTACCATAGGTTGGCTGGAAGAGATCTCTTATAGGGATAAGTCCACCTTTGTGTACTACTTTTCGTTTTTTTAATGTTGTTACTCTTATGTTTTTTTTTAGTACAATAAAGAATATTATATATTCCACCACTCAACATTCAATATCTCAACTTTTAGTGGAAATCAGTTAGTGAAGTCTTGACAATACCTGCCTTGCTATTCCGAAAAAAGTGACCTAGATATAACAGAAATTTTATTATTTTTGCAATGGTAAGACTAAAAGATGTTAATGTAACAGTCGCATACAGTACAAAACCCCTGGATTTCGTCGCGAATCCCTAAATCGACATCATTAATTCAATTCACAAGCTGGGCTCGAACCCGTAACCATCACACAAACATATCCATGCTAAATGAGAACATATTATAAAATCTTTTATACATACAACTCACAAGTATATGCCTTATAGTCTGACACAAGCCAAATGACATAAGTAAACGAGGTTACCTTAAAAATTTCACCAAGTTCCTCTACTAGCTACTCTACTCGTGAAGGTAGATTTAAATTTTACGCTCAATTTTGCCTCTCCAACAATAGCCAGAATTTCCATGTACAAAGCAAGTTCGAAATTGGTTTTAGAGCTTCTTCGCTATTTACTTTTATGTTGTTACTTTTTAAGTTGATTAATTCGTTTTTTGTAATAGCTGTGCTTAAAGCCGTTTTTTATTTATTGGTTTGTATATATGAAGGTGTATTCAATTTTTTTTATATTAAATTATTGTAAGGAAACTGTATTGAATTTATAAGTTAAATCGCCTATAAAAAAATTGTTTGATAATTTTATAATTTTAGCACATTAATTGTTAGATTTTTAGCACATTTCGAGTTTTGATTTAAATAGAATTAAGCATAGTTAATTTAATTATGTATATCGTTTGAGATTATATGCTAATATTCAAGTTAGCAATTTAAACAACCGATTGGTCTCTTGAGGATATATATTGGGATACTACTATCTAAGTACTATAATATAAGTAGTACTATAATATAACTAGTTTTAAGTAGTACCAATAGCGAAATAAAATAATTTTTTTATAAATAAAACTAACAAAAGTGCCGTATTATGAATCGCATATATGCATAGAATAATAATAATAACAAAAAAAGCATTGATAAAAAAAAAATATTGATAACAAAATTACAGTCTATAGATAAGATGAAATATTTACGTAAATTATATATACATACATATATTCAAATATGTAATTTGAATTTTATTAACAGGTTACATTTTTTTTTCATTAAAAAATATTACATTTTTATGTAACTTGTAAAGGAGACTAGATAATAAAACTGTAACAGTTAAATCGTCTGAAAGATAATATTATATATGTTACATTGTAAATTTCACAGCAGCTTCCGATCGTAACTTACCAGATGAAAGTACTAGTTATTGCAGTAGACCGGATCCACGTATTTATTGTATATTGTTTTATTTCAAAGAAATGTTTTGGGAATTTTTTGGGCCTTTTTGACTATTTATAATGTTTGTAAATCGATTAGATTTTAAATATTATTTTAATACAATACCTAATTGAATGTATTAAATTTTATATATATTTGTTTTGTGGTGCAATGGAATGCGTGTTATTGTAAACACTCAAGGAATTAATTATTTTTATTTTTCCGCTCTGTATCCCGCACATAGCAGGATAGGCAGAGGGAAATCAGTGTTAAGAAAGTCCGTTTCCCGCTTTCCGCTTTTCGAGACAATGCGTGTTTGTTGGTGGAACACGAAGCTACGCTTTTCTTTTGTTACCAGAGCATTGCAAATCATTCAGTATCCCCGAGTAGGAATCAAACCCGCTACCAGTCGCTCTGACTTGGCCAAAATGTATCATTGTGGTCCCCCTCTAAAAGGTCTGGTGAGTAGTTGAATACAGACGGAATTGTGCCTTAACACTAAGTAAACTTACTATGCGCAACATAAAAAATAATTGCTTGCCTACAAAGTACAAATGTCAGAAGTAAAACTTCTTTGCTAAATTAATTTTTAAATCTCGTTAATATTTATGCAAATTTAAAGCTTTAGTTTTTGCGAGACTTGGAGGGAGGAAAAAGGGAAGAAATATTAGTAATTTAAAGAATTTAATTGTTATTAAAATAATAAAAGTGTCGAAAATTAAAACAAATTTTCTTAATTTTTTTATGTACTTAATTTTAGTTAATTATTAATTGTTATTTAGTATTTATTAATGTATTTATAAGATTAACAAAAGGTAAAGGATGGGAATCATGTTATATGGACACTTCACCACTATAAAATCGTCCCATATTGTACGTGTCACATTATTGAGTTTCATCTGTAACAGTTTTAACCTCATCCGCGCTTAGAAGCTTCTTTTACTTCGACGATACAAATACACTTATATATACACAGCGACAACGATATAAATTATATTTGTACTGTATAATCAATTAAAACTTGTGTCATATTCAAGAGATATTATTATGAAATTGTTATATTAATTTGTAAAAGATATTGCGTATAAAATAATTCGTTTTAATAATAATTAATAATAAACAATTGGTATTTATTATTATTATTAGCTTATAATAACAATACAAGTTAAAAATAAAACATATATATAATTTTTTATTTATATCAATAACAATAATACTTTACCAAAAATATTTTCTGTAAAATAGCCTTAGGCAGATCTTTTATGGGCATTAAAATATAAAGCGCTTTTCATACTTTTATATAGCGCCTATTCAGTCTTCGTCGTCGTTGTAAGCGTTGAAAAAGATCATTTGAAAACCTAATCTGATTAAAAGGCTGAATTTCGGTGATATTGAAATAGCCCTGAAGTTAAATGAAATTAAATCCATTAAAATGAAATTAAATGTGGACAAGCGCTTTGGACGAGACGGCTAGCAAATGCTTTAAGAATCCTTTATTTTTAACAACAAAGTGTTCTAGATCCAACGAAATAGCTGTCTGTGGCGTCGTGGCTTTGAAATAAACTAGTATTATAATATATTTTGATTGAGACTATCCTCAATTTTGAATATTGGCGGCGGCCATCGTTGCGCAGTGGGTCTCCGTCTGGTTGTTGTGAGTTTGATTCCCGGGGAAAAGAATTAATTTAATTCCTTTCTATGATAAGACGAAATTTGGCGTTGAATTCTGCATGTCTCATTTTGGACGGAAAGCAGAGTACGGAGGTGTCTTGACACTAAAAGCGTGAAGCAAAAAAAAATTAATTTAAAAAATAATTTTTATTTCATTTAATTCTAAGCATGTAAATAACACTATAAATTTGATATTTATTTAAATCGCCATCTCAATAGCTACCATGAAATCTTTTAATCATATTGCAAAGAAATTACCGATACTTGCCTCAACGATGCTTTACTGGATGAGAACTTTGCATCCGGATTTTATAAGCTCTCAAAGCTTGTACGCGAGCCGTGTTATGAGATGAGATAGGAAAAATTGTTTGTTGTTAAACATTACATTTCCTTTTTGTAAACGAAATTTTATTCATAATTGTATAAAGCAACCCAGTGTGCAGTATATATTCTACTTGGAAATATCGTAATAAATATGTTATTAATAATAAGTTATAATTTGCCTTTAAATTAGAAAATTTATGTATAAATTTTCGAATAGAGTTGAACTGATTTTAAGAAAATTCAAAGAAAGATTCGTAACTGCCGTTCTTTTTTGATAACTTAGTTGTTAGCATCTCTGAAGTTCCACTTAGTTTTAACACATTTTCTAAAAATATTTTACTTTCCTTAAATAATTTTTTAACTTCTTTAATATATAAACTACTGTTAATTAAAAGCTACTTAAGTAAATCCATCACATATCTCTTATCCGAGTACTTCTTGAAATGGACTATCGTTATAGATTGTGGATTGTAGATGTCCAATGAAGACCCTACCATTCATTACGTCGGATCCCCCCGTTCTATGTAATAGATTCTTTTAGTGCATCAATCTTTGCGTTTCTTAATCGAATCCTTTTTTATGTGAGACATATTAGTTTCATACTGACCTTACTGACATTCCAATGTAAATTAACGATTCAAAAGTGCTTGTAACAGCCCAATTGAATAAAGAATATTTTGATTTTTACTTACATATTACATTTCAAACAAGGAGTTCCTGACATTAGCACGTTCAACCAAAGAAACTCTTCAGTTTTATAATATAATAATATCAATAAGTCTTTATCTAAGTCTTAATAATTATAACCTTATATAGAGTCATTAAGAAGAAAATTAATATCAACAACTGACTTTAAGCGGCACTCGACAGAAGTTTATTTATTGTGTCCAACCCACAAAAGTTGGTTTGAAAATAGTAAACGAAATCGCCAAAGGAGAAATCAGCCAGAACTTCTGAAGCTCGAATACTTGAAAAATAAAATTATGCGAAAAGTTGCCTCGGCTTTTATGTAAACAGGGGGTACTGGTACTGAACGGATACGAATAAAATGCTTTATTTGAAATTTCTCGTCGAAACTTTACTTTGAAAATTAATATGCTTTTTGTATTCACAATTCTTATTTTATGTCTGATAAGATAATTTTAGACCGTCTGTGTTAAAACATAATATATTGATTTCTTCTTGAGCGGTTACACCTTCCATCGTTTCATTTTTCTAGATGGACGGATGGTTTAAGTTGAATAGAAGAAGGCAACTCCAATACCTTCTAATCTCTCAAAGATAGTTGTCTGTTAATTTAGAGATAATTGTCTTAGTTTTAAAACTAAAGCTTAAGCTTTACTTAAAATAGTATAATAGTAATAATAGTAATAGTATAAATAGTAGAATAAAAAAACGAACGGACCAAATGACCACATGTCAAGTTATAAGAATGCCTAAATAAATATATATATATATATATATATATATATATATATATATATATATATATATATATATATATATATATATATATATATATATATATATATATATATATATATATATATATATATATATATATATATGCATATGCAGAGAGAACCTAGTGTTATATGAAGACACTCCGTTTTCCACATTTTCCGTCTAATTTTCAAGACTTTGCGTGTTGAGTGGCGGAACTTAATGCTGCGCTTTGTCATGTTATCAGGGCGAAGCAATGATTAATTCCCCCGAGTGGGAGACGAACCTACAAGCGTCACATTAATATTCAGACGCATGGCCCCTGTGCCACGACAGACTCAAATACCATACTAATATAAAAAAAAATCATAGTAAGTAAATACAAATTATATTTTAATCTTTATATGTAGAAAATATATGTTTATTTTAGAGTTTGTGACATAATATATACATATCACTTTATTCTCCTTGCACTGGTCAATCATTCTTTACTCAATTATTAAATTAAAATGTACCAGCGACTAGGAATCGATCCCACACCCATCATATCCTCTTTTTGGACTCTTCCTAAAATGAAATTGCACATGTAATTTTTTGGAGATTCGCTTAAAAGGTAAACAATGTTTAAATAATTCCGTACAACAAAACGTTTTGTGTAAGTAATTAAATTACACGGACGCGTAGAATTTGTAATTCATTTACATCATGCATAAAACATTTTACATTCAACGAAATCAAATAATTAATAGACATTTTTATCGTCCTCCCTAACAGCTCTAAGGGGGTGGGTGTGTGTTAGATTTTTATCTTATAAATATTATCATCAATATTGCTAATTATATATATATATATATATATATATATATATATATATATATATATATATATATATATATATATATATATATATATATATATATATATATATATATATATATATATACACATTTAATCTGTTCGCATCGAAACAACTAATGTGATATGTAGCCTATATAGCCTTCCTTAATAAGTGGGCTACCCAAAACAAAAACAAGAAATTAATTTGAACCAGTGGTTCTAGAGATGAATCACCTGATGATACTCTATCAACCAAACTTCATATTTATAATATATAGATAGATAGATTGAAATTTAATAAATTTGAAAATATTTCAAAATAAATTTTGAATAACTTCAAGACATTTCTGTAATTTCTACTAAGTCTTAAATACTATAAACAAGATGAGTGAATTAAAGTTGCCTTCAGTATTGTTGCTTTGAACAAAGATATGCTTAATTTGTCATTTCCTAAGAGATTCAGAATGCAGATGCTATGTAATTAGACAGTCGCCTTATTTTGACGACTTAATTCATAAACGTTATATATATATATATATATATATATATATATATATATATATATATATATATATATATATATATATATATATATATATATATATATATATATATATATATATATATATATATATATATATATATATATATGTATATGTATCTATAAAGTTTTGTACAAAAAAGCAATATAAACTTATATGTAGAGAGAGACCATCATAGCGCATTGGGACATCGTCTGACTACAGACGCGTTGGTTTCGGGTTCAATTCCCTCTCGGAGGAATGATTTATTTCCATTTTCCCGCTTTGGCAAGAGAATACAGCCTTAAATCAAAATGGTAAATTTTTTGATGTTCAAAAATGAAGCTTTTGATAAAATTATTTGACTTGTACTTTGTCCTCTGCCATTCAACTTAATCCGTCTCAAATTCGACCTTAAAATGGAGAAAGTAATGTCTGGATATTAGTTTTTCTGTTATTATACTCTGCTTCTACCCTGCTATGCTCTTTTCTCCAATTATCTGTTTTTCTGGGTGTTGAGAAATTTAACACAGTGCCATATTTTTATTATAAAATACATAAAATTACTTCATATTTATTCGTTTTGTCTTTTAAGTCTCAATTGAAAAAGCATTTTTTTAGATTGTGAGAACAATTAACTTAGCTTCTGACAGTGCTATGAGCATAACAACCGCATCATAATTTTTTATATTAATTTATTTATATACCGTAATATGTATCCATTTCTATGTAATGTATATGTATATATATATTTAGTAATATATATGTGCATATTTTAAAATATACATAATATATTTAATATATAATTTTGTTGTTGCACTGCTTCTTCCCACTGTTTGAGAGTTATTCACTTCCATTATTGTTAACAAAAATGTATTATAAAATTGTATTTTATTTTAATATTTCTTGCTTGTAATTTTTCATGATGAATGAAATAGTATCGTTTAAATAGACACTTAATTTATTCACAAATAATATTCATATCGAGCTTTGAATAATACACCTACTATTGGTGTATCGAACTTGTATATTTGTGAACAAAGCTATTCGATGATCTGTATACGCCCGAAGCTATTGTAACTCAATGTTCAATAGAGCGTTATGGCAACTGAAATATATTCTGCCCTCAAGAATACTCATTACGTTGGAGGTTATTTAAATGGACATGGTTCATTGTAATTTTATATTTGTATATTTCGCTCGCGGCTTCATCCATTTGAAGTACTAGCTTGAAGGATCGAAGTGCATATCGCTGGAAAACGACTTTGTTGTATAAAAATCTTATTATATACATTAGTTTTATGGCAACAAAATTATAAATGAGTTGTTGACAAAGTTGTCATGTGTCCAATTTTAAAATATAAACTAACTTCATGAATATATTTCTTCAGTCAAAAAATAATATTTTTCAAGAATGCATGTACTCTATTTTAAATATAGTAGCAGTAAAGTGTTATATTACAAATTTTCCTCTACTAGACAAAATAGAAAACCACTAACGAGCTAATTGCGTATATAATGAATGCATATACGACTATATACTATCAACCGCATTCATCCCATAAAATATGTAAAACGTATTATTATCAAATAATATCTAGGCAAAGGTAGGTAAGCCGCTCGTTACATATGCATATTAGAATTTCGAACAACAAAGCTCACTACCGTATATGTTATATGCACCGTCTTCAATTACTAATTTCCTAGATCAAATATGCTACAAATGCATGTTGCTCAACTTTTTGATTTTTATATAATATTTTTTTAAAGCGCCATAGTTCTAAAGGCAGAGCGAAGGCATTCAGCCGTAAGAATCACAAGCAGCGCTTTTATATCAACCGTTTGAAGCCTGTTGGGCGAGAGAAAAGCCAAACACAAACAACATACAAAAAGCTATCCTAAAGATACTCCTGCCAAAGCTCATCCCAAATTTAAAAAAAAAACATCAAATCAGATAAAACTACCTGTCCTAGTGACTATGAAAGTACCTAGAGCCGTAAAGGCCACTACATGAGCTCTTTCACATACTAATTTCTGAACTCCAAACAGTCATAAAAGCTATTAAACAAGTGTGCAATGAAGTAATTTTTACTTTCCAGTGAGCATATTCGAATGAGTGAATGAATCCTGCATGCACACACAAATCATCAGATGCACAGTAAGAGATAGTGACGGGGTAGTGTTGTGAATAAAGAGGAAACCAGACGTAAAGGCAACTCTAAATTCAACATACCCGATAATGACCACATTGTAGTCATCACCAAGTATATGCTAGTGATCCTGGGAGGATAGAGTGCTTGAGACGGTCAAAAACTTCCACATCACTCTAGAAGCCACATTATCGGTGGCATGTATTTAAGCCTATTGGCTTACTGGGTTAACGAAATTCACGGTTACACAGGTTGGGTCATAAAGCATAAGACTTTAAGAAGTAAATGTCAATGAATGAGTGAATGTCAAAAGAATCTAATCTGGCAAGGTAACAATTCTGGTTACTGAAGTAAAAACAAACAGAAATGTGAAAACGCCTGATTGATCCAGATAATCCTTGCGACAAGTTCTACCGCAGTCCATCACAAATGATCAACTTCAACCATTATTATGCGCTCATATACTGAAGCCATATCTCTTGTAGAGCAGATCATGCCTCCCATAAAGTATAATATAGTTTTCTAAAAGAGTAGATAATATATAGAAATTGCACTTATACTTAGATAGGTAAAAAGAAAATTATTTTTTAAAAAATACACACATAAAATAATTATATGTAACACAAAATCAGTTGAACATATTATGTTTACAAATTATAGCACACCTACAAATGTCCAAACATATTATTGGATTCTTCGTGCGAAATTTTAGTAATTAAACTGTCAGAAACTAACGTTGAAATATTTTGTGAACAAATTGTATAATTTTACATTGTATGAGTGTAAGCAAGTCAGTGTAAAATTGACCTAAATTAAATTATTAATGAATTTGAATTGTTTTTTTTAATTTGTATTTTACCGCCATTTTTAGCACTATAGAGGATACATAAATACTTGTAAATATCCTCAAAATAGTAATTCCTTTATGTTATCAACATAACTACACTGACATAATCTGAAACCACATTTATATTTAAAATAAGCGATGGTAAACTTTGTTATTGCCACTGATTGATTATACATTAAGATTTAAATAGAAATTGGCATTGGGAATATTATAACATTATTAATATTATCACAATTGTGACCGCTTAGTTTCTATCTTTCATGTCTATCTTCAATTTATACTCTTCGATACCTTTTGTCATTGCTCTAGTTAAACCTCTAGTTAAACATCTAGTCTTACCAGTTCTATGCAGTATGCACTTATTATTTTGTCAATTTTCTTCATAATGTAAATTATTAATAATTTATTTACTATATATTATTATATAATTTTCGAATTCAAGCCTTCACAATGTGTATATTTAAAAGACTTATTGATATTTTATACATTTTCACCAAATTTCGAGATAGTTAATCGTCAAATTGAATTACAAATCCCCCAGAGCGGATAACTAAAGAGTATGAATTCCTCTGAGTTGGAATAAAACCTCATCAACCATCGGGATGACAGTCGAATTATGTGTTGCGATTATATAAAGAATATTAAATGCCCTCGGCAATATTAAAAGTTCTTGTATAAGGTTTTGTAAAAATATTTAATATTTGTTCGATAGTAGAATATCTATAAAAAAAGTAAAGCCTCTGAGCCGCTTATGATAGAATTTTGAAACTAACGAAAGGATTATATTTTATAAGTATGATCGTTCACTATAAAATATTATAAAATAAATTATTTTAAAATTCTGTTTAAAAATTTGGATTCTTAATAATACCTAGAGCATGTAAATGAAAAAAGTTAGTTGTATTTGAAAATAACCTTGTTTAGTATTAAAATATCCAAGAGGAATATGGTCAATATAATAAAATTAACATAATGACATTGAACGAAAAATGTACGAGTACTATATAATATATACAAATATTAATCTGTAATCTGTAGAAAAATGTTATAACTTGATTAATTCAATGAATATGGCCAAATACTAAGACTGAAAAAAAAACCATTGCCGTGTGTGTTCAAGCTCAGTATTATCATAATGCTACTATTGAGTTCATCGTAGTGGTATAGGACAGCTTCTGACTTTTCTGGCGATGGTTCCGAGTTGTTAGTGTAACAAAAACTCACTTAATTTCCACTCTGTAGTAAAATAAATATTGTTTTTTTTTGAAAAGAACAAATTCAACAAATTCTCTACTCTCTCTACTTGCTCTTCTTATACTATTGTACGGGATAAGTGAAGATGAAAAAAATTCTAAATAAATAAACTACTATATATTCCAGTCATACCTTGGCTAGGATAATTTCGTCCAGTAAGAACGATAAAAGGTATGGTAATTTGCAAGCCGCCCTTTAGACACGAAAATTGTGACTCCGGACTTCGCCCTTTTCAGAAGAAAATTGGGACTTCGGAGATTAAACGAGTATTAGATTTGTGCAATATTTACCACAATCGGCCAAGTTTTGTGTGAATCATTTCATTTATACAGCGTGTTCCTCTTGTCATAACATAGTTCGTCTTAAATGTTAAGAGAGTAGATTCATATTTTAAAATAAAATATTTTAATTTCCGTATAGGTATTATGGTAAGTTATTTATTTTATGTGATTTCGTATCTCCGTCGAAATTTAAGAAGTAAGCTAGCTCTACGTTAGCTTCTCGTTTCTCCATTTTTCTCCATTATTTGCAATATACTAAATATCTAAATAGTTTCTCTGTCAAAATAACCGGTCCAGTCAGTTAAAAGTCAGGCACTTTCTGGGGTCAAGTTTAAAAAGAAAAAAAATCTTTGGTTATACATAAAATATCTAACTATTGTATGACATGGACCATTCTACTTTTTTGTAGTATGCAAGTTTTAAGACTTTCCCCGTTGTATTATACAAGTACTGTAGTGGAATTTACTTCCGCCGCGTCCTCAAAGGAACTTTCTGTCACTGCGGGTTACCTAATTTATGAAGTCTGTATGCTAGCTGCAACTGAGCTAACGAACCGTGTATAAGATAAGTTAAAGATTTAAACAACTTTATTCAGACTAACTACTATTCAAATATCTTCTATTTGACTAAAAAATTAAATTTTAACTAATTTATAATTAATATATTCTTGTTCTATATTTGTTTCTATAATCGTACCTCAAGTTTGTTTTTGTACACGTCTTGAAATGTGGTCATCATGCTAATCTATATACATTTTTGCTAAGGCAGTATTTCTTTGTCTCTTTGGCTAATCTATTATGTTTCTACCTCAAGTGTTCTACTTCGAAGTCAGGCAACAACCTAAATCCTTCTTTTATACGAAAGTTTTGATTCAAGTATCCAATATTTCCAAAGATTGCACATGCACACTATTTGCAATAAACACACAACAATATTTATATATAGATTAGATTTTATACTGTTAATATTATAAATATTTTAGGGGATATAGACGAAACATTTCTGTTATAAATATAAATTATGTCACCTGAGACTTCGATATAGACGAAACATGTTCCATCATTGATATTCCAACTTTGCTCTAAAACATTTAAAAATCAACAAATTTAAGCTACATATACAGAATTATTATTAGGCTACTTGACAATTTTTAAGTCGGTCTTATTAACTTTTATGCCAAAGAAAATATTACAATATTTTTTGACACCTAAAAACTAATTAACTGTAATAATTTTGTTTGTTAACTTAGACTATAATTAATATATATTACTAAGCGAGCACAACCCTACAAAATTTACTTGAGAAATGTTGTGTTTATAGTTATTAAATAATAGTAGGAAATAGTCATTTATTTTATGACATTATGTATAACTCAATAAGGCTTATATGTTAATTTAAGCTATTATAAATGACTTACCAATTTATGACAAGTATCTGCCAGATCTGAAAGAAATAAGTACACATTAAAGTATAGTCATATATATTATGTTTTTTTGTAAAAACAATCTTCATGAAATCTTATAAAAGAAGAGACTGTTAACACGACAGTTGTGAGTTCCATTGAATTTAATTATTTCCACACTTTGGAAGGGCAAATCGTGACGCTGAGCTTCGCTTCTGAACGCTTAATGTATCCAATTCCTACGAAAAGCGTACAGGATACACTTTTTTTAACAAATTCCTGACAAGTTAACATTTATCTTAACAAATTGAAAATTGTATATTACGTTTAAAATTTTTAAAAATAGTCCCGCTGAGCTTTTTTGCGCCGGTTCTTAAGGCGTGAGGCATTATTTTTGTGACCTTGTATGTTCTTATTTTGAATAAAATTATTTGACTACGAATACATTTTTCTGCTTATCTATATATAACACATAATATATGTGAATAAAATAATTATTTTGAAATGTCAAGAGTAATTTACATAAGTATAATATTATATAATTTAAATCTAAAGAACTTGTCAGCAATTTTCTTTTAAACGTTACTCTGTTATTCAAATTTGAAGAACCAACGAGCATTGATTAAGGTTAAACGGCTAAAAAGCAATTTGATTTCGTCTCAACTCCGATCTCAATTAAATAAGTCCCGTATATAAGTGGATTTTCTATTTTATAAATAAAAAGACATCGCAATTCCATTAACAGAACACGAGGGACAGGGCTAAACAATGACAGGGAGACAAAGAAAAGAAGGTTTTTCCTTTTATTCAAATGAGAGTCGAAGTTTGAATAGGTACCTCAAATGACTTCTGGACCGTAAGAAAGCATAACTTTTACTGGTACTTCCATCCCACCTTATACTTACTCGGTCCACCGTGATTTACATAATCTGTGGCAATCAATCGTACGTTTTTATTAATAAAATATGATTGTACTGAATTAGTTTTTTATAATCTAAAATGAAATATGTTGGATTTAAGCGTGAAGGCGTTGTGAGGTAGTTCATATTTAGTTTATATTTGCGAAATCTTTCGAATTTGGACAAAAGCGAAGAATGGATTGTGTAAATACTTCTTCAACCGTTCGATAAACCGTGAAAATAACCAGTTATTTCAAGTTAACGTTTCAATAGAATATATATTATAACGGATAAGTATGAATATAATGTCAATTACATCGATAAATATATTTTTTAGCTTCACGCTGTATCCCCGCTCTCCGCCTTACTAGATATAACATGTTAAGTAGTACGAAGACTCAACGCCGCGCTTTTATCTTTGTTACCAGAGCGAAGAAAATTAAAATGATTCATTCTCACCGAGTGCGAATCGAACCCAGAACCGTCCCGTATACAGTCAGACGTTGTGACACTGTGCCACGACGGCCACTACAAAATCATAATATAAATAAACAGTATTAAAACAAATTAGCATCTACGATTTCTTATAATAGATTGGTTTCTAAATATAGTACATAATCACAAGGAGTAGGAATATATTAAGTGATGTGCTAATTGACTCTTTACATTAATGGGCATAAGTGGCTTGTAAAAGGTAATTGTATGATATTATATTCAAGAAATTCTCATTTCATTCCATTGCCGTAGGAATTTTGATAAGTCTCTTATCACCTTTGTTTGAGCCAGAATGTTGTGAGTTGTATATCTGTCAGTCACTTTCACTCAGTTACAGCTAAGTTATATATGCTCATATATTGTAAATATTGTATATATATATATATATATATATATATATATATATATATATATATATATATATATATATATATATATATATATATATATATAACAAGTTTAATTGATGTATAATAAATAATACTTGTAATAAATTATATTATAACAAAGATTTATTATATGAAATTTATAATGACATTTTCTCAGGATAATTCAAAATCGACCTGTAATATATCTTCTTAGAAGTTTTAATGAAAACAGGAAGTCACGAATCTGTTAAGCTAGACTGATGACGGAAGCGGAAAATTCATCAAAGCACCGATATCTTCTAATAAAAGTAATTTATCTTTTTTTATGAGATAAAAGAAAGAGATTAGCGCTGCAAATCGGTTTCTTATAAATTACTTATTTACGTATATTTTGTTAATTTTTAGTATATAAATAGTTCTTTACTTTTTAACTAATCATAATTAAATGTAGATCCGTGTTTGACAGTTTAGTATAGAGGTATCAAATTCAATATGAGGCAATATTTATATTATCCTCATCTCCATAAAAAGTACACGATGAATCGGTCCTGTTAAAGTATCCGGGCTCAATATTCGAGTTCGAGATACAAGTAGAAAATTTTCCAAAATGATACCATTATGAATATTTTAAAGAATAAAATCCACCTTTAAAAAATTATAACTTATTACGTTGTTAATGCTAACATTATTTATTTATAAAATGTAGTTGCATGAGGCGCGGGTTTAAATCACGCTGCGTTCAAATATTTATATGTTTTCTTTAAGTATTTTTTTCTATTCTGAGTGTGGATCAATATTTTAAAAATCATTATCCTTCATTTATTAATTTCATAAGAAAAAACTAAAAAACAATCTTTGTGCGATCAAAGCTTATAATCATCTTGTCACCAATTGTCTAGGGCGTTACTGTCAAATCTCAAATCAATTCAGGGAATACCGCAGCAAATATCAGAACAAGATATTGCTTAATACAAAAACTTTTTTAAATATTAAAAACATTTTTAAAGAAGATAAAGGTACGGTTCTCTTGACCAATAAAGAAAGTTATCTACTACTAATAATTGCACATATTAATTGCCCAAAAAGGAAATACTATATAAAGACAAAAATAATTACAGCCCTCAGGTTTCTCACATGAATTTTAAATTAAATAAACAAACAAATGTAAAGTAACACTCTAAATAGCTTCAGATCTTGATAGTTTCCTTCATGTAATATATAAAAATTTGGATCGATTAGGTAAGAAACCAAATTACGTCATTAGGAGAAATGATTTTTGTCCTCATAACGAAAGGAAGAAGAAAATATTGTTGAATAAAATGTTCTAATGTTAACGCTTTAAATGGTATAGCTTCGAATAAAAATTTGGTATTTCCACAAGTTACGGCCAACAAAACTTTCAAGATATTATAATGTAGGTCTACTTTAGGGCTGTTGTTTATCCCCCATAATATTTAATACAGTTATTTATAATCTGATAGATAAATTAGTTAGTAACGAGGAGAAAAATAGGATTTTCGGTGTAAGTGTAACAATACATATATGGAATCCATCCCAGCAATTGCGGACGATATCGCCATGTTGACATGGATATCAAAACGATTTCAGTTACTATTAAATAAGGAAGATAAATTCTGTACATGAATGTATGGTTCTCTCCGATCCAATCAAAACCTTATCCTCAAAATGCCCTCTCATTCTACTTCCTTTTTCACCAACTCCTTTACAGTCAAAGCTGATCGGTTGTGGAATTCCCTTCCTACGTATATTAAACGTGCTAAGAGACTTAATCGCTTTAAGTCTCTTCTTAAAGCACACTATCTGGCTCTCTAAGATACTTTAAATTATTATTAAAACTTTCTCATCTGTATACTTTTCTTCATTTTATTTGTTTTGGTTCTTGATGTAATCACATATGAATATATTAAATTAACGTACACTTTATATTTTAATATTATGTATACACGTAAATATTCTCCTTTATTATTTCTATATAACATTTTTTTCATTTTAAATTTCATTTTCTTTTATTACTTTATTTATTGACATGCTCGTATATGTATATGTATGTATATATATAATGTTTCAATAGAAAATATTTATTTGATATATGGACATATTTATAATGTTTTATGTATGTTTATTATTAATTATGTATGTATTTGTGTATTTACTTACATATGAGTTTATGTATGTCTATGTATATATATTTATACCAGGCAAGTACACCGCCTACCGTTTTGGAATATTCCAACACCTTAAGGTTGCCTGACAGAGATCGCTTATAGCGATAAGGTCGCCTACAGTACATTCTTCTTTTTTTTTATATGTTTCTTTGGTTTTGTATATTTTATTTGTGGTGTACAACAAAGAATATTATTATTATTATTATTAACACTGTGTTTTCTCTGTCGACATTGCTATGAGCGAAATACAGCGTGAAACTAAAAATAAATTATATATAAAAGCCTATTTGGAATCTGAATATATTACTTGTGAATTTAAGTTACGCCAGTCAAAGCTGGCGTTAAGTTACGTATTTATATAATCTACAGCATGCGCAAATTCCATGGAATCGGAAAAATTAATACTCAGTGATCACTATATAATCGTATATTACTTTACAACAATATTTCATGTAAGATTGATCACGCTACAAAAATGGAGTGCAATTTTTCTTTGTGATAACACATTTGGGCCGTCGTTCAGGAAACTCGAAGGGTATTTGTGGGGAACTTATCGTGTAAATAATCGTTGTTATTTATTTTTTCACACAACTTTCTAATACTATGTGCTAACTTCAGAATTAATAGTGTAACTTAATAACATTTGCTGTAATGTGATTATTTAATGCTAGCTTATATCTTCGGCTTCGCCCGCGTCTGTCATATGGAAATAATAATTGTTGGGTTGAGACTATTAACAAATTTTTAGTGACCAGTTCCTATCGAAGTTCTGACCGGACATACAGCAGGTTACATAGAAACGATTATCGTTATGTAATACAAGAATATTTTTTCTCCAGTGAGTATTTTCTGAGATAAGCACTTTCAACCAAACAATCTCTTCAACTTTTATGAGTAGTTAGTTAAAACTTTAAATAAATATTACGGTACAGATAAAAAAGAAGGTTTTGGAAAAACCTCTGAGACTATCTGTACAGAAAGTTGAACTCATAAACTCAACCAGATTGGACTTAGTTTAATTTGACCATATAATAATTACCGCCATGACAAAGCATTTGGTCGCCTATATACATAATATTTTGAATAAAATTGATCAACTAGACTTGAACGACGTTGCGGGCTTAAACTAGTATATACATATATATATATATATATATATATATATATATATATATATATATATATATATATATATATATATATATATATATATATATATATATATATATATATATATATATATATATATATATATATATACATGTCAACAATTTTGTATACGTACAAATTAAAACTCTTAATTAAATATTTAATAACGGGAGATTTCATTGAACAATTTTGTTTTATGTTGCCGACGTAATATTCGGGTCCCTTGTTTCTTTTTCCTTATTAAATAGTAAAATATTTTCTCGCATCTTATATTATTAAGAGAATGTTTATTTTAAGTACCAGTTTGTTTAAAATATATTCAAAAAACATCTACTAGGTAACGGTCTATCAACTAGGGAGCCTAGTGTTAGGTGAGTCCATTGCCCGCTGCACCTTGTCTACCAAAGCGGAAAAATTTTAACAATTTAAATAATTCCCTCGAATGAATATCAAACCCACTACATTGTTATCAGATGCTGGCCTACTGCACCACGACGACGAAATAACTTATGGTTCTAAAAAAATCCATCCATTAAAATAGCTGAAGCGTATCAGAGATAATATTTATAAAGTACTTTAATAATTCGAACATATGAAATTTGATAGATAAAACCTGTAAAAATTCATTCAGGCTTTTCATGTTAAAAAAGCATAAAGCTTTTAAAAACTTTTGTTTACTCTTCTAGTTTAATCCCAAAATCGTTATATTAAACAGCTAACTGAAATATCCATTGTTATTGTGGAATGTCCATATATGTACAGTATGCATGAATAAATTGTTACACATGTACATACTTTTTCTTTTAAATTTTGTACTCTGTGGAAAAATATGATTTACATTGAATCCAATGTAGGCATAGGAAAACTGGTAGTACCTTCTCGCCTCAAGACTTTGCATATTGTAAGAAGAACCTCAACATCGCACTTTGTCCAAATAGAGAATAATTAAATGAAAATAATTCATTAGCGTCAATTGAGATCACATACACTTTCATCAAAAAAATATATACAAAAAATAAGCAAATAAATAATATATTAAAATACAATTATCAGTATTTGTAAATGGAACCCACGACCAACGCGTGTATGGCAAACCCCTTAACTATCTGTCCCCTGAACTGACACGTATCTGATATCATAATCCTAATCTAAGGGTACGTAATAAATAATTTGAAGGGAATCATCTGAAATTTTATCTCTATTGCAATTAAACCTTTGGCAGAGGTCTTCATTTAGATTCGATTCACAGTTTGATTGGATTAGAGGGTATCTATTGTTAGACCGTTTTCAGATATTACCTGGCTTTATTATAAATATCATCGTGTCAAGGGCATAATGACAAATATTTTGTTATGTATGAAAGTAATATAAACTTTAATGAAACTCTTTTACCGGATTAATCGTGTATATTTTTGGTATTGTATATTTTTAAATCTGACGTTTCGAATGCTTTACACTTTTGCTATAATCACGTCGAGGGGAGGTTAAGAGGTTGAGAGGTGGCATTCAGCAGTTATAATATCAAACTAACGCCAATAGTTTCTTAGTTGCCTCGCGTACTGCCCTGGACTCTTGTATAATAAACTAAGTGTATCCTTCTAGTATGGTAGTTTGAAACTTCAAGTTTTTATTAATGGACTCCAGGTGGCAGAATGTTTCGTCTTCCTATTAAAATTTAGATGATTTCGTATTATCTGTTGTTCCTAGCGAGAATGTAAGGTATATCAAACCGGATGTTATAGAGCTTTACATGCCCATTTTTGAATCAGAAGTGTATTCCTCTATTGCCCTTGCAAAATAGGCCTAAATGATTGACATGATATTTTTCTCAGTGATTATTCCCGAAAAGCCAACCAATTGTCAACAAATGTCAACAATAAAGTTTTTATATTTTTTCATACAAATTAAGAAATATCAGTCTTTGTAATACTTTTAAAAATTTGTGTGAAAAACTAAACATGCTTTATTGGATAGTTTACACGTGAAAGCGTAACAAACGAATATAATATTATGGATCTACATAAATACTTTGTGTGAAATGAAATATTTTTTGAGCTGTAAAAAACCTTACAAATACAACTACTATCGGTTTTTGTAAGGCTTTTAAATAAATGTGAACTTTCTTGGAAAAACAATATGGACCGATCTTATTGTTTTCTCATTCTATATAAACTGAATTACAGTTGAAACTTTTAGTACAAAAGATGCTGAGCAAACTATTTAATAAATAGACCAATCGAGACATGATTTAATAGCCAACTTTAATTATTCAAGTGCCTCAAACTACGGTAAGCTTACTTGCACTTCGGAGCTTTCCAGTAAATTTTGCATATATATAGCTTCTGTGTAAGATTGAACATTGATGAAATGCAGCTTTCCCATATTAAATACGAATCTAGGAATGTTGCATTATAAGGATTTTAGAGAAATATACCTATTTTGCTTATAAAGTGGCGAAAACGTATAGTGTTTTTAAATTTAAATATTTCTTACTTTTCATAATATAAACAATTTGTCTTTAGTAAACACAATGACTGATCTACACTATATCACATTAACGTACCTACTACATTACGGTCTTAAATTTTAAATAACACATATACTCCATCTTCTTCTTCTTGGCATTAGTCCCGGCTTTTGCCAGGGTCTGCCTTCCGACTAAGCCTACTCCACTTTGCACGGTCTTTAACATCCTCAGTGGACAATCTATTGGCTCTCATGTCTTGTGTCACGACATCCAGCCATCGCTTCCTTGGGCGTCCGGGTGGTCTAACTCCAGGGACAGACATGTCAAGGCACTTCCTTCCGACATAGTTCTCAGATCGGCGCATAACATGGCCATACCATCTCAGGCGACGCTCTTGGAGCTTATCCGCTACGTCACGGAGCCCAAGACTACCTCGAATGAATGTGTTGCGTATGCGGTCGGACCGCGTAACGCCACACATCCATCTCAGCATCTTCATCTCCGTGACGTGAAGCTCCTGAGTGTGCCGAGATAATGTTGGCCAACATTCGCTGCCGTATAAAAGAACCGGTCGGATAATGCTCTTGTATATCAGTCCCTTGAGCTTGGGCGGTATTCTGCTATCACAGACTACACCAGTGACCTCCCGCCATTTGGCCCAGGCAGCGTTTATACGGGCATGGATGTCGTGGTCGATGCCTCCAGACTCATGCATAACGGCTCCAAGGTACCTGAACTTCTCCGACTTAACGGCTGGCTCAGGCCCGATATGGATGGTGTTCGAGTCCGGGTTCCCGCAAGCCATGTACTCGGTCTTCGACACATTCAGTTTGAGACCACCGTTCTCAAGCGCACCCTTCCAGGCGTTCACTTTACGCTCCAGCATCAGTCGGTTCTCGTCGATGAGTACTATGTCATCGGCATACATCATCAGCCACGGGGGCTGGCATTGGATGTGAGCCGAGACAGTATCCAGCACTACATTGAATAGAACGGACTAAGAGCTGAGCCCTGGTGAACCCCTACAGTAATCGGGAAGGGCTTGGTGTCGCCAACAGCGGTCCTAACCACTGAAGCGGAGTCGTTGTACATATCTCTGATAACCTCAATATAGGCTTCAGGGATCCCCTTGGATCGCAATGCCCACCAGATACACTGACGTGGCACACAGTCAAAGGCCTTCTGCAAGTCCAAAAAGGCCACATGCAGAGCTCTCCTTTTTTCCCTGTAAGCCTCCATCAAAGTTCTGAGGGCAAAAATGGCGTCCATAGTGCCTGATCCTGGTTGAAACCCATACTGAGACTCAGAGACAGTACATTCTTGGCAGAGCCTGAGGCCGATCATGCGCTCGAAGAGCTTCATGGTGTGGCTCATAATCTTAATGCCCATATAACTACCGCAATCTTGAACACTGCCCCTTCCTTTGTAAATAGGGATAATAAAGCTCTGCCGCCACTGATGAGGCATCTTTCCAGTATTCAAGATACGGTTAAACAGGTCAGTAAGTATAAGCACACCAAGAGAGCCCAACGATTTCCACGCCTCGATTGGGATGTCGTCAGGTCCTACCGCTTTTCCGTTCTTCATGCGTCGAAGACAATTACGAGTTTCGTCACGGGTTATTGGAGCAACAAGTCCGAGGTTAGGAGATAATTCAGGAGGAAGACTACAAGACTGCTGAGTGTTCAGCAGCTCCTTAAAGTAGCTTCTCCATCTCTCCTTCACAGAGGCATGACTACAAAGCAACGTGCCCCGAGAATCTCTGACGCAAAGACATTTTGTAATATCCTGCGTCGCTTTATCTCGAGCACGAGCCAGTTTGTATATGAGCTTCTGCCCCTCCACAGTTTCAAGTTTATCGTACAATGGCGACAAACTTTCTCTGCGGGCTCTGGCTACAGCTCTTTTGCTGGCCCGTTTCGCTGCTATGTACTCCAGTCTGTCTTCAGGAGAATTGGAATGCTGCCATTCTTTAAACGCAGCCTTCTTTTCCCGAATCACCCCCTGCACCTGGTCATTCCACCACCATGTCTCCCTGTCGATGACACGCCCACCCTTAGTAACGCCAAGAACTCGCTTGCCCGCCGCAATGATTGTTGAATGAGCTCGATCCCATGCAGTCTGAACGGTCTCGGTGTTAGTCAGTAGATTTTGACTCTCCACCTCCGCCAAGAAGTCTGTCTGCATCGACCCATTCAACAACCACCACTTAATCCTAGGCTTGCGTTTCTCAGCTACTTTCTTTTTCGGGTAACATTATAGTCCATGACAAGGAGGCGATGTTGGGCCGTCAGGCTTTCGCCGGGAATGACCTTACAGTTGGTCACCCTGCCTATATGACACCGTCTAGTCAGCAAATAATCAATTTGAGTTGAGTGGGACCCGTTCTTATACGTTATAAGGTGCTGAGGTTTCTTCTGGAAGAAAGTGTTCACGATGGCCAGATCAGACGCAATGCAGGTTCTTAGAATATTTTCTCCCTCTGCATTGCGAAGACCATATCCAAAACCCCGTGAACACGTTCATACACCTCAGCGACCCTACCCACGTGACCGTTCAAGTCCCCCCCAACTAAGATTGCTTCGGTAGACGGTATAGCGAGTAGGACCTCTTCACACTGCTCCCAGAAAGTCTCCTTTTCAGCCGCGCCACAACCCGCCTGGGGAGCATAAGCACTGATTAAGTTTGTGATTACGCCCTCGATCAGTACCTTTACCCGCATCAAGCGGTCGCAGCGACGGTCAACTTCAAGAAGCCCATTCTGAAGCTCTTCAGAAAGCGCTACCGCTACACCGTTTTTGCCCGTAGGTGACCCAGTGTAAATAAGGCGGTAACCCTGCCCGATGTTACGAGACTTATTGCCCTTCCAGCGAGTTTCCTGAAGGAAAGCACACTGGACCCGACGTCTCATGAGTACATTTGCGAGTTCTCTGCATCGTCCGGTTAGAGAGCCAATATTCCATGTTGCAAAGCGGAGTTTCCGTCTGGGTACTGACGTCGTTAGCCGTGCCCGTACTTGACACAGTAGCCCTTGCCCACTTATCGCAGGTGTAGGGCGATGTGCCTGCGCGTCGTTTAACGGCGACGCCCTAGCCATACCCAGTTTTTTTCTAAATCGGTCCATACTAATGGCGAAGTGGTTTTTAGTGGAGCGATTGCCATCTGACCTCCAAACCCATTACTGGGAGAAACCAAGAAAGGAAAGGAAATAAGAGGCAGAAAGACTTGGAATATAGGGAAGGGACACCACTTACATGGATTGGATCGGGTTATGAAAGTGGTGGCTCGAGGTCCCGGGGTCGCGTACCCGTATGCCGGAAACCAAATATCGGACAGATAATTGGCTAGACACCCTCTGAGCTAACATATACTCCATATATACACATATTCTGTTTTTTATAGATTGTTCTTTGTAACAATTAGTAAGTACAGATAGATTAGAATCGTCACTTCACTTCATAAATTAATCGATGGCAATTTCTGCTATTTTGCACTCAACTCAACTCAATAAAAATGTTTGCAATGAAATTTAATTGAAAACAGTGAATTGTAAATTAGGTTAAAGTTTAATAAAAGTAATATTATTTTAACTTGAGAAGTTAGCTAGGTACATTAAAATACTCTGATCGTTTAAAATACGTTTCGTACCCTATAACAGTTGCTCGAAAATTCCATTAACACACGACAAAAAAAAAATACCCAAAACCCAAAGTATCTGGAAAGTTGGCGAATATTTCAAAAGTTGAAAGAACTGCTTTTAGCGTTCTTCAATTCGTTTGCGAGTGAATTGATATAGAATCACTTGAAGAAATTAAAATTTCATTTGATCCCGTTTCATCTGTCGGCTGCGAGCCAAGTTTTAGCTAAATCTGTTCTATCGATGAACTTCATCTTTAGTTTTATAGAGTATATTTGCAAGTGTTTTTTGATTGGTTTCTGAATTTTAAGTATTCTGTTTTATTAAAAACTGCTATGTAGGACACAAAGAATTACATATAGTTTTTTTTTTTAAAATTATACTGTGATTGATCATTAATTCATTATTATTTGTATAAAGTGTTCGCCTAAATAACATATTGTTTTGGATATTTCTTTTAATTTGCTCAGTAAATATTATTGATTATCTTTAATTTTCAATGTTGGCATAATTAATTATATGTTTTACTATGAAATTTGTTACTAAAAATCGTTTAATATACTTTGATATTTATTTAAATAGTTAAGTTATTGACATTTGCAAAGTGTATGTCAAAATAAGATAAAGATAAAAAGTAGAAATTTTTGGCCGACCATTCATGTGATGATCACCCTGAAGAGAGCATTAAGTAGTCGTTATATAGCTACGTCGATATTTGTTTATATTCCATGTTAAATAAATGTATTTGAAGTGAAACGTGAACTGCAAATTACATACCTTACCGTTATTTTTTTTTCTTAATATATACAAGTACCATACAACTTCTAAGGCCTAACCAAATAAATTCTGACTGTAACAGCGATGGCTGTAGGTTCAATTCCTATTCGGGAATAGAAATGAATTATTTTCATGTCCCGATCTTGACAGATAGAGTGCCTCGAATTTGGGCTGGAAACGGAGCCCAGCCCAGCTTCGTATATGATAAAGCTAAAGTAAAGACAAAAGCCTCGTAATTGTACTAAACTGTCATAATAATGATAGCTATATGTACAGAAATTTGTAATATATATATATATATATATATATATATATATATATATATATATATATATATATATATATATATATATATATATATATATATATATAAAATATATTTTTTTTTATGAACACTTAAAATTGTCTCTGTTGGTGTGGGTTTATCACTAATTAACTAACTTATCCTGTAAAAGATAGATAATTTAATGATTGTAGGACGATCAGAAGAATACCTTATATATTGTACTCATTTTCTATGAAATGTACTATAAATATAAGCTAATAATACATTTTTATTAGCCCTCTGAATTTCACAAATTAATAAAAATATTCATTAAGCGATGTAATTCAGCAGTTGAAAAAGTAATGGTTTATACAACAAATCTTTAAGTATATGTCTTTGGGCCTGCTCTAAGCGGAGTATCATCGCACCGATAATCAATGTATATATATATATATATATATATATATATATATATATATATATATATATATATATATATATATATATATATATGTGTATATGTATGTATATATTTGTATATATTTTTTAAATAGTAGACACAGACAGACAGAAAGACTGATAAAAAAATGATTCTATGAGAGTCCCATGCTTTTCGTTTTGAGACAGGAAACCATTAATAAGAAAGCTATAATTATTATAAGCTTGTAATCGTAAACTTATTACGGTCTAAAACCCATGCATTTTAGAAACCATCTGAGGGTAGTTATAAGCTTTTTATAAATTAAAAAAAAATAAGCCTAGAAAGTACTTTAGACTAAAAATTAAACATAAATTAAAAAAACATATTTACATACTCTCGGGTCAACCAACAACAACAACCCCGATAGGTTGGACAGAACTTCTAAGTTGTTATCTAGTTTGAACGGCTACGCATAATAGTTTGCCCGAGGCGCAATATTAAAAACATATTAAAAGTACGGTATAATAAAATATATATTAACCAAGCTTTTAATAAAGGACGTTATTCTTCATTTACAATTGTGTTTGCGCCATATTAACGGTATAGTAATAAAATGTAAGCGTGTAATAGTTTTAGGCTCAAAATAAACATTAACATAAATAAACTTATTACTTAGAAATCGTTGCAGCCGTTCCGGAGCCCAGCCGAACAGAAAGACAGACAGACAGAAAAAAATATGCTTTTCATGTTATTTTGAAATCTCAAACCGACAATTAAATTTTATTTATATCTAATAATCCTCTTAAGTATGGCTTAAGCGTAATTAATAATTTATTTGACTAAGGGTATTGCAAAATATTAAATTAAATCCGAGTGGAGAGAGCTCATAGTTATAAACACTAAAATATTTTATTAAATACTATTACTAGTATTAAATATTTCTACTTAAGTAAAAAATATAATATAAATAATAAGGGCACCATTGTGGCGCAGTGAAAACGTAAGTGTCGGACTGATAGCGTGACGATTGCAGGCTCAATCTTGGGAGAGTTAATCATCTCCACTACCCGGCGTTGAGTTCCGCCACTCAATGTGCAACGTATCGAATCCAAGCAAAGAACAAACTAAGTTTCCATGTGATTTTTACTATATGGAAACTGTAAAGAATTTTCTCAGTTTAGTATCTGCTGCCTGTCTGTAATATCTTAACAATGTATTTATACAAATTCCTTTGTTTACCACATTAGTCAAAGTATTGATGGCAGCCTAGTAATATTACATCGTATCTACAAATATATATTATTCATACAGTTTTTAAGTCAATATCACAATATCGGAGGTAAATATGTGAAGCTTAATAATTTAATATTTAGACACTTAATTAGAGATCAAAATCGTATGACGCTCACCCGGGTCACTGAGGCCAAGACGATTTGGCACCCATCCAGCGTACATTAGTGTCTCAGCTATATTTCCTTAAATATAAAATTTTCAAATACAACCCCATGCTATAAATACCGCCTCAAATTCTGTATAAGTGCCAAGTCCATAATATTATAATATTATAATTTAATTTATTTATTATTTCTAAGGTCGAATTAATAAGCTCCCTCTATATTTGTTAAACGAAGACGATATATATAAAATGAACCTTTTTGCTAATATACAGTATATGGAAAAATAACAATAAATAACTAATTGATAAGTATTTAAAGACTTAAGGACCTTTAGTATATTGCGTCACGGAGTTTTATCATTTTTTAAACACATATTATAATTATAAATATTATTAAGTACTGCAAAAAAAAATATTTAAAAATTATATAAATGACCTAATTAGGTCAAAGTATTGACGCTACCTGAAAGCAACTTAAAGTCCAGCAAAGCTCGTCCACATGTTATCGTTAAAACCGCCATTTATAACGCTCCTATTAAGGCTAAATCCAAAGTTGGACTTGAGAACTTAAGCGAGGTAATTATGTAAATTAACTCTCATAATGCGCATAAACTCGCATATAAGTGGGGCAGAATATGAACTTAATATATTTTCTTAACGACATGACGCAGTTTTTGTGAGCTTTGAAACACCTTGCTCTCCATAGTGTACGTGTATAAGAAGTATCGGTAGAAAGTTGGGAAAAAATATGCATAGTAAATCTATCGTCACGCATTTAGGCCAATTGTATGATTTGAACTTTTTTTTATATTTAGAAATAAAATCCCACTGTGTTAAAATTTTTATATGTTTTCTTCAAGTATTTTTTTTTTATTTTCAGTGAATATTAACACTTTTAAAATAATAAAAATTATTATATTATTTGTCCTACATATATTTTATCATACCGTACTTATTTATAATTTATATTCATTAATAAATTGTTTAATTTTCTCATCGTGTCGATGAATGACGCCACTCGATAAACAATGTATCGTTGAACGGTGTGTCTTAACACTAGGTTATCTCTGTATAAGCTGCAAATATTATAATTGACCATGTCCAGAATAAAATACATGTTCTACAGATCTTTTTAGACTTTCAGAAGGCCTTATTATAATCACTTCGATCCTTATAAACTCCATAGAATATAACAACCAATGAATATAACATGAACGGGGATTGTTGCATAAAATGAGCCGACTCATATTGTCTTGGGAGCGACAATAGTTGCTCTGGTTTATTTCGTACATTCAAGCCGAGGTAAATAGATTTTTTCTTTTTAAACATTGCTTATGGACCTTACCATATGCTTTGTAAAAATTTTCGAATACTTTGAATTGCAAAAATTTTGGTGCATATCGCTGTGAATCAGCTTTTATGTGAGCAAAATATTTTTTGTTTTTTTTTTGTTACGGAAAGAAGTAGATTTATAGAGCAGAAGAATATTAAGAAGTAGATTTACGCTTCAACCATATATTAGACAAGTTTAGAACTTATATCACATCAATAGAGCTTACAATTTACTAAAATCCAAAAGGAATTCGTAAATTGTATTATTAGAAATTAATAATAAACATAAATGATTACTTATCCTATTAAACCTCCTTCCTTAATATATTGAACGCCTCACTAGAATTTTCTTCTAAACTGTTAACAAATTGGGCACTCAATCTTTAGTTCAATGTATTGTTGCGCGAAATAGGTCCCCTCAAACAAATGACATGGAAAAGGGGTTTGTGCCGTAACAAATAACAAAGTAGTTTTTTATGCCCCAAGATTATTCGCTGGGTCATATCGTGGCTTATCGTTGTATTGTTAGGTAAATAATTAATTAAAATCTTTTCTAAATCTCAATATTAAAATGATATGGTGCGAATGATTTAGATATTTTCTTCTGTATGTACGAGTATCATCATGTTTACAGTTAATATTTTTTTTCGGGCTTCACACGTTATCATTATTATAACAGCATCACTCCGTTTTCTATTGTTTACTTGAATTCAAGACAGCGTATTGATTAGCGGATTTACTGCCTCGAATAGGGATTGACCCCTCACCATTCATCACCTTTACAGTCAGACAATTTTAATAAACGCCTCAATAACTAGATATAATTTTTTTAAATATTTAACTTCACGCTGTATCCCACACGTAGCAGGTTAGGCAGAGGGAACCGTAAGTTGATGGGAACTAGTGTTAAGACACTCCATTCCCCATTTTCTGCTATTCGGGGCATTGCGTGTTGAGTAGCGAAACTCAACGCCGCGATTTGCCTTGTTGCCAGAGCGAAGAAAATGAATATAATTCATTCTCCCCGAGTGGGAATCGAACCCACAAACCATCGCGTTTACAGGCAGACGCTGTGCCTTTGCCCCACGACGGTCCTCATTCACTACTTCATATAAACTTCATATAAATAATAAATAATATTGTATTTATTTTTTAAGTAAAATTTACGACAAGTCTACGGCAGAGTAAATAAACTGCGCTGGTTACCTTGATACATAATATATATAAAGTGGTTGAGTGGTTAATGTTCACAGTTGTTTAATTAACTTTAAAAGTGAAACAGTGTTATTCATATACTAAAGTAATAGATATTTAGTGATACTGTGTAGTTGTGCTTTGGGAACATCATTTTGTATCAAATTATTATCTAATGTTGCAGAGGGAATGCCTCTGACTATAATCGGCCTACTATACGATGGCTGGACATTTGAAAATTTTCAAATTCAAATTTAATTTGAGTGAATGAATCATTCTCATTTCTATGCCAGTTTAATTTGCCTACTATGCTACATAATAAGCTTTATATAATATAGAAGCTTTATATAATATGAATTCTAAATGCATCTATAATTTATATTTTATAAATTAATTATAAAAATAATCCCACTTTTATGGGCTAAATTTAATTTTAAGTTAAATTGTATTTTCTTATTTTATATGTGTAATAAAGAATCTTATACTCTTTAAATTACATGTGCTATTGTTATTTCTATAATATTAAGATGTGTAGTTTAGGCCATTATAAAGTATATATTGTTCTTATACAGTTAGATTTATTTATCGTCTCAAAAGATTTACATTTGAATCACTTACAGAGAATGTTAAAAAACATTAAGTACAAAAAATTATGTTACATACAATACATAGTAATAGAATAAAAAATAAATAACCCAATAATATGAATATAATGCAAAAAAATACTAATATTTTGTGATATCAGGATTTATCTTGGCAAAAAATTTCTTAAGCTGTTAAAAGGGCATTTATATTTTAAATAATAGCAAGTGTGCAAAGTAATGTTACATTACATGTGACATATAAAATTATTTTTATTTGTCAAATGTAAGTAAGCTTTGGCCAAATAAATACTTCATTAAATGAAAGGAAAGCTTGGATTTTATGATTGGACTCATAATATCGTGAGCCACTCATGTTGAAGAATAACAATCGAATAAACATGCCTCTATTCTTATTTTTATTCATCCAAATGTAATATTATAGTCAATGAATCTAATTTTCTGTTAAATACACCTATTTTTACCTTATTAAATCTCATTTTAAGGGATCCGTACATCAAATGAAAAAGTTCGTACGTAAGTCTTATACGATAACTTTATTGTTGTATGAACGCTTAGTCTTACATTAATAATAGTTGTTGATAAAAACTTTGGTCTTTGTTTCGTTGTCTCTTCCCAATTTAGTATATGGGTAATAGAATATGGGGTTTTATAAAAATATTAACCTGAGCAAAATTTAATACTATAAAGGTTCGCCTGACTGTTCAATTAAATTAAATTAATTTTAAACCTGCTTTTTATAGCTTCACATTTCATCCTGTAGACAACAGGTCAGCAGATGGAACCTAGTGTTAAGACACTCTGTTCCTCGCTTTCTGCCTCAATCGTGACAATTTAATTTTATATATTTTGTACTAATGTGAAAAACCAAATAAATAAATAACTCAACTCCACGCCTTGTCTTGTTACCAGAGCGAAGAAAATGAAAATATATGTTTTTGCCCAAGTGGGAATCGAACCCACACCGTCGAATCGTCGCATTACCAGACAGACACTATGCTGCTATGCCTCGATGGTCCACATAATTAATATAACAATTATAATTTTAGACACACACACACATTTAATTTTAGACACTGGCGGGATGAAACATTACAAGGTCCTCTCACAAAAGTTCGTGAAATAATTACAGTGCGTACGAAGAGAGCAAATGCTGATCATTTACCTGCCTACGTGTACGTAGGCTTTGGTAAATTACGTGAAGTATGGTAATGATTATTAAGTTAATTAGTGAGAGCCAAAACCGCTGAGACATTCGAGTAGTCCTTCTGATTAGTGCTTGTTGACCCTAAATTAGGCCTTTTGTGAGATCCCCAAAGGCTAATTATACATTACAAATAGCAAAGTAAGGTTAATAAATATGGCGATATAGAATTATTAATTATAGATCTTGTCATGAAAATTATGTGATGCCATCGTGGTAATGTAAAAAAAAATCTGGGTGTTGGGGATGGTTGTAGGTTCGAACCCCACTCGTGGAATATATTTTTTTTAATTTACCTATTGGAAGATTAAAGTATCTTGACACTAGGATGAACAATGGAAGATCAAAGTATCTGGACACTAGGATAAGCTAAAAAATATTTTTCTGGTCTGAACTGGCTCTACCTCCTCTTCTTTTATCTATATACATATATATCATAAATACGATAAAATGTTTAATCTTGCCTGTGTTACTTACATAATATATATACATTATACAGATACGAGTATATCCAATGATAATCTGTCTGTCCTCCAGTCTGTTCCAAAAATGTCAATGTCATTAATAAATTTATTTTAAATTGTTATTACCAGCGCGGCGTTGAGTTCCGCCACTCAACACGCAATGCCTCGAAAGTCGGAAAGCGGGGAACGGAGTGTCTTAACACTAGGTTCCTACAATTCCTACGGTACCCTCTGCCTACCCTGTCATGTGCGGGATACAGCGTGTAGCTAATTTAATGTATTTAATTTATTCATTTCAAATTACCAATTTAAAAAAGAAACAGGAAAAAGTCCCGCTGAGTTACCTTGCACTGGTTCTCCTCAGATCTGAGGTACTAATTTTAGTGAACGTGAACGCTCGTGTTTGACTTTCAGAAAATGAAGCTAAGAAAGAAACTTACACAAGCTACAAGATACAAACAATATACTTGTTTTGAATAAAATTATTCTACTTTGACTTTAATATACGATATAAGTTTACATAGTAAACTCAACATAAACATAATAATAAACTATAATAATTTTAACATTGTATTACATAATACCCACGCTAAGATTACTCTAGAAGTCTAAGTAATTTCAAGCGTAGGATCTAGGTTACGTCCTAAGTTGATTCCAGTTGATTAGTATGAAAGTAGGACTACTTCTGCCGAGTGAAGACAATGTTGAAACACCCTTTGTAACGCATATACTCTACAATAGTGTAGAATATTTAATAATGTTTTGTGTCATGGCACTGTTGCCTGACAGAACGATTCTAATTGGACGTGATGGATTCAATTTTTTTTTATATTTAATGATGACCTTTATGTTTTTGTAGTTTATTTCGGTGTAGACATTGGCTCTAGATTTAACTACTTAAATGCGGAAGATGGGTAAAAGAAATTTAAAAATTTCGTATATAATATAATATAATATAATATGACAATAAATTCATTATTATATTAAAAAATCTTAAATATTAATTTTAAATAAATTAAATTAGTAATTTAGTAAAAAGTCTTAAATTCTTTATTCTGTAGTTAACATATCGTTTAAAAAAAAACGTTTTAAAACATCAACCTTTAATTGATATATATAATATATGCATTACTTAAAGCATACAATATCCTATGATTTATTTAGCTTTTAATTATATTATCGATACGATTCAGTGATTTCGAAATTATTCACCTTTATTAATAAATATATATTATACAGAAGTATACTTGTGTATAATATATATCTATAGATAAACATGTTTTTTTTTCATGACCTGATATTGAACCTATAATTGTTACGAGCAGTCATACAAATCCTATTCGTTAAATAAGCATTTAATTAATTCAAACGGCATGGTATACCTACGTGATTACGAGATTTTCTTCGCAAAATCGAGAATCACGTTACAGACATCGAAAAAATATTCAACTGAAATAAAATCTTATGAAAAAGGCAGGCATCGAGTCGCTGTAAAAAGTTATGAGATCAAACAACTCCAATTAACCATCAGCATTTCTGCCAAAGGAATCAGGCTGAAGATTCTTTAAAGAAATTCTTTTTTTTTCCCATATATATGTAGATAGATAATCTACTTACTGTGGCATTTATTTTCCCATTTTAATATAATTTTTCTTTGATACACTTATCTTTACATAATATAATATTTTTGAAGGAAATCCCATTATAAAATCATTATTTTAATCTTATGATACACTCAGTGCCGTCTTAGGCAATTGGGATCCTTGGGTAGGCGTGAATTGGGGTCTAATTGATATATAAAATAAACTATTTTGGGGACCTATTACGTTACATCTATGGTGAGGTAAGGAAACCTGGGCACGGGTTCCGTGTGCCCTTATGATAACGACGGCATTAGATATAGGACGTAGTATCCTAGATTCTCAATAGAAAGATAATCAATATATATTAAGTTCGTTATAAAAAATTAAATGTTATTTTCTACTAGATTACTTACTTTGTTTAATTTTAATCTTTAATCTTATGGTATAAATAAATTTCTCTAAAACTCAAATTAAATGGTATTCACAATTTACGCCTCTGCCATACGAAAGTGAGCCCTAATAAAAAGTGATTTATATATAATTCTTCAATAGGTCCTCTTACTTCACTTATTTACCAATTACATAACTTAAGCACACTATAATAAATAAAACTATGGCACAGACAATAAAATTTCGTAATTATACACTAATATATATATAAATAATATAAATAGAAAATGTCAAATTGTACAAACATAATATATTATGCTAAGATTTAAAAAATGGAAAGTTCATTAATGTCTAAACAAATCGTTTCTAAATTGTATAATTTATTCGCCCAGACTCACTCTCATTCATTTCTCTCGTGTATCTTAACCGGTACCAGCGGTGATCCATATCCATTTTTCATGCTGATTTCTTGAATCCATTTACTTTGTCATGTCAGATCTGTGGTACACTCGATCTAGAGCCGTTTTGCTTCATCGAGGTCTTTCGCTTTTATCGCACGACGCGTCGTAAGCTTTCGTTTTATTATTATAGTAATAGACAAAGATTAAAATCTTACTACTATGAAGTTGTCTTTTTAATGTTTCAAATATGTTAAATGTCAACAAAACACACTATTTCTTCTTCTCTTTAGTTATTAAGTTATATTAGAGCTTGCCAGTTCAGCACAATTAACTGTGCCATAAAGAATAACAATAAAAATAAATTATAGTGTGTTATTTTCACAGATAAGAAAAGTAATTATATCGGTAATATTTTTCACTTCCCGTATAAGCGGGGCTGTCGTGTATTGATTAGTTTTTGTTGCCATAGCAGTGTACTCTGTCAGGTAAAAAAATATATGGAACGATATGAATAGAACAAACGATACTAAACAACTACGGTAAGCATTGCAAATTGAATTGATTAACTTCTTGAACTCATTGGCCCGCTACTTCGCTAATTATATTGCTTTTCAAATTTAAGTTTATTATTACTTTGCCAAGGACAGATACTTATTTTTTCTTTTTTTCGAAATCATATTATGATCAAAGTAGTGAAGGACGTATAGCTTAGTGGTCGGAGCGCTTGGATGGTTTTTAAGAGGTGCGAGAGGTGCGTTTAAAATTGGTCAAGGCAAAGTGGTACTCGCGCACCGAGGGTTCCGTACTTGTTTCATGATTAGGTATTCCGTTGACGAAATAATTTCATGTTTTTTTTTATTTTTAGAATCTGTTGTTATGGCGGCAACGGAAATACATAATCTGTGGAAATTCTGGTGACATACAGACAGACAGACGGACTGATAGTCAGCGGAGGCTTAGTTATAGGGTCTCACTTTTACCTTTTCGGTACAAAGCCTTAAAAAACGATATTAGTTTAATAGTGGGGTTAACAAATTGGTGGAAAATTATTACTATTTTAATTATTATCTAATGTGTGCATTCTCAACTAAAACAATTAAATACATAAATCGTAGTGAGCCCATAACTAATCTAATACTTATAACTCTAAAACATATCCCAATCTTCATACCATAATAAACTGAGCGATTCAAAACTATCTCAGTGAGATTTGAAGCAGAAAAGAGGGTCATTAAAAACTTATGACATTAAATATAAAGAACCATGCCATCTTAAATTAACGATAATTCTTACTTAATACTATTATTATTGCATAAGTTTCGTTAAGAGAATAACTAATAATTCTACGAGGTTGTTAGTTTGTCAAACAGATGGTACAAGGAGGCCCTAGAGTACAATATCGTAAAGAATTATTGGTTTTATGATCTGAATCAGTAATTCAGCAACAGTTGAAGATAATATCTTTTGTTTTTGCTAGAGCTTTTTCCAAGGGCTTCGAGTACTTAGCGACTTAAATAGAATTAAGTGCACAGAAAATTATAGTATTTTTTGTATTCAAAGAACAATGTATAAAATTGTACACGTTCCTTTTATTTATTTTAATATTTTTTTTATATTTTATACAGTATTTGTTTTGTATTCTAAATCATTTATGTTATACTAAACTAATATATTTTTAGTTAATTTCCTTCGCGTGGATATTATTCAAGAACGTGTTATTAATTATTATGAGAAGTCGTCAGTTTGAATTTTATTTCAGTCAATTTTTGTAAACTCTAATCTCTGGAATTTCATGTTATTCGATTCGATATAGCCCACTGAACTTGCGGTCTAAGTTACCTCTGATAAGTGAGCACTGAGGACCACACATGTGTATATAATATAATTATTTCTTGTCTATAGTTGGATAAGCATGCCTCTAGATTCCTTTAATCAGCCTAAATTTTGAACTTCTTTTGTTAAAATGTGGATAATAGAGAGAATGCTTGGTATTTTGTTACGTGATAAAATTAGAAATGGACGATATCCATTGAAGAAAAAATGTGACCAGCATTGGAAATAGCTGAAAGTGGAGGTGGGTAAAAGACATATGGACGAACCGAAAATAGCACTGGACCAATCGTCATGGAAGTGAGAGACTCCTCCCCTCATTGAGGAGTAGATGTCGAAAAGCTGACATGATGATGATAATTCTTGCTATGGTAAAATTTTAATAGTTTTTGCAAATTAACTTTTAATATTACTTAAACTAATATCATTGAGCATTAAAAAACAACGCCGAATAAATAATTAAATTTCACGTGGAAAGGTGGCGAGAATTCTCACTGTATTTTACTTTCGACGATTTCGTAGATAATACTCGAGCTCCTCTCATCACTGGTGGAGGCAATTAGACGAGGTGTTGTGTCCCTTAAGAAATTACAACAATTAAATGCCAGTTTAGCGAAACCGTTCTAAAAATGAGTAATTGGTGTCAATTATTATATTATAGTTATAGATAATATTTTTTTTATAATTATAGATAATATTTTTTTTTTCATAATAATTTACATTTCTACGTATAAAAAAGGTTATAAAGTAGCGTCATTACAAATTCTTTATTACCATTTAGCTATATTATATCACAAAAAAGTCCATTGTATTAATATAGTGTTATGTAAATTGTCATCTCGAAGCTCACTCGAAATATTATTATATCTTCAAAATTAGATATAAAATATTACTTATATCTTTAAGCGAATAAAAAAAATGTTTTATTTTTAAATACCATACAAACTAAAAAGTTTCAACTTGTCTGATTGAATTCTAAATATATTATATATATTTTTAACATCAATCTGTATCCCGAATATAGCAGTGCAGGCTGGCATTCTACTTAGCTTACTTAGACACTAATACTAAATTGTATTGAAATATAAATTTAAAAAAAAAAAAACGAGAAAGAAAAAAAGAAAAATATTTAAAATTGAAAGTAAATATATCTTAAAAAATACCTACACCACAACATATTTTGCGTATACATTTTATTTTCATTAAGTCATAAAATATAACCTCAGCTGAAGTGGCTGAGTTACTAACAATATTTGTGAAGCATATATGTCGATAGCCGTAACGAGGCAAGGCTTTTTGCTGGATGACAAATAGCGCTTTTAGGTCCCACGTTACACATTCTACGCATTTCACGTAAAGGATTACATTAGAGGACATTAGTTTATTTTCCTTATAAAGTAGGTTGAGCTTTACGATAATGATAATATTCGTGTGAAATCTGTATTAAGTAAGAAAAATTTATATTGAATTGCGTAAATTTTTATTTCAGATAGGGGCTAGTGATTTATCACTACTGACATAGTGTAATAAATCACTAATCACTAAATTTATTTTTACAACGTAATAGTTGCAAAAAGTATATAATAATTTCGACGCAGCTTGATAAGAACGAATGGCTTAGTGGTCAGAATGCTTGGACGGTGTCCCTGAGGCGCCGGCGCAACTCCCGCTGCGTTCAAATTTTTATGTGTTCTTTAACTACATAATTAATATTGGCAGAATGCTGTTTCTAACAGACCTTAGTTGACCTTCACAAAAACAGTATCGGTGGTACTGGGAGAAGATCGCGTTAAAAAGATGATGGCATAATATATGTATAAAAAGGTTGGTGAATATGGACATGGCAAGAGGTATGTAGGAACTGTAGCAATTGGCGCTTCCATCTCTTTAGGGAGGAATAAACCTGACGAAAAACTGAAAATAGATAAAATATATTAGACTATAAACTGTGGCTGAACCGTCTAAGGGCCTTAGCCTACTCATACAAAAAAAAAATATATATATAGGAAAATATAGTATGTATAGAGATGTACTGTTATGAAGAATATACATACAAATAATATTATAATTTTTGCCTGTAAATAATATTAAATATTGAAATATTAATTAATAAATTTAGAACAACTAAAAGTAAACAAACTTTAAATTGAGCGTAATTTTCACATACTAACACAAAGCTTAATTGCAGCTCTGATAGTGTAATATAATGTAAGAATTTTGCTAGAATTTAACCGACTTCATCATGGTGGATTCAGAGAGCATCTGACTATAATCACAATTAAAAGTTTAATTTCCACTCGTGGGGTTACTTTCATATTCCAGCTCTGGTAAGATTCAGGTACATCTTTTTGTGCTTCACTCAACTGGTAATATCTTGAAAGGGAAGCAGGTAACAAAGTGTTTTGATACAAGGCTCTCCTTAATCTATTGTGCCCTATAAAAAGTACAACGTGAAATAAAAAAAGAAATTCAAAATCTCATATTTAAAAAGAATATATCAGCAAAAGCACTTGACACCACACATTAAGCACGATGCTCATTCCGCGTATCAATATTATTGTTTTTTGTGAACTACAAATAATTCTAACGAGTACTAACTGCCAGCAGTAGAAATCAAATGGACAAATTTGGCATATTCGTGTCAAACGCACTCGAATGGTATGCTATGCTAGGTCGTAGGTATTTTTGTACGCATTTACTTATGTTTTATTTTGCCACATCACAATGTTTGTTATATATTTATGTTTATATTTTTGGGTTTAACATTAAATAAGAAAAAGATATAAGCTATATATTTGTTTTTATTTAAGATCCAATAATAGAATAAATTTACGTATTTACGTATATAATCACTACGTATATAACAAAAGAATATAACCGGTAAATACAGCGGTACCGACATATTGATATAGGCGATTTACCACATAGGTTCAGGGTTGCTCATACAAATATCAAATAAAAGTTAGAAAACGGATAATCCTCTTATAAAAGAGATTAAACAGTTGCCCAGAATTTGTTCCAACAGTAAACAATTAAAGTAGACGAATTAGTGGAAACTTTACCAAACGTGTTTATTTAGACTTTCTCATTGAAACCTCCTTATAGATGTTTAAATAAATATTTAATTTTAATAAGGTATACGCATTCTAAGATTGATTTTTTTAAATATTAATAAGACACTACGCCCTCTACTTTCCGCCCACTTTAAAGGCACTTTTTGTGCTCATTTATGCTTAGACAAAATCCTCAGCATTGTGATTTTCATACGAAGTAACAAAGATTATTATAATTGAATTCTAATATGAATTATGGTAACAACCATTGCGACGTGATGATTATTGCCCGTACTGCACTGAACTGTGCTACGACGGCTGCACATACTATCAATTTATATACAATCTATATACTGTCAATATTTACACTACAGGAACTATCTGTACTCGTTACATGATGTGCAATAAAATGCAAAAGAAAATTCATTTTATACAAAATTTTTATAATAACAAGTGTAACGTCGATCTTTACTTATTTATATAATGAATAAAACACTGTGAAATAGCAAACTATATATGAAAATAAATTGTAACGTTATACATGAAATAATCTCGTAATTTTCGTGAAGCCGGGATTAGTGTTGGGTATTCGGATTTCCCTCACGTAGAATTAATTTTTGGGTTAAAAAGTGATATTTTTCATAATTTATGAAACATCACACTTGTGTGAGTCCATATTTTTGTAAATGATTTAAATACTTTTTTATTTTTTTTAATACACCATATGCTTTTTAATTAAACAAACAAGTGTAGCAAATCAGATTCACCACCCACTTAGTCATCGAGTGTTCCGTACCAATTTGAAAATTGTAGGTGAACGGAAAATAGAGCTTGAGAAACTTGACATAATATTTTGATTTTTGGGCTTCATATTTTTTCTATAAAATATCAATATCTGTATTTACTTTCAATATTTTGTTTTTACCAAATTTGATGATTATTCAACGGGACCAAACACCAAATTTAAACCTAGCCTAACCGTTGGTACGAACGGACACGTTTTGATTGCGTTGTTTTGGAAGTAAGATTTTTGCTTAAAAGGACAATAAACCATTGCAACCAACGAAGCATTTCCGCTCATATCTCCAAGTATTACTGAAAAAAAGGATCTTAGCAAACCGACGGACCATGATATACAGACAGAAAGGGTGGACAATAAAATGATCCTATAAGGGTCCCATTTTTTCATTCGTGAGCTATGGTACTCTAAAGAAACTCTAAATAACCCTTAGGAATGAGTAGATCGTAATGATAAAACACTTGGTGCTTACCGTTTAATCATATCAGGAAAATACCTGTTATATATTCGATATTTGTTTTTATTTTAAGTACAATATCCCAAAAAATATTAGTCACCTTCATGTTACTTAATCCAGTTCAGCGGTTACAGGTCCTTCATTACAATCTTAACTGCTTCAATTCGTTACATTTCGACTACCATTTATTAGGCAACCCCAGTAAGTAATTGTAGCCCCCTTTATTTATAGGGGGCGGTGATCATCTGAGTATAAATGGCCGATATTGGTTTTAGAGCGAGCAAATTAAATTTTATTGCTGTTTAATCCTGCGGTTCGTTGCGGTCGGATTTTGTTCTTAAGACGTAAATAGTCATTAGCGTTGGAATTTCAAACTTTTATTATTTATGCTGGCGCTGATATTTGAGACTAGCAAAAGATTCTGACTTTCTCTACACTATATTAATTTATACTGGCAATGACATTTTTCTGTATTATATTAATATTTTCATTTGAAATTAATTTTACGTCATTTACTGACAGGACAACACTCAGTTAATACTTATTTTTAAGAAAATTTATTTAGTTCACATTGTACCATTAACGTTTACTGTGAAAGAAACACTCCTCCACTTTTATATCAAAGTGCGAGTATGCTTACCCTGATCTTGTTTTTAAGCGTAGTCAAACTTTATTTTACGTTAAATTATCACAGAAATGAAGTGGAGAGAGAAGAAGAAGAAGAATTAGATACATATAGATATCAACGCTTTAAAATCATTACACACTAAACTCTTTAGTTAAACAATAAAAAATTAAAAGAACCAAAAATCCTGGATCATATCAAAGTACAACAATGAAACTCTATTACGGTTTTACAAGTGTTCTTGTAAGTACTTTTATCAGTGCGTTTCTAGTTCAACGGATCTTTAAATTTTCAAAGAGACACAATCTCAAGTTTCAGAACAAGCAAGCAATAGATCTTTTGAACTTCGCTAAGCGACTTGCTTTCTAGCCGCTTGTGAGAATACTTTGTTTTAAATGTTTACATTTTTTTATACTATTTGTTCTTTAGTATATCTTAATAGTTTTTATAATTTGTTTATTTTTATATAGACGTATAAATAAATACACATACGACTAAACCAGAATTAAAACAATATTAAGTAAATTTCTTATTTCAAAGCTAATCTTCTCACAAATAATACTCAGTTCCTCACTTTCTCTCCAATTTCCAATACTGCAAGAGTGGACGAATTCAACGCTGCGCATCCTCTTGTTACCATCGAGCAAATAAATGAAAATAATTCATCTCCCCGAGATGGAATCGAATCCAGAACCGTCACGTTTACAGTCAGACGCTCTGCCGCTACACGACGACAGCCTAGCTGAATAATATGTAAATTCCATATAAAATGACTTTAAATCGTAATCCTTTAACTTCGTGTAATATGTGTAATGTAAGAGTGCAATTAAGATCGTTATTTGCTATTAAGAAACAAAATTTGGGAAAGCAGCTACTATGAAACTTAATTATTTCAATTCTGAATTCTAATATGTAATTAATGCAAATTCTAAAGGGTCTAATGTTACAAGGACTGCGCAGGTAAATTATTTATTCTATGAACTCGGTACGGTTCGTAAAGTTTTGATAAGTGCTCTTTAAGCCCCATATGATGCTGGCTTTTGCATACTTTGTTGAGACTACGATGGGAATATCTATATAGACTATGTTTGGATGTAAAATCCTATCTTAACATAATTTACACACATTTTCAGGGGATTTTAGATTTTGTTTTGACAGTTTCCTATCGCACGTCGTATTATATATTATATATAAGTAGAAACTGGTGTCGATTTATCAATCTGTTTTAACAAATTGATTTTGCTCTTACAATATTATTTCTAGTAGTAATATATGTCTGTATCATGAATATATTCATAGTCAAAGAGAATGAGGCACCAAACGTTAAGATTTCTGCATAACGCTTGAACATATCTTCTGTGTCATTATCTGTCCTCAACCTCTTCATATATACCCTCCGAGGTAGTGGGTAGTCATGATTTTTCCATGAACTTCTTCCAGTACTATAATTCATATTATGTTCTTAATAAACCACTAAGGTCTACTCCCCCCCCCCCACAAACCTTTTATCACTGACTTTTGCTTCATACATAGTTTTTACCATCACAATTCTAATGTTCTAAAAATATTTTGACATTAGTACTGTATCTTACACCTGCTATACTTTGTATATCTTCATCGCTTATTAGGTCAGCTTAACTAATTCCGCATATCATATTGCTGAAATAGAAGAGCTGCCGTGGTTCATTTGAAAGGAGTCCGATCATAAAAATACATTGTGAATTTGATTCCCACTTGGGGAAGTGGCCTAATTAAATGAAGCGTGGCATTCAATTCCGCCACCTAACATGCAAATAACTCGAGAAAACGATGAACTGAGTTGCTAATTTGTATGTTTTCCCTACCTTTTTATTTTACATAGAGCAAAAAAACGTTTAAGCAAAAACTGTATTTATATATAATATAAATTATATATTTAACACGATATAAAATAAAAAAGCAACAAAAAACAACTTTATGCCTAAAAGACGTTTATAACAATTATGAAATTCTAATTTCCCTTGTAAAATAAGCAGACAACATGCTAATAAATATGTATGTAGACCCCGAATGAAATAAAACATTATGTAATTTAATTTTTTCATCTCACAAAAACCCTGGCACATTTTCGTCGACAATCTTAATTTTGCCTTGTTTTAATCAACCGTGGGGTTCCCTCACGCCTAGTGGGGGCGAGGGAATAAAGAGAGAAGTATCACTTGTTAATTCTGATCTTATGAGGGAGGCTCGGCTGCGCACAGATGTCATGATAAGAAAATTAATTTAAATATACCGCATTATCATTTTTGGAGGACGTGATTTTGTAAGTAAATTGGTATCCTTAGGCGTTAGAAGTGCTTACGCAATGTGTGTTTTACAGTCAATGGATTATTTTGTTGCCATACATATGTATTTTGGTAATCTTAAACGATATCGTGTGTTTAATATTCAAAGTATAAATGAGGCCGTCTCACTATAAGCGCAACAGATGTGGTTACGATTCCTATTTGAGGGAATAAATTATTTAATTTTTTCTAGTATACTCGAAGAAACAAGTGAGCAACACTCAGCTTCCGAAAATTAAGCGGAAAGTGGGAACGGAGTGTATTATCTCTAAGTTTCCTCCACCTACCTTGCTTTATACGGAAAAAGCTTGAAGCTGGTTTAAATAATAAAAAAGTGAAGTAGATACAGTTTCAGAATATATGTTCTATAGATAAGTTTTTATTGCCTTAATACGATTATGGCAATACTAACTAAATCTAAGGTTAGGTTACGTCGCTAGACCTATTTAATCAACTCGTATCTCAACCCGGTTAGAATCAATTAGCGCTGACATAGAGCATCGATCAGTTTGCAAAGATTAATCAAGCGAAGTACTAGATTGCTGAAGCGAGAATCCTAGAAGTCAATGCAGAAAGTTTCTATACAATTGTTTTGTAGAACACTATACAGATTGTAAATATTTAGAAGTAAAAATAATCATGTTTAATCTTTATTATATTATTATTGCACCGTAATTTGGAAGTCAGCTTTTGTACGTGAGGGTTCTGGGTTCGATTTTCAAACATAATGCTAAAAATAAATATATTACATTCTCACAAAAATATTATATGAATATATTTATATACAAATAATATTCGTTATTGTCTTAAAGTTTGTAATTTATTATATTTTTCACCATTGTTGTATTGACAGAAATACCTCTATACAATAATGTGATACAATAATGTGATACGTATCTTAAGAGATATCTTAAATGATAAATAATGACAGATAAATTGATTATTAATTACTTTACATGGGATCTTACATCGGCTGCACGCTTTTATCCTGGAGACGTGGCAGAGAGAACAAAGTGTCAAAACTTTCCCTTTTATATACTCCCATACTCTATGGGTATTGCGTATGCCCAACGCCACTCACCAGAGCAAAGAAAGGAAAATAATTTATATTCAGATTTCGAATTGAAACCATAACTATTCCGATTATGGTGGTATATATTTATATATATATATATATATATATATATATATATATATATATATATATATATATATATATATATATATATATATATATATATATATATATATATATATATATATATATATATATATATATATATATATATATATATATATATATATATATATATATATATATAATATTATGCAATAAATGGAACATAGTGAAATTTAGGTGGAAATTCTCAATTAGATGAGTATAACAGCAAACATATTCGTCCTTTGTCAAGTGTTTTCATTTAGCCTTGTCTTTATTGACCATAACTCCTGTGAAAATATCGTTAAAGTACCTTTCTAGGGTCGCTGAACAATTTGGTTGGAACCGCAGGTAAATATGGCAGACAGGAATGCTTGATCTCACGTACCTTTGTAGACGGTTATTTAATTAATATATGTATACTAGGATTGCGATCCTGCTTTGTTGCTGTGAAATGTATAATGTAAATGTTTGGAGCGTTTTGACATATATTTTTAATTAAATTTTGAGAAAACTTATGGGATATATATAAGGTAGGCAGAGGGAACCTAGTGTTGAAATACTCCGTCCCCCACTTTTCCTCTAATTTCTAAGACATTGCCTACTGAGTGGCGGAGCGCAACGTCGCACTTTGTCAAGGAAAGTGGACAAAAATACATACAAAATAAATCGCGTCTCCGAGTAGGAATCGAAATCACAGCCATAGTTGACAGTTAGTTACTGAGTCTACTAAGTCCTGACGGCTCAGATTACAATATGGCGCTTAGCAGGTACAGAAGCAATTAAGTTAAAGAAGGTTACAAGTTAAGTAAACTTTTCATTGTTTCAAATGTTGTATTTCTATGATTTACAAAACTCTCGGCTATATCTATTTATGGTTATGTATAATAAATCAAGGCCTTGTTTATTTTATAGTTTTGTGATAGACCTGTTATCAATATATCATAATATCGATTTATCGCAAATACATGTTTAGCGTAACTCATGCTCATATTTATCTTCTTTTACTTTTATTTTTTTTTATTATAATACAATACTAGAGACTCTTGGTCCGTACCCTTTTGAACTTATAATAATTTTATTTAATTATCATCACTATTAATTATCACAACTACTATTAAGTAATTGCATTTTTGAGACGGCGAAACGTCTGTGTAGCTGCACGGTTAACCGTACACATTGCAGTTTTGGTGCTCACACTGTTATATAGCAGTGAAACGTGGATATTGCAGAAGAAGAATGCAAGAAAGATGAATGCTGTAGAGATGCGATCTGTTTGGATATACGGAGTCAGCTTAAGTGACTGAATCCACGACGAAGAGCGAAGAGATATACAGAATAGTAGGCACCAGCGACGATGTCACAGTATGAATGAAGAAGAACGTGCGCAAGTGGTTTGGGCACGTCGAGAGAATGAGTGGTGAAAGAATGGTAAAAAAGATATATGAGGCAAAAGTGAATGGTAAGAGAGGTAAGGAAAGACCTCGATTGACCTTTGAAAACACAGTGTCGAAGATAGTGGAGAAAGGTCACGTAAAAAGCATGAGGACCCCTCGGAGAGTTTGTATGAAGAGGTTAATGACAGTGGACGAGGCGAAAGAGGTATGGAGGGACCGCAGCATTTTGTTTTTTTGTTTTTAAGTCGTTTATTATTTTATATTATTTTTACAAATGTTAGTATAGTAACTTACAATCTACAGCATACAAATAACAGTACTTTACCAGGCTATAAGCACCTTTAAAAGTATCTACCCACAGAAAAGATTAAGCACTTTTTACATCTTGTAATAAATATATGAATCAACTCACAAACAATTATTATCTATCATGGAATTAATACTACTAAATCCATTTATTATTGTTTATCATTATTATTATACATTTTTTTTTTTTTTTTATATGAAGGTAATTAAATAACATACGAGTCAGAAGTCCGCAAGAAGTGGTCGCACCGGCTCACGCATTAGTCATTACTCCGGCGACAAAGGTGTAAACAACAGTTAGTGATGGGGCAAGCGGTATGCACCGTATCTATCGATATATGATAAATCCTTGGCTCGTGATTTGCGAATATGTGAAACTAGACTATTAGGATGATTTATATTATTTAAGTAAAACTTTTCAGATAATCTGTGTATAAATTGTTTTAAAGTGGGGAAATTTATCGATTGGTGTAATTTAAGTAAGTTGGTGTAAAATGGCGTGTTAAATGAGACCTTAATAGCTTTGTTCTGTATGACCTGTAACTTAGCATAATTAGTGGCACAAGTGCTATTCCACACTGGACATGCATATGTTATGCAAGGTCTTATTAGAGTAGTGTAAATTCGCAATTTTGTTTCAGCGCTAAGATTTGACCGTCTATTGAAGATAGGGTATATGCTACCCATAGCTTGAGCTCCTTTGGTCTTTAAGCCGTCAATGTGCTTTGTCCAATTTAGTTTGCTATCCATTGTAACACCAAGGTAGCGAACTGACTTACTCCAAGGTATCACATGCCCATCTATGACTAAATTTCTTTTAGGTATCTTTCTTTTTCGTGTGAAGAGTATAGCTTCTGTTTTAGATGCGTTCAATTTTAATTTCCAGCTTGAAAAGTATGTTTTCAGTGACTCAAGGGACATTTGAAGACGACTGATAATTATATCTATATCGTCTGAAGAAGTGTATGATGCTGTATCATCTGCAAAACATGCCAGTTTAGTTTTATTATGAATAGGTACATCGTTTATATATATATAAACAAGTACGGACCAAGAATTGACCCCTGCGGGACTCCAGCGGGGATCAGATAGTTGTTTGACCTGTCTGAACCTATATATACGGAAAACGTTCGGTCACTCAGATACGATTGAATAAGTTTGATATAGCTAACTGGAATTCCTAGAGAGACCAACTTGTGCAACAGTCCATAATGCCAGACTGTGTCAAAGGCCTTCTCTATGTCTAATAAGAACATCCCAGTAGATTGAAAAAGATTAAGGTTATGTATAACATGTTCGGATACCCTGGCCAACTGATGGACGGTCGAATGAACTGTTCGAAAGCC
>JAXRJS010000074.1:3685477-3794300 GCA_037127375.1 Dione juno
CCTAGTGATAAGACACTCTTTTCCCCATTTTACATCTAATTTCCAAGAAATGTTGAGTGTCGAAACGCCGCGCTTTGTCTACCAGAGGGGAAAAAATAAAATAACTCAAATATATTCTCTCCCCCATTGGATTCCAATACACAACCTGACTACCGTACGACGACTGTCCTCAAATATAAACTATATATAAATTAAAATTCAATTCCTTTAAAAACAAGGTAGACAGTCGCGTATCATCTCATATTTATTTCATAGACGAATTAAAACTTTTGTTGTTCATATTACGAAAGCTACGCTGTTTGCGTCGACGCGTAAAGTAATTTATTACTGCGGATTCATAATGTGTTTTCTTTCACGTGTTCCGAGTTATAATACCTTTAACACTGATATATGATCTAGCAAAATGTATGTCAAAATACGAGTATTTTTAACATTTCTCGATGATATCTTAGTACTTTTCGTTTGGTGTGTATACAGAGATAATTTATTTAGTCTTCTCCAGACTTTCTGAATGACGAATAAAAATAAGTATTTATTCGCCTCTTATTATGTCACTTTCACCAATTTAACCACCTTCATTTATTTTCGTTTCAACGTGGCATTTTTAAAATGAATTGTTTTAAATTGCTTCGCTGTAAACACTATATATAAAGTACTGAACTGAACTCAATTGTTTAATATGTCACAATAGACAAGAACCTTTGCAGAAAATCGGGTTAACTATTAATATTTGCTTTAATTTTCTTTCTATGCTACAGCCAATAATTTCATAATATTTTGCTTATTAAATTTTATTCTTCAGTGTTTGTTTTAGATACTTATTTATGAGTTTAATTTTAAAAATTAATTATTTTTTTTATATCACTAACGAGTATATTCCTTATGTAAATATTTACATGACACTAGAACCTCCTCAATTGAAAAAGCTGTAATATTTTTTAACATCTCTTATAATATACATTATATAATTAAAACATAGTGTTTTGTCAAATACATACAATTCATAGTCGCTTAAAGTAATATTAAGAACATTTTCTTTACCTCACGCGCACGTGTAAAAATTTCATAAGAACAAGGATCTACATAAATCATTTGGAATCCCCAGAATTTGGAATCTTCTTATTAGGGGAAACTCGTGAAGGGTCTAACAACAGATTGGCGTGTAATTGGTATCATCTTCAATATTGGGTATCGAATATTCCCCTAGTGTAGCGAGAAGTCAAGTTTACAATAAGAAAAAGGGTATTTTTATTGATTTGCTAGATGAACCGTAAACCTAGGTCTCCGTACCAATTTCATGTCTATGACTTATGATATTTGCGAGTGTATAACACAAATATAAATCTGTAACGATTTTTTTTCATATACTTTCACTAATGGTACTGTAAGTTCTGACTTATAGGTTTTAGTTTCATAATTTTAGGTCTAAGGGATCTTATGGGTTTTTAATAACGCTATGATCTTCCTGCAGGACATTCAACGATCTATACAACTCATCCAGCGGCTTCTGGTGACTTTAATTAGACCCGGAATCGATACATATTTCACAAAACCTATTCTTTAACAGCTGTCTGATTAGTACCTGCTGTCAACGAACTATAAATTTATGTAACATAACACATTTGAATAACAATTATCTGTTTTTAAAGACATATTCTGTACAATATTAATATTTTCTAACAAGTATAATAAAATAATATTACCATATACAGGCATATTATAAAAAAATACATCAATTAATATGTACTCGTACATATATATACATATATGTACGAGTCTAATATACGATCTTTTCACATAATTTGAAATGTTATTTCCTCGCTAGTCTAAAAGGCAGCTAACACTATTCGCCTCTGTGGATATCAATGGTATGGAAAGCATTACCGGCTAGGGGTAATCTTCTATATCATTGTTAATGGTCGGCTTTGGGATATTAATTTCAGAAATATGGTGTTGCCATAGCAATTTAATATTCTGCCAAGTTTCTTATATATAGGATTTCAAAAATTTTTTTTTATAATATAAATTTAATATTTCATACTAAAATATGTAAAAAATATACCTTTGAATTATCATTAACAAATATTTATACAAAATTCAAATTAATTTATTTATAGAATATTAGAAAAAAAGGTGTCGAATTAAATAAGTTTATTTTAATTGATTCTAAGAAATCATACGATTACTCATTTCTAATTAATTTGCAAGTTTTAGCTAAAGATACTTTGCTTGATATTGCTTAACAACAAAATATAACTCAATTAGTTAGTTAGTTTATTCGTCTTTGTTGCTTTACATTTTATTATATCTTATATTATATATACAATATATTATACATATATATTATATAATATATTATACATATATATTATATAATATATTATACATTATATAATACAAATACTAGTAGGACAGTATTTATATTGGTTACCTAGAAGAGATAACTTCTAATGATTAGGCCGACATGGTGAATTTTAAATTTATGCAAATATTTTGTACTGTGCGTATGTTTTATTTAAGAATACAATAAAGACTTTTTTTTATTATCATAGGTATACTTTCTGCCACGATCCCGAAATTGAACAGTCAATATCACAATTATATTCCGTACCCGATATTACCTACGAAAAGAAACCCTATGAGGCCAATTACATAAAATTACTCCCAGCACTTCCCATGTAACATTCGAAAGGTAAGTCTACCATAAATTCAATTTCAGACATGACAAAAGATTTACGGTTTTCACTCAAAACAGGATCCTATAAAAGATTTTATTGGGCTTGAGAGCCCTATTTGTCGTTTCTGCTTGCGTTTTAAACAAGAAAACTTTTTATTGTTCTCCATTATGGCGTAGCAAATATCGGGGGTTACATACGAGTACGTGATGACGTTTCATTCACATAGTATGAATTCATTCAATGAACTTCGTCATTTTTTTTATTAGATTTTTTGTAACAAGGAATGTTGTGTCTAAGCAGTACATTCTCAATGCCTGCTTTATGTAGACGATGCGTGAAATTAATGAAATCTAATATATAAATATATATCTATAGGTGTCTATTTTCATTAGATCACGCTATATCTCGTATATAACATGGCAGACTTAAGGAACCTAGTGTTAAGCACTTCGTTCTTCACTTTACGTCTACATCTTGAGATATTGCGTCAACATTCAACGCCGCGCTTTGTGTATTTATCAAGGCAAGGTAAAGAAATAATTTACTCCCCCAACTGGGAATCAAACTCACAACCCTATCGGATACAATCAGATTCTATGCCGCTGCCCCACAATATTAGTATTCCTATAAAAACTAAAGTTACTACAAGACCAACTACTTATTGTGGGACTGAATTTAAACATAAAATTTAACATTTTTTTTTATTAATCTAACCAAGCGTAAACTTAGCGCACTAAAGAACTTCATCACTACATCGGATACATCCAATGACAACTAACCTTGTACTAACATTTTCTCTTTAAATATATTACACAATAATTTAGTTAGATTTTAATAAAAAGCCCCTAATAAGAACGGTATCCATACTAACCCCAATTTGCCTCATCTACAGGTTTGTGCACTGCAAAACACCAAAATAGCTTAAAGCTTAGAGAGAAGATGTGCGTAGATAAATGGTTAAAAATCCCCAACAAATTTGTTTTGAACCTATTTTAGAAGATACCTCTGATAGTAATAAGACAAGGATTAGACTAAAATGAGCAAACAGTATCTAATTCTTAACATTAAGGCCGTCGTGGTGCAGCGGTAGACGCGACGGGTTGTGGGTTTGATTCCAACTCGGGGAGAATTTTTTTTTTATTTTCCTCGCTCTGGTACCCAGACTTTTGATCTCAGCCATTTAAGACGCAATGCCTCGAAAAGCGGAAAGTGGAGAACGGAGTGTCTTAACACTAGGTTCTCGCTGCCTAGTGTGAGATTAAAATAATAACATTATTTTCTCATAATACTACTCGTAAATTTGTATAAATACCGACCGCGCCTCTTGGATGTTCTCCAAGAAAAGCGGGTTTGAGTCACGGTACATTAAAAAAATTATGTGTTTCTACATATTTGTATTTCGCTTGTGGGTGAATATCATTCAAAATTTTTATAAAATAATTCAAGTTCAAATAAATTAATAGTTCAAAAGCATATTTATTCTGTATTTTACATCTAAACGTATAAATAAGTAACGAAGTAATAGTTGGTTTCATTTAAAATAGAAATGGATATATTTGTTTGTAAATTTTGTGAATCATATGCCAATATAGGACCCGATCGATATAACCAGCTTTACATATTTGCATAATGGGATTTCGTCCGGGACAACGACTTGTGAAATGTCTAAGCCAATGTTATGTTTTGTATTGTATTGTATTGTATTGTATTTCCTTCGGACATAAAATATAAATTTTTTTAAATATTTGTAAGAAAATAAAATTTTCTAATGAAAATTTGGTTTTATCTCTACTTGTGATTACGAATATATAAATAAGTCTATAACTAGCTAGGTGTATTTACTAACTAATATGATCCATTTTAACGATTTTAAAAGTGTTAATCCACACTAGGATAGAAAAAATACTTAAAGAAAACATATAAAAATTTGAAAGCAGCGGGATTTGAACCCGCGCCACGTGGAAACCGTCCAAATATATCTTTAGGCATTTTTAATATGATCTATATATTATTATTAACTTACGTTAAGAAAAATATATAAGTGTAATAGTCAAAAATTATGCTACTACAGAAGTGAATATCACAGATAATTAATTCAAAAAAATGTGAAAATAATGGATTTTCCAAATATTGGAAGCCACTTGACGTGAAAACAGCTCGCGATTTTACTTTAGCTATTTTTATAATATTATGTTCACTATACTTTGGGGTAATGCTGCCGCTATTAATTCAATAATTATTATCTAGCGACACCTTTACGCGTGATTTATAACTTGGATTCTAAAGATGCCTTAAGACTAATGTAAGGAAATTAATATATAGGCAGTTGCATCACAATACATATTTGAAAATGTAATTTATGCTAAGAAAAAAATAAAAAAAAAAAAAAATATATATATATATATATATATATATATATATATATATATATATATATATATATATATATATATATATATATATATATATATAATTAATGATTTTATTAATGATAGACTTGGAAATGGAATTACATATGATTATTACTAAAAAATAATTGTAAATCTGCAAATTACTGACATGAAAAGAAATACGTTGCCGCCATGTTACTTGCACCGGCTATTCTCAGGAGTGATCTGGTAGTAATAAATGTTCAAAAATAATTGATACGTAATTACTTAATTGAATCAAATATTATTTAATTTGACTTTGACATGGCACATTATTTTCTCTCTGGCAAGCCGTAACACAAAGTGTGGTGTTGTATTTCCTTTTAAGCCAAATTTTACACAATGCAGCTACCTTCCAGTAAACATGAGTTACCGTGTCACAAATATAAAAATGTATTGTTCAAACAATTTAATCCTAATATTATTCATACGCTACGTCGATACCACTTATTGCCGATACCAATGAATGCCGTGAAATTTAGAATTCCATTTCCCAAAAGTAAATATTTTTTCGACAGTGACAAGCAAATGTTTCAGAATATTGCCTGGTTGTAGCCCGTTTATATTTTAGCGGACCGTCACTATGAACGTGCAACTGATGTGTTTTATAGGTTTATATTTTATTTGGTACACTATCCGTTTTTATCATGTTCTCAAGATTTTTTATTAATATTTTATATATTTAACAAATTATTTGAATAATTTTAAAATACTTCAAAGTCGTAGCGATTTAAGTTTTGATTGTATTAATATAAAAAAATTAGGTTCGATAGTCCATTTAATAAGGAAGGCTATAGGCTATATTACATTATGTTAACCTTTTCGATATAGCCTACTAAACCAACTATCGGAGTTACGCAAACCACTTTTGATGTGTCAACATATAAGACTATTACTTATACAGATAAAAAGTATATTTTAAATGTTTACCTACGTACATACATTCCCCCTGTATTCTAACTACGACTCAATTTCACTGTTTTAGTACGGTATCACATATTTTTTTATTATTTACAATCAATAAAATCTGCGTGATATATAAAGAAAATAAAAAAAGAAATCATAAAGCTTCACTGTGAACGGGTTTACGATATTCTATCTATAACTTATTCCCATCAGGTAAATTGATTTTATTTAACCTGCCTTTTCGTCTAATGCTGTTGGGTTGGAAAATATATTGTATATCAGCTGTTACCGTAATAGAAAAACGAAGGTTGTGGTTGCACTTTCATTATTTTTATCATTATTTTAACGCAACTAATTTGTACCGGCGGTATTTGAAGCCGCGACTCTTAGAAGCCATCCAAGCGTTTTGATTGTATAAGAACTGTTTTACATGAAATCAATCATGTGTACTTGCTCCATACAACATGACATGGACGAAATAATCAGTACTCACCTGACACCCTTTTAACCCCGTTACCAAAAACCTGAACTGTCTAATAATATTTACAAATCTAAGAAATTCTATATTAGCATTAATGATAATCACTTGATATAACGTGTTGAAATACACGAATCCACTTGTCTAATGAACATTAATTTAATTACACACATAGAGTCTGCAAACTTACAAACTTGGGTGAAAACTTGTGTGAAAATTTAACCGCAAACTTATATAAAAGACATACTCTCCATGTATACATACTAATTCTAATTAAAACTTGAATACAACAAAATTTTGGACATATATCGGTAAAACTAAGTAATTTCGAAAAATATGTCGATTATAATTATATTTTTAGCAATATTATCTACATTTTTTTAAATTTTTTATTCAAATTTACGCTATAAGGCACAGTCTTAGCCGCCACTCTAAGTCGTTTTCTATACTATTCTATTCTATATTATAGATATTATGTGTCCAATAACTTGCACAACGCTTTGTCTTCCTAGAGATAATAAAGTATATCATAATAATTGAAATCGAACAAATCAACCATTGTGTTTACAGTCAGACAATGACCCCCACTTTTTATAAAAGTATAGAAAACTTGTTTTTTATTTAGATTTTCATTTTTCCGATCCACCATCCGCAAAAGCTAATTCGATTAATACTTGTTTAAAGCTTCACAAAAATAAATTAAGCTTTACAAAACATTGTGCGTTAATATCACGCGAAATTCCCTAAAGAAAAGCTCTGATGATCAATGGGCTGGGTTTGGCCACAACATGATTTATACAAACCTGGTTCCCTGTGATTATACAGTTGACTTCCCCCAAATTTATAGTTGACCTGACCGTTTGTGAAATATTTGAGTTATGAGTATCAAATACTTTAGTTTGCACAAAGATTAATATTTTTGTTGAAAACAATTACCTGAGCGTTTACAAAGTAACTAAAGAACGTACTCGTTATTCGATAAGTTATTCAATAGGTTTTAAAATTGGACTATTTTTAAGGCTTACTTGATCAAATGACAATGATGTACATTTTTACACATTATTATTATTATATTCTAGTTGCATAAAATAGAACAATGAGTTCTGCTATCCATAGTCATAGAAAAAAAAAAAGAATATAATATTGTAGCACTAGCTGTTGTTTTATTGCAATTTTCACCATATATAATGTAGAACAAGCAGGACATACTAATATTTTGACAGCTTCACGCACTATCCCGCATAGCAACATAGTTCTCAGACACTCCGCTTCCATTTCCCTTCTGAATTGAGCCATTACGTGTTGAGTATTGTATCTGAACCACGCACTTTGTCTTGTCATAGCCATATTATAATTCATGCCCTCGAATGGGAATCAAACAAACATCACTTTTACATAGAGTCAGATACTTTCCCATTGAATTTCGATGGATTACATATTGATTGATTCGTATACATTTTTTTTTACGGGAAGTGAAAAATGAAATTAACCACATGAGGATACTATCAAAAAGATTTCATCGGAAGCTTAGAAAGGAAAATTAAAATTTGTTCTCGTTGCAATATCTGCCCTAAAACCATAACTAATTTACATTTTAATTGCTTAATTACCGTGAACTAGTTAAGTAACAAATGGAGCTCATCGTGCAAGGGGTCACTATAAATTGGTGGTTAAGTAAGCGAATACGTGCTCTAAGCTGCAACAAGATATTAAAGAGCAGAAGAGAACTTGCAGATATTAAAATAGATTTACTTAACGTTCTTGGATTAGTGGTTGAGTGTTATAGTCGCAGTATGCATGTTCAAATTCTTCTTTTATATTATGTGTTGATTGACGGATCCCAACGCCTTTTTAACAAAATAGCAACAATACCATATTGAGTGATACCACACTGAGTTTATATTTCACAAGGCATGTGTGCATTTTTAATGTGGCGTGGTTTGGCTCTCTTATTGGTCGAATCAGAGAACTTGCATAATTACTCATGACACGTTGGGTCAAGTTTGCCTTCTTAGAGAAAATAAGCTGGAAGGGCAATATGTCCCATAACATTGGACAGGGTTACGAGCTTATACAAGTATACAATGAGTCACCTTCCGGTAAAACTGACATAGTAATCAGCTTATGCTCTCCAGGTCGGTTGCAGCGGGGCCAAAAAGGAGGCTGGGATCAGCAGCGTGAAGAGGTATAGGTAGGTGGGTATAAGAGGGAAGAGCTTATAAGGCTTCGGAAACGTCACTGCTTGATTACCGCAAATATTCTCAGAATTTCCTTCCATAAGACTCCGCAGCACCTTATTACGTACATTAAACAAACTCAGGCGAGTAACCGAGTTTTTGGCATTTCTAGGGGAGGACGTGACATTAACAAGGAGACAAAATGACAAGGCTGGGTGCGATTCGTGATAAGAAAACTGCGTACCATTTTCCATCCTTACCTCGGACTTTTTGCACCTATAACCCATGATAATACTCAAAACTTAATCTTAAACACTGGGATGATACCACATCAGTGGCGGTACAGTTTTATTGCCCCTGTTTACTAATAAAAGAGTTTCTGGGAAGGGAAATTAATAGGGGCATTAACATTATGAGTCATGCCATGAAGCTCTTTGAGTACATGAACGACCTCAGGCTCCACCGAGAGTGAAGTCTCTGAGTATTAATATGGATTTCATTGGTGGAGGCTTACAGGGAAAAAAGATTAATTAGAAGGACTTGTATCTGTGTGCCTCGTCTGTATATCTGGTGAGCACTGCGATCTAAAGGGATACACAAGTCTGCTTCTATAGTTGAGGCCGCTGTTAGCGACATCAAACCCTTCAGCATTAGAATAAAGGTTCACTAAGACTCAGTTCTTAGTTCGCTTTTGTATAATGTAGTGCTAGATATATGCGGCTTGCGGGAGCCCGGACTCGAGCTCTATCCATATAGTAAGTCGGAATAGTTGAGGTATCTTAGATCTATTATGCACGAGTCTAAAATCTGTGTAATCTGCATTCGTAGAGAGCCACCTATGTTCAAGAGGCTAGCCATGTAGAAGAACATAATCCAACCGGTTCTTATATACGGCAGCGAATGCTGGCTGGATGCTGAGGTGAATATGAGGCGCAACGCATACGCAACACATTAATTTAAAGTAGTCTTAGGGTCCATGAAGTAGAGTCACTTGAGATAGTATGGACATGTTATGCATCGACCTAGGAACGATGTCGGAAGAGAGATATTTGCCCCTGGAGCTAAACCCCCATACGGCGTACGCGAAGCGATGGCTGAAGTGCAAAGTCGAGTAGGTTGAAAAGCCGACTGCCAGGATCTGCCTAAGCCAGGATAAGGCCAGGTAGAAGAAGATGACTACATTTTAAAATTTAATAAGTAAGTAATACTACATATTAATCATTTCTAATAAATCTTTATACAATATAGCTTTATAGCAAAGTACAGCACGTAGTAATAATATATGGCAGTACATCTTATAGAGTGTACAGAAACAGTGAGAAGGATTTTCAGGAATTCCTACAGCAACAGACAACGGTGGGATTTTGCGTTTTATAGACAGTACAACTTTTATATTAAATAAACTAAGTTCATACAATTTAAAACAACAGTATATGTACATTACATTTTACAACAATATACTTTAGATTACATTCAGAAGAAAATTTAAAATAAAATCTACATTTCCTATTAAATTTCTATAGCTGGATAATAAAAGGATTCTTGAAATTTGCTGTGTCGTCCCAGCACGGCATGCGCAACCCCGCTTACATTCCAATTATATTAGATTTAAAGCCTTTGCTGCATTTCTATTTTTTAAATGAGATAGAATACAAATGCTAAACAAAAATGTGAATGTATGTAAATTATAATAATTATAGTACTTTTTGATGGAATTAATGTTATCAGGACTACAGTTTCATAATTTAACTCAATTTCTGTTAATATCAGTCTCTACAACTCCCTCGTTTATTTTACAAAAACACTTCTCTTTTTACATTTTTCGCATCAAACACACTGAACTAGTCATAACTAAGTTTATTACCATTACAGTTAACCAGTGTGTAAAAAATGCAGTATCGTGTCGTAATTTGTTGTTTTTGTAGAGTTTTTAAGAATAAATACAGTGTTAAAAAGGGCTTTAAATCATAAAAGAACATGATAGAAACACACATCCTGACTAACTCACTTGTCACTGCCATGCGTAAAATATTTGAGCTTTATTCATGAAATATGACCATCAAAGTAGAAAACATTGACTGTGGACGTTTTTCTGAAAAAAACGGATCAAAGTTTATATCAGTGTTTTAGTTTTTTAGTCATTTTTTTATTATTTTGTCATTGCATTTTAATTCTAAGGCCATCGTAGTGCAATGAAACACCGTCTGACTGTATACGATTTTATATTTAGGGAAATACACTATTTTAATTTCGTCCCTTAAGAAAAGCGGTGTTAGCGACATTGAGTGTGGAAAAGCGGTGGATAGTGACAAGTGGAATGTCTGGATATTAAATTATTTTGCCTATTCTATTATATACAGCGTTTAACAAGAAAATTGTATTTAATATAATATTATTAAATACAGGTAAATAAAAAATAAATAAAAGAAAACAAAACTTAGATCTAAAGAATATTAGAAAAGATTCAACGTACTATCTAAACAACTTTAGTATACACAGCGCTTCGTACCAGGCTTAAGGAAATTAATTTCTGTTATTTCAAGTGCTTGTACGAGGAGAGCTTTGTAGATTGATACTGCAATTTATTCTAAATACTATATATATATATATATATATATATATATATATATATATATATATATATATATATATATATATATATATATATATATATATATATATATATATATATATATATATATATATATATATATATATATATATATATATATATATATATATATATATATATAATATATATATATATATATATATATATATATATATATATATATATATATATATATATATATATATATATATATATATATATATATCTTCTTCTTCTTCTTCTTCCTGGCATTAGTCCCGGCTTTTGCCAGGGTCTGCCTTCCGACTAAGACCAATCGGTCCATATGAGTGGCGAAGTGGTTTTTTGTGGAGCGAGTGCCATCTGACCTCCAAACCCATTACTGGGAGAAACCAGGAAAGGAAAGGGAATAAGAGGCAGAAAGACTTGGAATATAGGGGAGGGACACCACTTACATGGATTGGATCGGGTTATGAAAGTGGTGGCTCGAGGTCCCGGGGTCGCGTACCCGTATGCCGGAAACCAAATATCGGACAGATAATTGGCTAAACACCCTCTGATATATATATATATATATATATATATATATATATATATATATATATATATATATATATATATATATATATATATATATATATATATGATGTTTGTGAAACGAGATTATTTTATTATAAAAGATATTTTGTAGATTAGCTGCAATAAAAGCGATGGGTGTGGGTTTGATTTCCCACTCGGTGATATTTTCATTTTACACACTCTGATATCAAGACAAAGCTTGGTACGAATTGAATGTGTTCCATGATTTTATATATATATTATTATTATTAATATGAAAACAAAATAAAATTCAAACCGCTCCCATCACATATTTCGTATAATGTACATTTCCATTTTTATACGTTTCACTTAATATAAGCTGTTGAGGTATAAAACTGAGGTCACACTGGGGACAAGTCACTTTATAGCGTAATCCAAGTAATCGTGTTTTATGGCTTACCCTATATACAATATTGTTTCATTATTAAAATTTATATACAGTAATATTTTTATATAAAGTCCATATTCATAACTAATATATTTATTTTAATTTTTCATTCTAGGCGTTGAGTTTCGCCACCCAATATTTCGAATCTCGGTGGAAAGCCGAGGACGGGCGGAAGAGTGGCTTTATACATGTAGTTAGTAGTATGTTGGATAAAGCGCGAATCTGATAAGTATTCCATAATTCACTTAATACTTCCTTGAATACTCTCCAGCTTGAAAATATTGAACATTGCAAATCAGTTTGAGATTTTTAAATACAATACGCACAAACACACAACATACACACATAATCTAAAGATTATGTGTGTATGTGTTTGTGCGTGGGTATGTGCGTTGGTATATGTGTGCGTGTATGTGTGTGTGCACGTGTGTATGTGTGTCTGTGTGTGTGAGCGTGTGTGTGTGTGAGTTAAATCCAAATTATCTGTTATTTAATTTGTATGACTTAATTAATTGTATGACTTCCGGAATGCCACCTACGAGACAAACTATATTTTTACCCTAATTTTGACGAGTCAGTATTTTACCGCGCTCGGCTGCCAGTCCGACAAACGTGCTGTTATATAAAAAAATCGTTTCGCCTGTGACAGCCATCTCTATATAACAACAATATTGTATTTTGTTTTTATTGCATACGGAAATAAATAACGCTCTTGCGTATTTTATTCTGAGTGCTACTTTATCACACAATATATGTACGATTTATTCCGCTCTATGAGAAGAAATGCCGTACCACTCCATGGATTCACTGTGCGGGGCCGGGCCAATATTCATGATTCAGAGCCGTGCCTGGGATTTGCGACCTGGATGTAGATATAAAGGGGCGTCTTAAAATTCCTCACCTCCACTATCTGAACTCCTCCGACCTAACCTACCCAAACCAAACGAAAATTGACTTTATAAAAAATGTTGTTGTTATAATATTTAAACATCTTTTAGCATTGCTCCGGAAATGAACCTCCCACTAATGACAAGTTGCCAAATGCTGTAAGGTCACGTAACAGTCATTTCCTCCTGCCTTCGGTCGTGAAGGTCGAAGGCCCAGTATTTATTATACATAATTGGGTATCCAATTTTGCTCTTATTTCTTTTATTTATTTTTCTTATATTATTACTAGTTTGCTTTGTAAAAATATTATGTATATATACATACACTACAAATGTAAACACTAACAAAAATACAATAAAGAAAATGACATATTATGGAAGCACAAAAGGTGGCCTTATCGCTAATTAGTGATCTTCCAGGTAACCTTTGGATTAGGAGATGTAAAAAGATATATAATTATTTATTATTTTAGTTTATTTAGGTATTGTTTAATGTCTATCTGCAGTCACGATGTTAGTGGAAAGATTAGTTTATTTTTAATTCACCATCAAATTGACTAAAAGTCGAGTACTTATTATAAAATAAATATGTATAAAACAAATACTCTGACACATTAAACTCTTAAATAAAACCAGCAATTAATTACATAAATCTTCATTTTCATTACCCCTGTATAAACCTGTATAAATAATATCATGGCAAAAAATATATTTTTATATTTACAAATATTTTTTCAGAATTTTCTTATATAATTTCTGAAATAGACGTGTACTCTATAAAATACTTACGAAATCGTCTCACGCTCATTCGATATGTAACAATCCCACAACGATCTTCCGGCCACAAGCCAAATACAGACGTATATTGCTCGTTATAACTACCGCACTAACTTGCCACTAGGATGACCATATTTTTTTAGTAATCTTTAAATATAATGTACATGGCTTTAGTAAAATTTAAAATTTATATTTGAGGATCGTCGTAGCGCAGAGGCAAGGCCTGTAAGCGCGACGGTTTGTGGGTCCGATACCCACTCGATGAGAATGAATTATTTCATTTCCATTTTCTTCGCCACTCAACACGCAATGTATCGAATGGCGGAAAGTGGGAAATAGAGTGTCTTAACACTAGATTCCTTCAACCTAGGATCGGCAGAGGGTACCAGCTCTCTGCCTATCCTGCTACGTGCGGGATACAGCGTGAAGCTAAATATAAATACATATTTACTATTCCATACTAATGATATTCAACTTTTGAAGTGGATTGTTTTAATAAAAAGTTGACAAAATTTTATGCAGCTAACTAAACAAGGATATTGTTTCCGAGTGTCTGATACACTAAAACTGTAGAACCACTACAAGAACAACTACACTATTTACTCCAAGTGCACTACTTCCTGTACTCTACATCAGAAATTGTAAAATTAAATATTAAATTCGTCTGTCTATATATCGATGTAATGTAGAAACTAAAAGTACGTCTTTTACTTTTATATTAATAATAAATTAAAAAAGGAAAACATAAATGTTAATATGGCCATCCTACCTCACAGTACCATTTAGAAGGAACTGCATAGCTGAAAAGTTTGGTGATTAAATCCTAAGCACAAGTCGTTACACAAAGATGTGGTCGTACCGCGTTCAGTTTGACTTAGTTGTGACTTCCTGGATATGAGAACTTTCAAACTAATATTTTTAACGAAATACAATAAAGCCGCCAAAGATAGAAATCATTTGGTAAAATTTTGCTCAAAGATGTCATGAATTAGACGCTCTGACGTTTGGTGGAAAGATCATATGTGAACTACAAGGTACCTTGTTTACCAACCTTGAAAGTATACTCTATTATCGACGGACCTGTCAAAAGCTTAATAGGAGAGGCCCTGATCATAGGAGGTACTTTTTTATTGTCCCCGATCAGCGTGAGTTCTTTGGCCCGTGTCAGTTTTGCTGCCAATACAATTGCTCTAAAATGATTCATCAAGGCTTCATCTACTATCATCCTGTTTGGCCTATCTATGACACCATTTACGAGGATTGAAGCAATAGTTCGCAACTGAAGGAGATCTTGTTCCTGAGGTCCTCGGTTGCCTCGGTGGTCGTAGTTGCGATGAGGTTACTGTCGGGGTTGAAATTGTTTACTACCCAGGTTGATTTCCCGCAGCCAGGAACTACGTTTACCCATTTGATTATGGGTGTTTTCCATGTGCTGCTGAGATCGGTTGTATTGCTGGATGGGTGGACGGTTTGTGTCATATTTAGAATTTTATTTTCTAGCGAGACCTCAGTACAATAGGCTACTACCAAGATTGTCATCAAGTGGTCATCGGGGAAAGTTTTATACATGAGTAGACTGGGTGCTGTCTTTTTCAATGAAGCCATGTTTCGAGCTGTAACATCAATCAAATCAACACGACATCTCTTACGCTTTTGTTGCGATCACCAGGCACACAAACGAATGCATGTACTATACCGACGCCGAGGAAGACGCAAACGGCCCATTCATTCGCAGAGCCAAAGAAGCTTCCTCGTACGACACAAAGGACTACACCGGACCATAAAGGAAACATCAGATAAGACTAATCACAGGTTGCGACCACACAAAACTGTAACTTAAAGGGACTTCTAGTCTAGTAATACCTTTTCAAGCCCCAATAGTAGCGTGTAAAATCTTTTGTTGTACACAGTGATGTACTTGATTATACTCATCAATAATTCAATAAAATGCAAAACCACAACAAACACAGATGGAAAAGAAAAGAGTATGGGAAAAAAAAAGAAAAAAAAAGATAAAGACCGTAGGAGGTAAATATCCATTCACTCTGCGTGTCCATAGCCCATTGATTTAAATCAATATGAATATAGTTTATGATTTTTTTAAAGTGTTAATACATACCCAGGACAGAAAAATACTTAAAAAAAAACATAAAAAAACCTTAGTGTATTAGTACTTTAAAAAAATCATAAAAATATTTAATATAAATAACTTTATTTCTTTCCAAATTCTTTGGGAAGCGGATCAATCAAGCGGAACAATCTCCCTACAGAGATGCTAACGTAATAAGTTGTAAAAAAGCATATAAGAATTTCGACGCAGCTTGATTATGAAAGCATGGCTTAGTGGTCAGCGCGCTTGTCCGGTTTCCATGAGGCGCGGGTTCAAATTCGGATGTTTTCTTCAAGTATTTATCAATATGAATATTTTATCGTACCACCTATATCATAGTTTTATATCTTTTCATTCTAGTTGCACAGTGGTTTTACTATATTCGATATACAAAAAATACAAATACAAAACAATATAATATTTTGTAAAACCAATTCTAAGCAAATAAAAAGCGTACAATGTTTGGCACGTATCCACTCATACATTTAGGACTATTTTTTAGTTCTACACTAGAATAACTTGACTGTCAGAAGGCGTGATGGACGGCGTAATTTTCAGTTTACCTTTGTATACTGGACCGTGTTGCTTTACGCTTCGTTACCTCACAACTAACAGGCGCAGAGAAGTAATCTTTTAAAAGACTTCTTTTTATTCTTTTTATTATTCTCTTTTTATTTATCAGTTTTTTTTTGTAGAAAAAGGCAAAGAGAATATTATGTTAAGACACTCTACTTTCACTTTTCGCTAATTTTAAGCATAATCACTGTTAAATATTCGGTGGCGGAGTCCAACGTCATGATTTTTCCATCTATATGACAAAAAAAAATATTTTACATATAAAATTTCACCTCAATGTAGACGATCTGCGCTACTATCTTGGAAGCATCTTTGAAGAACTTCCATTTCTACGAGCAAGTCTCTTAAGCAAATATGTCTGAATTTGTTACATCTATAACACTCTTCTTAGTTTTCACAATCAGTTTCTCTGACTTTTATAAATTTGCTACTTGTGCTTTTACATATACCTAATATACGTAATACATTTTATAAAAAAAATAAAAATAGTTTTTTCTATACATGAAAATACAGTGTATTTTTTAAATAATAGCTATTAATAAAGTAAAACTTACTTTTTTTAATACGTAAGTAAGCTTTTTGTAACAAGTTAATTTGAATTCATAACCATCGTGAATACAGTAAAAATATTTTAACTATAACTCGATAAGTCGATAAATTTAATCCATACTATATCGTTTATAATACTGGCAAAGCTCTTTCAGAATGTTTCTAACTTTCAACAAAAAACAGCTTTTATAAAAGCGTTTTCATTTTACAATGGCGTGAAACGCTGTCGATATTTCCATTTCCTTGTTAACGTTTTAAAATAAATTTATATTGACAGCTTAATTCATTTAAATAAAATTGATAGCTATTATAAATAAAATGTATATTTAATCTTTCATGAATTGTATTTAATAACAATAACATTATTATTTTAATCGATTTTATTTTGCTATCTGTTATATTATTATTTTAATATTTTATGGCAATTTAAGAAGACTGCAGAAAATGTCAGATCTGTGAAAATAAACATTGTTATATTAGAGGCCGTCGTGGCGGTGAACAACTTCTGGCTGTAAACGCAATGGATGCGAATTTAATCCTCACGGTGGAGAATAATTAAATTTCTCCGCTCTAGTAAGACAAAAGGCGAAAGAGACTCGTAAAAGCAAAAAAAAAATTCATCCATGTGAAATGTTCTTGGTGAGGTGGTACAATATTATTTTTGACATAAAGTTAAAAACAAAGTGAATTTGGTAGTTCTCTTTGTTTTTATATATCACTTGTTTGTTTCTCTCTGCCCTCTTTCCAAATCGCTAAAAAGTGAAAACAAATATGATGTCATGAAATGATATAAATGTCAGCGGAGAAATATTTTATTCTATTTTCATGCCGATTTTAATAATGCCATCGAGTGATTCCTGCCAGTTACTCGATTTTGCAGACGATTGTTGGCACACATTCAAAAAGAAGCCCACATAAAACTGGGATTGTAATATCTGGTATATACGAAAAGCACGCCGATAAACCGTTATTGGATGTGTTAAATCCTTAATTGGATTTTCAATTAATTGGAAAATGCAACAGTCTGAAATTTCATTAAAGTAAATTTGAATTATGAGTGTACTTAGAAATAAAATTTTCGAAGTTAATGTTTAGGGATCCGTCCGAATGGCGAAATGAGATATCATATTATTAAGTGTAAACAGTGAACACTTTGTTGAAATTATATATTTTGTAGATTTTTTTATAATAAAATATCTCGTTATTTATAAATATACAAGGGAGTTTTTTTGTTTTATTACAGAAATAAATACAATAAATCGAGTGATGTTTTTTCTTTTATATAATACCATCGTTTAACTGCAGCTTAAAACTAAGACTTGTATATGACACGTCATACATTCTATGTGCCCAAGATAACTCCGACCGCAGGCACAATGGGTTACACTGTGATCCCCACCTATTCTTGATAAATGAACTAACTATCTCATACAAAAATATGTTTTCAAAATTCAAAATAACACTTCAGCTTAATAATATTTTGAAGAATAGATTAATGATCATAATAATGTTTATATTACAATTTTATTATTATACATTTTAAGCAAATTTTATCTCATCTTTTTTACGTAAATATAGATCTCCAGCTCCATAGTATGCCTGCCAAATTTCAAATCGATGCGTCGGATGGCTTAACCTATCTATTGAGAGATCATTCAAGAAATATTTTCAAACATTTTCATATTTTATAATAATTATAACTATAACTATATACATTAGATATATTATTGTAACTTCAACGTCCTTTATTCCAACATATTTATTCAAAAATAGCTTTTACAAGTCCGAATAAACTAAACAATATTGAGTATGTATATTTTACAATTACTATAATTTTTTAATTTTGTTTGTAAATCGTTAATTTGGAATTTGAGATATTGTTATCAAAATTGACTCCATAGCCGATTTTGTTAGTTATACTCGTATAGGATAAGCTCTATAAACGTTCATTTCAATCTTTAGCAGCCTCTTCATGTAAATCACATCTAAGATCGAAAAGGCAATCAAGTTTTGATTAATTTCAAACAATACAGTACCCGAAAATGATGAATATCTATACTTCTATACTAATGTTGTTGTGAAGCCGAGATGTGCGTTTGGTTGAACGCCTTTATCTTAGGAATTACGCGTTCGAGTTAAAAAAAAAAATTCGGATTTTTTTACGACAAAACTAAGCAATGACATAAAAACACTAATAAATGTATAATGAAAAAAAAATTGTCTGTCTGTTTGTCTGTTTGTACATGCACATCTTCGGATCTACAGGGTCAAGCCAATAATTAACTTTGAATATTGGCACACCTGATGCAGAACCGAAGTAGCCCAGTTGAATTATAAGAAATAATGAAACGTTGCCACACAAAAAAGGTCATACTTGAAAAACACATAATGGAATATACAACTAAAACAGATAAGATAAACAATAAGAAATCAGAACATGGCTATTTAGTAAAAGATGTAGCGCGTAATGAATATTTTTCAATGACATATGAAAATCCAAGATCTGGTACACCTCATAATGAATCATAATGTTCAGCTAAGCTGTATTAAATAAGAAAATGGCGCATTAATAATAGTTTTTCAGCGTGATGTACATTTTGCTTGACATTTTGATATGTATATGAAATCAAGTATATGATCATATTTGATGACAAGCTAATAACTATAAAAAATGAGGGAAAATCGATAAAAATGTGAAATAAAATTAGATATGTACTAGTATACAATAAAAAATGTCGCGCAACTGTTATTTATTTCAATTTGTCCAAACAGGTTATAACACAAGTAAAGCTTTAACGTTATTTGATATGTCCCATATTATTTGTATAACTTTGTACAAATATATTTTTGAAATATTTAACCAATTTTGGCATAATACTCAAAATGTTCAATTATCATTTGAAACGAAACATAGTTCAGTAAAACTTCCATAATACATTATATTTGGTAGCATAGTTTCAACAATATGTATATCTTTTTATTATCGTACCTAAAACTAAGTTTGTTCGCGGAGTCAGTTTTATTATGATCATTATATAAATTCGAGACGAGTCTTTAGAGACGAACAATATGGTCCTTTGCTATAGTGGTAAAATTATAGAGCAGACAATCTTTTCATTACCGTTTGAAGCAAAGTAGTGTTAAAGATATAAAATTAAAGAGAATCGAAATAAATTATAGCATTCTTTATTATACTTGTGCTAAGGAATATAGATTTTACTTTTGGCATAGAGTGCTGGAAATTGAAAGTTTAGAATTATTCCAAATATTTTGAATTCATATAGCTTGAATAATTCGAGAGGTGTATTTGTGTAAAGTAAAGAAAGTCGGAAATTTATAATGCAACACTCAAAAATAACACATTTTTGAGTGTTACATAAATGATACAAACACTTATTACGAGTTCGAGTACTTACGAGTGTTGTAAGTTAAAATAATTATTTATACCATCCCAATATAATAAATATCTTATAAGTGAGATCTCGCGAGTGGCAACGAGTGACAACGTATGCCTATAATTTCAGATAGATATAATATTCAGCTGGTTGTAGGATTAATTGGAAGGTGGCTATACTATGAGTACTTTTCCTTTATCAATCACTCTTATCTCACTATCTGTATCAGGAACCAATTATGAAATATCAATGTTTTCTCTATATGACCATAAAGACAGTCCTTATTAATCTATACTCATGATATTATTAACTTACACGTATTTTGATAAAATAATAGATTTGTAAAGAAGTTGCGGATTGAACAAGAAAGTGATAGGATGTGAAACGGTCAACACATCCATAATTTTGTTTCAGTGGATTGGAACATTACGCCAAAGAAAAGAAACCTCCCGGTATTGTCGTGATCGTAGAGACCGTGTAGCATAGGGATGAAGCTTTGACCGGGATAAAGTCGTTTCGTAGAAATATTTTCAAATCTGTATTTAAAATATAAATAATGTACGATTTATAGAGATCAATTTACAATTGTTCGTTCCATGAAACAATCCTGATTGATACTTTTATATAATGAGTTCCTAGTATATATTGATATTTGTTTAAATTGCGGAGTATATTATTAATTTGTAATTAGCAAAATAGCGTCGATTTCATTATAAATTCAATATGGCGGACTTACTTAATTATATATCCAAAATGGCCAATCTACATAAGGTAAGTAAATAATCTTAAATCCAATATGGCGGTACGTCCAAGATGTATGACTATACAAACTTACAATAAATAACATTAAAAGCTGTAGCTTATTTTTTTTTATTTATTACATTTATATTTTATTCATAACAACTTCTTATAAAAAATCTTTCGTACTTAATATACTTAACATAAAGATTAAAATACAAAAAAAATATTTACTATACTGAATAATAAATGCTCTCAGATTATTAATACTCATAATACATTTTATATGTTGTATTTGCCGGGCAACACATTAGTTGTGATTAACTGTTATCATTTATCAAAAAGTCAGGTCTCCCCACAGCCCGTCCTCGTCCAGACCACGATATAACATTATTCTATTGTAATATAATGCTTACGCCAATAATATTACATTTCTGATATTCGGTTATTTATTAGATTAGTAAATAAAAAAATATTTTAAATGAATTAACTCGGAAAGGTAAATTTAAATTTACTTGAGAATGTAATCTGTATATTAGTTGCTCTATACGATCGCACAACACTTGGCACTTACAAATGTTATTTGTATTTTTGGAAATGGAAATTTAAATCTGACCCCTGGCCCCTGGAAATTGACTCCTGGTACCTAGTTTATTAAAACCGAAATAAAAAAAATAATAATGTAAAAAATTTACTTACTTAATTATGAAATAGTCTTATTTGCCGAATTTAACCTCTATCATAAATTTCTGAAAAAAACATTTCAATGCAGAATATTTGTAGGATTATATTTTTTCAATGAAACTATAAATTAATGATTTCAACTTGTTTTTCACTTATACGTGATATATAAGCCTCATAATACTCATTCAATCTTTATGAATGACTTATTATTAATTCAGTAATATTCATATGAATGACTTATTATTAATAGTAATATTCAGTAATATTTAATATAAAATAGTATTAAAATATTCGTGGTTAAATAACTATTTAATGCCTTATCTTTAACACGCTAAGCCATATTGATAAATTAGTTATGTTATTAAATAAACAATTATGAATCAAACTTGAATCTAGAAGTTCTTTTATGATTCATGGTAACACAAATAAAGGGAGTTTGAAGACAGGTTTTCTTTTGGTCTTCATGAAGATCCGGATATCCTTTATTTTAGGTAAATATGACGATGCGAAAAATATAATATTAATTTGGTGTTTTATATTATATTGCTATAAATATACTTTATACAGTGTGTTCTAAAATTAATATAATATATACGTTGAAAAAAAAAATCTTTTCATACACAATTTTCCAGGCGAAAATCAAATTGAATTATTGGTGCCAAACAATATCTTCTAGAAGGGAAAATAAAAAAAATCGATTTCCCCAATCGGGGATCGAAGCTAGACGACGATGTCATGATGAAGTAAAAAAAATCTTATAAATATATAAATGTACCAGACTCAATCAAGTGTCAAATGCAATTTCTAACACTATCATAGCATTGTTATTACTAAGCTTATCAATTCCGAAAGCTATTCCCATGAGTTATTTATTTTGACGAATTATGTTACCTTCACGAGAAGTAATGTTGATGAATTATGAAATGAAGATATTTCGAGATTCCTCAACTAAACTAAGAATTTGCTGTTCTCGTAAAGCGCGCATTTACACTAAAATATAAACATTCTGTACAGGAGAGCACTACAGTCAGATATAAAGCACTGAATTTAACAGAGACAAAGTAGACGTAATATATTTTAACAATTTTCAGGTCTTACTGTATGCACTATCTACTGTGCATTGTAAGTAATATTGCAAAATTCGTCCTAGGAACACCGCAATCAACACTGTCCAATCTGAATAATACGACATTAGTATTCGCAAGGAGTTATTCTAAAATTACCATTTCGTATATTTAAAGTTGGCGTGATCATATTCATTCATTTTTTCCAAGACTCCTTATATCAAACATTTAATAAAACTAAAATTGTAAATCTTCGTAAATTGAAGAAGTTATACTGTCAATTTGCAGTATATAAATTTATTGTACCAAGTTTTTAACAAGTCCTAAATAAAGTTCTTGAAAAGCGAACTAACTGGAAATTTCGACGCTAGCTTACAAACTACAAACAAAAAGTTTTGGGTCACAAAGGGGCAACCGCAACTAGCCTCATCAATCAATCAGTCTGACGCTTTACGTTCAACATACAGCCGAGTTTGTCTGACACTAGTCTAACAGTGGACCACTCCGACAAGATTGTTAGATCTTGTTTACAATACGTGGACCGAATATATAAAGAATACTAGTTACCTGCCTGAATTTTGATTGGATTTTAAAAACATCACCCATTTAACTAAATAATTATTAAATATTCATTGATTCCATAATTTGTCCTATCCTGCTATGTGGGGTATATAGCGTGAAGCTATATGTATACATAAAATTTCAGGAAATACTCAAATACTCCCTATATTCCCTAAGACACGTACCCGAATTGCGTCCTGAAAAATTTGAGCCACTGCATTTGCCTCACTGTCATTCCCTAAGTCGTGTTTGAACCTATGACTATCGCGTTTACAATTAGACCTCAGCCCAGTGCACCACGATGACCTCCCTCAAAATTCACAATCATCTGCACAGTGGAGAATTTCTATCAGATTAGCAACGCTGTTAAATATCATTGTAAGATTTAAGCTCGTGTCTCTTGGAATCTTTCTAAATGTCTAGTAGTTGATACTTTAAAATATCCTGAATATTAAATTTCTCTATTCTAATCTATATTATACAATAATAATGAAAAATTTGTTGCTCATTAATCACGAACATTAATCACGAAATCTTGAAGTATTTCACCTATATACATGAAATTTGACAACAAGATTAAGTTATAGATAAGATATACCAGGTAAGTATGGCTTTTACGAAATTCATTACGAGGATTAAAATGGCAGAAATTTATATATTTACGATCTTTTTGGAAATCCATTTTTAATGACAATTAATTTTACACATTTTTAAGGTAAAATTAGGCTTAAGTCAAAAGCGCGTCGTTGAGTTCCGCCACTCAACACACAATGCCTCGATAGGTTGAAAATGGGGAACCTTATGTGTGTCCTATCACTAGGTTCCTTCTACCTATGGTGCCCTCTGCCTACCCTGCTACATGCAGGATACGGCGTGAAACTAAAAAAAATCTGTTCAATAATGTTACACGAGCAATAACATCCTTTGAAAACTTAAAGTTAACTTAAAAATAGTTATTAATCTTGAACACTTGATTATATTTCTTATCAGTTATTTATAATTCAGTACTTCTGCTGATGGAATGCATTAAGAATAAAAAAAATAAAAACTGGTCTCAATAACCACTAAAAGAGTTAAAAATTTAAGTTAAGTTCAAAATTAAAATAGGTTACTGTATTTGGCACGTATGAAGACAAAAACGTTGGCACTACACCAGTTGGCTACAAATTATGTCAAAACGTCATTTTTTTAGCTCATTTTTTAACATTCAAAATGCCTATTAGACCCTGTTGTAAACAAACCTGGGCCGACGATGGAAGTTAATGGAGTTGACAGTTTTGGAAGTTTAAAAATATATTTTATTTGACGCCACTATAATAAAAAATATTGCAGTAAATCGATATATCGATTAAATAACCGACAATTAATATATATTTTTATTATTTTTATTATGAGTACTCTATTAATTATTATTTAAATTTATGTTTTCTTTTAGTTGGCTCTTGGTAACAATAATAGTAAATATATAGATTTGAACCTACGCCCTTTTCAACTGTAAATTTTGGCAATATTTAAATACTACTACACTAATCAAGATTCTTGTTAAATATTTCAATATTGTATTAAAATTTCACCCAAATTCAAAATTACTAAATTAAATTTGATTTTAATTACAATCCAGCTTTTATATTAAATTACTTCTAACGATGTTTACTTCCTTAAATATAGTTGATTTTTCCTTCGCAAGATTGTTATAATGAAGTTCTAAGATTTATTTATTTTTATTTTCGTATACCTTGTGCCATATTCCTAAAATTCTTAATCATCTAACTAAATGCGACGGTTGTAGGTTCGATAGCCGTCCCAAGAGATTGTTTTATTTACATTTTATGTGGCTCCATCACCGGACACTTGGAATTGACTAAAAGTATACAACACATTACACTGTCTAAATGTCCGAGGTAATTTTGACCGCTTATGGGTACATGGTGGTTGATTTAAGAGTTAAATTTGCTTGAGATTTGTTTTACTAATATATATTTGAATAAAAGACGTGGTAATTGCTTGGACACTATTTAATATTAACTCGTAACTGTATGACAACTTTATTTAAATTAAATTAATAGTTTTTAAATATGTATATATATGTATAGTTATATATCGCTTGGCTGTCATTTTAAAAAATATCTAACGGTAAGAAATTTAACGCACACTCTCCAGTATAACATTTTTTTTCAATTCAAACCAGAATTTCCTTGGAATAGTGAGATCAACTTAATTAACTTTTTAACTATATAATATTAAAATATAGATGAATGTATATTTTTAAGCTTTTTCAACATAATGTTAGTACATAACTAAAAAAAACAAAAACAAGTCATTCATTCATTTAATCATACCTCAAATGTAAACATTTAAAAACATATTATCGAAATAAATAAATCCAATTTCCATATTTTGCGATGTGAGCCGACTAAATAATAAACTTTAGTCTACTCTAGTGGGCAGCTTAACTATTTAGAGGGTGTTTCAAAACTTGGGCCGAATAAATAATTTAATATTAACTAGTTCTTGAACTGCGCCTGTGTTGATAACTTTCTGATGGTATACAACGTGCTCTTAGTAATACTCTTGATACATCTAAGTTTTTGTTTTTATTAATCGTCTTTATTTTTTGAAACTTCGGGCAACATAATATAGTAATATTTCAGTAAAATAATTAATTAATTTCTTTACCATTCGTTTTGTTTTATAATACAAGTCAATTGTTATAAGAAAGGGAGAAAAGTTTGTTCAGTAGGAAACAAAATCAAATTTATTTATTTTTTATTGTTTTACAATTAGATTATATAATAAATTATATTTATATATATATATATATATATATATATATATATATATATATATATATATATATATATATATATATATATATATATATATATATATATATATATATATATATATATATATACATATATATATATATAAAACCCAACCTAACATCTCTCATATATGTAACTGAAAGTAAAGAAAATATCTTAAATTTAAATGTTTGCAGCACGCTGATCAAGCCCCTATGCTACTCGTATGTCGAATTGTCATACATTACTCAATTCTTCATAGATTGCATCATAGTCTATATATAGTATGTACGATTATATTTTACAAAACGTACAGAGCACCTAACAGACAGTGTCCAGCCGACAAACTACTAAACTACTGCTGCTACTACTAACGTGGAGTTAAAAATTCTAGTTTACTATAAGACTATTTTAAATGTCCTCTTAAAAATATAGTTCTCCGCAAAATATATTCTATATTTTAAAAAATACTTCTATTTAACTTCATAGTCAAAACAAACAATTAATAAGCAGTTTGTACAAGTGTCGAAGTAAATCACAAGCACTAATTAAAGAACACCTGAAAGGAAACAAGCTTAAAAATTATTTGCAAACAAACTGTAATTGCGCTTCATTTAACCTCAAACAACTCAAACGAGTGAACTCATTAATTGGTACCCGGAGGAATCTTGAGCAAATTTTTAATTTGTTATTAAGTAAAGTTGTATATTAAAAATGTTCGATATTTTTTTTATTATACGATGAGGCGATGGCACTGCGGCGTAGCTGACTGATGAAGACTTTTTTTTCTCTTTAACTAATGCGTCTTGGGGTTTTGGCCCTCAGTTTGTTTTGCTGGATGCCCATTTATTTTTCCGTACACATTAAACATTTCATTAAATGTGATTCAACACAAGAAAAGTCGTTATTTTTATTTGAGTTTGGCTTATTTTTAATTTAATTTAATGAGGTAAACCTAATTTTTTTTATTATATTAACGGAAATATACAAAGAACTGGATCACTTTCACTGTTTTTATTGTTAAATCCAGTATTTGATCCATTTGCACTACTCAGGAGGTAAAATTATATTAAAATTACTCTTTCAAATTGACGATTGAGATCTTGTGGCAAGTCTCTATACTAAGGAACTACAAACAAATAATTCTACAAAGTGACATTGGCGAAGTGATTTGCTCAACTGGGATGCTGGAAACGCCATAATTAACTAGATTACTGACTAGAACTGACCTGATCAAACAATTAAATTTCAATTATATAGTATAAAACATTTATTTTATATATGTGTATATAACGGGTATTAATAAGTTGTATAAGCTATTTTAATAAATAAACATTCCTGTTAAAATGGACCAACACGATTACCCAATTTAATTTATACAATTATTATTACATAATTAATATTAATTTTGAATTAAATTAAAACATAAATTACATTCGTTAATACGAGTATGTAGTGATTACTAGTAATAATTGACACTGTTTGTGCGGAATATTTTTTATTTCATGTTGCCTTATTTGTTATTTTCAACAATTTTTCCTTATATGTCATTACCGGATCCGGTTTTCACGGATACATCCTAAATGTTAAACAGTTCCTCCTTTTCTACATTTGTGCCAGATTTTGTCTCATGATATGATACTATTATTACTTTTGTGTAAGAAAGTATTCATGGTAACTTATATAAAAAGCTAGAAATATAAGGTGTTCTCTAGGGATATATGACGTCTAACTGTTAACCTTGCTTGAACGTAGTAGATTTTTTTTTCACCTTTTTTCATGCACGTACATCCTACAATACAATGGACGTAGGTGAGCAATTTTATTCAGGTGAAGAAGACGAGGTTGTGTGAAATAATAGAAAATCTCTAAGATCAGGAATCTCTAAGACCTAACTTAATAGCCGGCAGTAGTGCCTTTAGAAAAAAATCTCCAGCCACTGTGATCACCTACCCACTGTGACAATAGTATGAACTAAGAAAAATCTTCTTTGAGTGAGCGATGTCTTAACTCCATGGCGCCCACTTTCTAGCAATAGTATTATTCCTAGCCACGATACTGGATGCTAAGAATCTCTGAGGAATCATGGTACCACAAATGGCGATATGCATTTGATGATATTTAAACAATTTAATACAATATTTAAATAAATTTAGTTACCCCAGTATAGTAAAATCTGCTGGGTTTTAGTGGGTAGTGTCGGGTTCGATGAGTCCCACAGTACCATTCCTCTGTAGGACACAAGTGTCCTACTCAGGGATAGTCTGCGTAAAAGAATTTAAAAAAAAAACGTATAGTAAAATAAAGTATAGCATGAAGATACAACTTAACTCGTAATATAACGAGCACTGAAGGCCAAAGTGAATTTGCATGAAGTTCCCTCTACTCTCTTTCTCTTCTTCTTGGCATTAGTCCCGGCTTTTAGCCAGGGTCTGCCTTCCGACTGAGCCTACTCCACTTTGCACGGTCTTTAACATCCTCAGTGGATAATTTATTGGCTCTCATGTCTTGTGTCACGACATCCAGCCATCGCTTCCTTGGGCGTCCGGGTGGTTTAACTCCAGGGACAGACATGTCAAGGCACTTCCTTCCGACATAGTTCTCAGATCGGCGCATAACATGGCCATACCATCTCAGGCGACGCTCTTGGAGCTTATCCGCTACGTCACTTACCCCAAGACTACCTCGAATGAATGTGTTGCGTATGCGGTCGGACCGCGTCACGCCACACATCCATCTCAGCATCTTCATCTCCGTGACGTGAAGCTCCTGAGTGTGCCGAGATAATAATGGCCAACATTCGCTGCCGTATATAAGAACAGGTCGGATAATGCTCTTGTATATCAGTCCCTTGAGCTTGGGCGGTATTCTGCTATCGCAGACCACACCAGTGACCTCCCGCCATTTGGCCCAGGCAGCGTTTATACGGGCATGGATGTCGTGGTCGATGCCTCCAGACTCATGCATAACGGCTCCAAGGTACCTGAACTTCTCCGACTTAAGGGCTGGCTCAGGCCCGATATGGATGGTGCTCGAGTCCTGGTTCCCACAAGCCATGTACTCGGTCTTCGACACATTCAGTTTGAGACCACCGTTCTCAAGCGCACCCTTCCAGGCGTTCACTTTACGCTCCAGCATCAGTCGGTTCTCATCGATGAGTACTATGTCATCGGCATACATCATCAGCCACGGAGGCTGGCATTGGATGTTAGCCGAGACAGTATCCAGCACTACATTGAATAAGAACGGACTAAGAGCTGAGCCCTGGTGAACCCCTACTGTAATCGGGAAGGGCTTGGTGTCGCCAACAGCGGTCCTAACCACTGAAGCGGAGTCGTTGTACATATCTCTGATAACCTCAATATAGGCTTCAGGGATCCCCTTGGATCGCAATGCCCATCAGATACACTGACGTGGCACACAGTCAAAGGCCTTCTGCAGGTCCAAAAAGGCCACATGCAGAGCTCTCCTTTTTTCCCTGTAAGCCTCCATCAAAGTTCTGAGGGCAAAAATGGCATCCATAGTGCCTGATCCTGGTTGAAACCCATACTGAGACTCAGAGACAGTACATTCTTGGCGGAGCCTGAGGCCAATCATGCGCTCGAAGAGCTTCATGGTGTGGCTCATAATCTTAATGCCCCTATAACTACCGCAATCCTGAACACTGCCCCTTCCTTTGTAAATAGGGATAATAAAGCTTTGCCGCCACTGATGTGGCATCTTTCCAGTATTCAAGATACGGTTAAACAGATCAGTAAGTATAAGCACACCAAGAGAGCCCAACGATTTCCACGCCTCGATTGGGATGTCGTCAGGTCCTACCGCTTTTCCGTTCTTCATGCGTCGAAGACAATTCCGAGTTTCGTCACGGGTTATTGGAGCAACAAGTCCGAGGTTAGGAGATAATTCAGGAGGAAGACTACAAGACTGCTGAGTGTTCAGCAGCTCCTTAAAGTAGCTTCTCCATCTCTCCTTCACAGAGGCATGACTACAAAGCAACGTGCCCCGAGAATCTCTGACACAAAGACATTTTGTAATATCCTGCGTCGCTTTATCTCGAGCACGAGCCAGTTTGTATATGAGCTTCTGCCCCTCCACAGTTTCAAGTTTATCGTACAATGGCGACAAACTTTCTCTGCGGGCTCTGGCTACAGCTCTTTTGCTGGCCCGTTTCGCTGCTATGTACTCCAGTCTGTCTTCAGGAGAGTTGGAATGCTGCCACTCTTTAAACGCAGCCTTCTTTTCCTGAATCACCCCCTGCACCTGGTCATTCCACCACCATGTCTCCCTGTCGATGACACGCCCACCCTTAGTAACACCAAGAACTCGCTTGCCCGCCGCAATGATTGCTGAATGAGCTCGATCCCATGCAGTCTGAGCGGTCTCGGTGTTAGTCAGTAGATTTTGACTCTCCACCTCCGCCAAGAAGTCGGTCTGCATCGGCCCATTCAACAACCACCACTTAATTCTAGGCTTGCGTTTCTCGGCTACTTTCTTTTTCGGAGTAACATTATAGTCCATGACAAGGAGACGATGTTGGGCCGTCAGGCTTTCGCCGGGAATGACCTTACAGTTGGTCACCCTGCCTATATGACACCGTCTAGTCAGCAAATAATCAATTTGAGTTAAGTGGGACCCGTTCTTATACGTTATAAGGTGCTGAGGTTTCTTCTGGAAGAAAGTGTTCACGATAGCCAGATCAGATGCAATGCAGGTTGTTAGAATATTTTCTCCCTCTGCATTGCGAAGACCATATCCAAAACCCCCGTGAACACGTTCATACACCTCAGCGACCCTACCCACGTGGCCGTTCAAGTCCCCCCCAACTAAGACTGATTCGGTAGACGGTATAGCGAGTAGTACCTCTTCATACTGCTCCCAGTAGGTCTCCTTTTCAGCCGCGCTACAACCTGCCTGGGGAGTATAAGAGCACTGATTAAGTTTGTGATAACGCCCTCGATCAGTACCTTTATCCGCATCAAGCGGTCGCAGCGACGGTCAACTTCAAGAAGCCCATTCTGAAGCTCTTCAGAAAGCGCTACCGCTACACCGTTTTTGCCTGTAGGTGACCCAGTGTATATAAGGCGGTAACCCTGCCCGATGTTACGAGACTTATTGCCCTTCCAGCTAGTTTCCTGAAGGAAAGCACACTGGACCCGACGTCTCATGAGTACATCTGCGAGTTCTCTGCATCGTCCGGTTAGAGAGCCAATATTCCATGTTGCAAAGCGGAGTTTCCGTCTGGGTACTGACGTCGTTAGCCGTGCCCGTACTTGACACGGTAGCCCTTGCCCACTTATCGCAGGTGTAGGGCGATGTGCCTGCGCGTCGTTTAACGGCGACGCCCTAGCCATACCCAGCTTTTTTCTGAATCGATCCATACTAGTGGCGAAGTGGTTTTTGGTGGAGCGATTGCCATCTGACCTCCAAACCCATTACTGGGAGAAACCAAGAAAGGAAAGGGAATAAGAGGCAGAAAGACTTGGAGTATAGGGGAGGGACACCACTTACATGGATTGGATAGGGTTATGAAAGTGGTGGCTCGAGGCCCCGGGGTCGCGCACCCGTATGCCGAAAACCAAATATCGGACAGATAAATCCCTCTACTACTGATGTAAAATGCGGGTGATATTATATTACATATAATAAATAAAAACTTACAACTATTAATTAATGATTTGCCTAACATATTGAATTTCACGTTAAGCATTATAATGGTTAAAAAAAAACCCAAACAGTGGAAGCAGCAATCGCTAATAAATTAGATATACGCCCACCACACATTGACAAAGGCGCGTTGTTGACTTCCGCCACTCAAATATATCGAAAATTGGGCGGGAAGTACCTTCCTTATAGTTATAATTGATATTGATAATGTCTTTACACTAGGTGTTCAGCCAAACAGTGCTGCGGATCATACAAATTTACACGGAGAATCCCTATGAATACAGCTGTACAATTATATTCAAATTAAAATCTGAACACGCAAATATTACGATATTCAGTACAAGTTCACTACAAGTGTACAGTTATTCTTTCATACTTGTAGATAAACTTGTTTGAATTTTCATTAGGAACGTGAATTATCTGTGGCTATCTAAATTCCCGGTACTAATAAAGTATTTTGTGATTTCGTATTTTTTCAGGGCCCTCAAGGAATATAGCGTTTTAATAAATTTGCTCGGCTCATTCCTAACATAGCGTATATTTCTAGATGTTGGTGCACTCTAGGGAATGCCCAGTCTTACAAATCAGCTAGTTAATGCTGATTGGAGTTAATCGAATCTTTCTTTGCTTTCAAATAAATAAATAATTTGTGTTTCCATTAAGTTGCAGGATATACCTACATTCAGTTCTAAATACTATAATATCATCATACTATTGCCTATGGAGAAGAAATGTAAAATATTTTGTATTTATTTATATCAAAAAAGATGTTTTATATAGCAGAATCTTCAAAATATCCTAATGTGAAGTGAGTCCTCTCCTTCTCACCCAAATTTTAGACATTGCGAGTTGAGTGACGAAATCAACGCCATGATTTCTCTTATCATTAGAGGAAAAATATGAAAATAATTTAAAATGTATCAATGCCCTGAATTATATTTATATATATATATATATATATATATATATATATATATATATATATATATATATATATATATATATATATATATATATATATATATATATATATATATATATTTATATATGTATATATATATATATATATATATATATATATATATATATATATATATATATATATATATATATATATATATATATATATATTATATATATATATATATATATATATATATATTTACTTGTCTATAATTTTTTTATGTCATAAAGCATGTCGATCATAGCTCAACATCAGGTGTTACCAGTTACAATTTTCAAAATTAATTATACCGTATATTTTCTGCTTAAGTTTAGTAGCTATATAGTTTTATTAGAATCTGCCAGTCATTATGTAGATGTGTTTCCAAACATACAAACAGACAATAGGACCGACAAAAATGTCTAATATTATACATTTATATTTTTATTCTTCTTCTGATATATTTTTTTAAGGAGCAAGCAATGGAATGTTTATAGATTCATGTTTGTCTGTCAGTAACTATCCCATTCACGTCCCAGCTCTTTCCTTTCCGAAACCATAAGGAATACGCAGTCGAAACTTGATGTGTAGCTATATATTTATGTTCACATTATATATATATATATATATATATATATATATATATATATATATATATATATATATATATATATATATATATATATATATATATATATATATATATATATATATATATATATATATATATATATATATATATATATATATATATATATATATATATATATGTGTATGTGTGTATTAGATATACGACTTGATTAGTCATATAAGGAAATAAGTATTAACAGTTTCATAATAGATTGCAATGAGGCAGTTGCCGCCTAGTTAAAACCAAGCAAAAATTCAACAAAGCTATTTCCACGCTGCCGAGTGACGAATCATATCAACCGTATTTTATTTTATATATTCCATCCCAAATTGCTATACAAATGGCTATTTTGTACTAGATATGTCGATGAATAAAACATGAATGATAAACAAAAAGAAACCTAAATTATAGACAAAATGACGATACTCATTTCTTATTTAGTATCAACTGAAGTGAACGAACATAAAAATTAATTGGTTACAAAGCTTGTACAGTATGTAAAAGCTTCAACATTATTCAAGAGACGCGAGTCATATCACTATACTCTAAATTTTTAATAACGATGGACACTTTTTATAAATCTGTTTACATAATCTCTGAGTGACTGAGATAAAGCTTTTAAAGTTGAAGCCGTCATTTAATTTCAGAAGTTCTTAGGAGTCGTTTAGTATGATTTTTGTAATTGTATTTATAATAGATTTAATATTTTCTATTTGTCAAAAACAAAAACAAGTCAACTGAAAACGAAGGATCTGTACAAAAAATTATTCTCTATATTCAATGGTGAGTTTACGAATCATTTAAAGCATAGGAAGTTTTGACAAAAGTATTTCCGCATTGTTGAACCCTCAAATCCGTTCAGACCGCAGAATATTTTTATCTTTGAATTTCATCACGGTCCATATCCACGGTCCCGGGACGAGAGCCCAAACTTTGTTAATTTCGCATGAAGTTCCACTCTCAGAGGAGTTATTACGCAGGCGCAAAGACTAGAATTATTCTAAACTACGCTTAGAATAGTGTTTTAGAAATGTAATTAAAAAATGTAGGGAAATTTGTTGGTGCTCAAAAGGTTGTACATCAGAATGGTATGAAATAATAATATATATTGTTATTTTTAATCAAAATTTAGTTTTACAAGTCAAGCTTTAACAAAAAATTAGACCAAGTGCAGGTATCGAGGTTTCATACCAATTTCATGATTGATTGACAAACTAAAATATGCCGTCGCTTGCACTCATTTTGTATGAAATGATCCAGGAATATAAGTTTATAATATTTTTTTCTGTGGTACATATTTCAAATTTTCGGACATTTTCCCTTCTATTTTAATTTCTCACTACTTGTGAAATTTCATAATTTCAGGTAAATGGGAAGATCTTGGTTACGTTGCATATTTCATACCAATATGTGGCAACAACGTAGCATAAAATCTCGTATCCTTTCATTGCGTTGACTTTGAGGCAATTTTTTTTTCTGTGCTCTGAGTAACTATATATTAATCCAGTTAATAATTTCATGTTAGTTTCACCGACGACGACGACGACGAAACGTCCACGTGTTCTTTAGAAAAATTACCTTGATATATGGACAGACAGATAGACAGACAGACAACTAAGTGATAAGGGTTCCGTGTTCTGCTTTTAAGATAATTTTGTATATTGTATGATGAAACATAGTAATTTTACTATATATTTCATATTTTTTAATTGAGTTTCGGACCTTCTACTAGTCTTTGCATCCGCCTGTAAAGTAATTAATTTAGCACAATAACAGTATTATAAATTCAATTTAAATATAATACTTACAAAACAACTTACAGTCATTTTAACCAAAATATATAAAATAAAGACTAGTAGCTTGTCTAAGCCTTTACTCGATTCTTTAGGGTCGCCACATGATTGTCCTACAGATAAGAGTGACGCGATTCCATTGTAGGATGGATGTTCACTGCCCAGCAAAATACAAAATAAAAATGTCTTCTATTAATTTGAAGTTCATTTATTTATTATTTTATAATTTAATTAACTATTGTCCTTCTAGTACTAAAATTACAGAAATAAAAAATAATTAAATATATTTTTTCAATTGTTAATATTAAATATATGTAACTTGTAATTTAAACAATTATATACATGTTTTGCTAGGTTTTAAGCGGCTATAGCTTATACATACTGTATATAAATAAAATAGAAACGTTGTTTGTGATTTCAAAATAACTGTGTTTTTCAATTGGATAATAGTTATTTACACAAACTACATTTTTTTTTAAATTTTTGTTTGTCTGTCCATCTTCCGTTTGTCAGTTGTTAAGTTGTCATTGATCTTCTGTTTAGCTTCACGCCGTATGCCACATGTAGTAGGTTCCGCAAAGGGAACCTGGTGTTAACACACTCTGCTCCCCACTTTCCACCTATTGAGACATTGCATGTTGAGTGGCGGAACCCAAAACCGCATTTTACTTTTATCTATAACAAAATTACTCTCATCACATCTACCTATATATAACATATCAGTATATTCATATTAAAGTTTATCTAAAGAAATATACTGATTAAATGACCTTACATATACATTATACATACGCTTCCTTCATGTAAAGCTTCCTGACGTTAACTAAAATGTACAGGTTGAAGAAAATCGTCGTAAGAACAAGCAACTACTAATATATTCCACAAGTTCCCAATCTATATACGCTCATTAGACTCGAGAACATATACTCGTAGTATAGTACTACGTACCGTACGTGTTCAATAAATTTGAAAGCTAAATTATGAAAATTTTACTGTTACATAGAAACTTTTCACTTTCCGACTTCACCATTTTGAATTCATTAATTAATTACTTTTGGAGTGTTTTTTAAAGTTTGTAATTAGGAAATCGGAAGAAAGCGTTATTTATACATATGTCGAGGCCATTGTAGGGACAGCGTCTGACTATAATGTTTTGGGTTTTACTCAGGTAATTAATTACTTTTACGTCCTCTGGACAGACATAGTGCATCGTTGAGTTCCGCCATCCAATATACAATGCATTGGCTTGAATTTAGACACAAAGCGGAGACTGGAGTATTTAACACTCGGCTCTCTCATCTACAATGTTGTATGCGGAATAATGCGTGAAACTACAAAATACCGTCATATGTCCTTAAGTAATCTGATATTCTTAAGTAGGTGACGGAAACAAGAGATAAAGCAATCTGTATTTATTTTTGGTCTATTTATAGGTATTGAGTATTGCATGAAATATTTACACAGCTCTTCACATAAATATTCCCCTGAGCGAGATCGGAATCATGACGTTCCTTTGGCATATCTCACTTACACCTCAATGATGTCAATAAAAAATTACAAATGTATAATTTTAACAGTGTATACCGGAAATGAAACAATAAAGAATTGCATCACTATATTTATTTATTTCTCATATATATTTTTCCTCTGTATCACGCTGCAAATCACACAGTAAACTAGACCTGTCTAATAGTTTATGTTTAATACAAATAATTAATAAAAACCATCACTAACTTAAACTTAGAAATAAGTTAGAAAGTTAAGTTGCCCAAAGTAAATTGCTACTTTTTCCCTTATCCATATTAAATGTGTAGGACAGTATTTGTTTCAGTAGAAATTATAGTTGGGTGGGCACGTCGCTCCTGCATTTCAGTATAGCTGCCAAGCAACCCGTCTGTGTCACGTTCTAAACGAACATGGGACTACCGTATCTATTCTCTTCAGAGATTTCAAAGGCTACGTACGAGTACGTCTTACAATGTCTTTACCAAAATGATATTAACTATGACTATTATAGCGTTTTTGTTTAATTTTATTCATTTATTTGCTTATTCTATAAGAAATATTGATGATAATAAAATATTTTTGCGTATATAAGTTTTATCCAGTCAATCAAGTTGGGTAAAAGTCAAGTTAGGTAAGTTAAAAGTCATCAAGTGGGAACTCAGTGATAAGACACTCCGTTTCTCACTTTCCGCCTGATTTTCGAGAAATTGCTTGTTAATTGATAAAAATGTAACATTTTTATTTTTTCACGTGTTAGTAAGTTGTATATATGTGTCTATGTACATATTATCTATGCATTATATGAAATAAACGGCTTTTGCGATCTACGAGGGATAGAAAATAAAAAACTGTTAATTACAATTAAAACAGCACTTCTCCTTAATATGTTATATGCAACTCAAAAATCAAATTATAATTATAATGCCTAATCAAATCCGTGAATCAAATTTAGTACCAAATAAATACGTTAAAAAAAAGTACTTTTACTTATCAAAATTTCCCGTTTACCTAAAATCGTATAAAAACAATGGGCACGAACTCAATAACTCTACCTCTACACTAATGAGTGGTTTACTCAAAGAAACCCCTATGGTCTTTAGTTCGGCACGTGCCTGATTTTGGATTACGCTCAGAAACAAAAGTTAGCTTGATGACTGTGCTTTTTATTGTTAATATTATTTTGTTTTTGTTTGTTTAACTTGTTGTGGGGTGAAGCTTAATATTCTCATTAAAGAAACATTATACAATTTTTATGGTTTTTAATATATGTCGTTGTATATAAATTTTAAACAATGAAGTTAAATAAACCTTTTTTTTTAAATAAATCATTAAGAGCATATAGGATATTTTCCCTTGTACTTTTTGGTACAAAAAGCAAGCAAAAACTGCTTAAGGTAATATATACAGATGTATAAAAAAAATTACAAGCAAAACATTAATAGCTACAGCTTTTGCATGTGGACAAAGCTGCATGTAAAAGTTCGCTATATAACTAAGAATTGTTTATGTAAGAATTGTGAATTGTGTATATGCGGGGTAACGTCAAATTATAATCATCAGTTAACCATGATCAGCTCTTTTAATGTCGTCCTTTACAAGCTTACGCGTCTCAGTACAGCAAGGCCAACAATTTTAAATGTGGATGTAAAAAAGGAAAAACAAATCAGAATAATTTAAAAGCTAAATTATTCAAACGTCTAGAAAGTATCAAAAAAAAAATATTAAATATATTAATATATATTAAAAAAAAAAAAAAAAATATATATATATATATATATATATATATATATATATATATATATATATATATATATATATATATATATATATATATATATATATATATATATATATATATATATATATATATAATATATATATATATATATATATATATATATATATATATATATATATATATATATATATACATATATATATATATATTATATATATATATATATATATATATATATATATATATATATATATATATATATATATATATATATATATATATAGCTGCTTTTGAGTTTATATTATGTCGTTTTAGAAGTAGCGCGATCTTATAAGATTTGCTTAAATTTTTCATCAAGGCGTCCATCCCACACTGAAAGCTGGCTGGTATCCTAGCTGGTATTTTAATGGTTGGTACTATTCATACAAGTAAGCATCTTATATATATATATATATATATATATATATATATATATATATATATATATATATATATATATATATATATATATATATATTATATATATATATATATATATATATATATATATAGCTGCTTTTGAGTTTATATTATGTCGTTTTAGAAGTAGCGCGATCTTATAAGATTTGCTTAAATTTTTCATCAAGGCGTCCATCCCACACTGAAAGCTGGCTGGTATCCTAGCTGGTATTTTAATGGTTGGTACTATTCATACAAGTAAGCATCTTATATAACTGCTTTTGAGTTTATTTTATGTTATATGTTGCTCGCTTCTAAAAATGTAAAATGATTTTCATTATTCAACCACTGTTTCTTAGACACTTGTTTTAGAAGTAGAACGATCTTATAAGATTTGCTTAAATTTTTCATCAAAGGCGGCTTGTATTTTAATGGTTGGTACTACACATACAAGTAAGCATCTTATATATATATATATATATATATATATATATATATATATATATAATATATATATATATATATATATATATATATATATATATATATATATATATATATATATAGTGTATGTGTATATATATATGTTATATATCAGAGTTTTGCCTTCTATAGTATTATTTTTATGTAAGAATACAGCGCTATTAAAAAAATCCTTATAATCTACTAAAAGCTAAGTCCAAACGATTTGTCTAAGAGGTGGTGTCATACATGGGTATAGGTATACGTATAATAGTGTAGAATAGTGATGTAACAAGCTTTAATAGTTTAATATAGATGGTTAACAAAGTGAGAGGCGTAGGTGGTACTAGCTGGGTGTTTAGTTTATAATTTATGGTATAAATTAAAATGAAAATATACTCAATTAGAACGTAATCGAGGTCTCAAAGGATTTTCATAATTGCTACTTTAACTACTTGCGTACGTCGTACATATTTTATGTGAATAGATTTATTTACTTTGACAGGTATAGAACATTTATTAGCGTAATTATATTCAATTAAATGTCGAACATAAGTCAGTCATTTGAGGTAATTTTATAATACGGGGTAAATTTATCATATTTTGTCCGATTAGCCTACATAAGTAAAAAAGAGGTGAAGCACTTATTTGTTTGAACGCGTTCATCTCTGGAACTATACGTCTTTTTTTTAATTTTCATGTTTTTTTTTTATATAACAGGGCAAGGCGGGCTTTCCGCCCAAATTCGAGACTATGTATTGGGTAGCGAAACTCAATTTACCGCATTTTGTGTCACCTAAGTGTATTTGATAAACTATGTAGTAATAAATAATATTCTTTGTAATATTAGTTCTTACTAAGTCTGAAGTATTCATAAAGAGGTAAAATTGAAGTCCTAATTTTTTTTTAATGTCAATATTAAAAATGTTGGTATGGGTCAACAAACCTAACAGTTTGTCAGATATTGCGTGTTGAGTGGCGGAACTCAACGTTGTCTTTGTCTTGTTACTAGAGCTGATAAATAAAAATATATCAATCTCCGAGTGAGAATTGAACCCACAAGCGTTCAAAGTCAGACGCTGAGCCACTGCGCAATGACTGATTTATTTTGATATTACCCTACATACCATAACCAATTAAAATGGGTTAAAATTATCAACAGTGTGACAAATGTACATTAAAACAATAAAAACCAAAAAGGTCCTAGTAAAATTTATATCCATTTAACTTAAAATGTCCATCAATCCGAATAACCATATTTTTTTAACAAAAATCACGTTATTACAACAACATAATAAAGAAACGCACTGAGATGTAAGCCTGTCAAAAACAAAGGCATACCATTATTTCCTATTGTTTATCATCGTTTAATCTAATGTAGTCCTTATGATTAATTGTTTAAGGATTACAATAGTCTGTATAGTAAGTGACACAATGAGTTGGGTCAGACCCATGACATAGATAGAATGTTTTATATAACGCTTCCTATCCAGCTAATGTGGCGATGAAATGTTTAAGCCGTAATAATCGTGTTTGTACATTAAAGTTAAAGCTGTGATATCCCTTATAGCGACTTACGTTGTCGCTGTACAATTTTAATGTTGAAATAGTTTTGAATAAATTTTTTAAATAACTTTACCAACTATAAAAAAAATGTATTTCATTAAAATTTTAGTAAGAAATCCGATTAATTTAAATTTTACAGGTACTTATTATATTGCTGGTAAATGATCTTGTTTTAAACTATACTAACTATAAAACACTTAAAATTTAATATAATTGACCACTATGTCATATTTATTGGTAACAAAATATATAAATTGATTTAAATTAATATAGGATAACTATAGCATTTTATAAAAAAATATACATAAGATGGGGGAAAGGCTTTTAATTTTTTTTTATTTTATGTCATTTTATAATGACCAAAATAAATATTGTATTGATTGAATATTGGATATCCCAATCGCATAAAATCTGATCAAGTTAGTCGTAACGCAACTGGATATGAAAAATAGTGGTTAGATTTTGGCCTTCAACCTTGAATGACTTTTTAACATGCATGGGATTGACAGAACTTGACTTAGGGAGACGTCGGTTGACATTTGACAATAAACTATTGAAGAAATTGGAGGAAGGTGACGTGAAAAGCATGAGGACCCACCGCAGGGCATGTATGGAGGTTATAATAACAGTGGAAAGTAGGCAGGTACGAAGCGTTTGACGTACCGTTCCCTCTCGCTACCCCGTTATGAGGATATGCTTAGAGCTATATGCCAGGCTGATATAGTAGTTATAATTTAAATTTATTTTATATTTTTTTAAGCATTTTTAATACAATATTTACTTTTGCATATAAAAAAACATATAAAACGTTCTTTCATCTATGATAAATTAATTCCTTATAATCCAATTCTGAAAGCTTGAGAGAAATAATTATTTCCCACGTGGGCCAGAATCGAGATCTCTTCTTGTATCATAAATTTTAATTTGAGAAACGAGCGAGCCTTTATCCGCTGTAAATTTGTTGATATCATAAATACATCTTAATTTAACTTAATTTGTGGAAATTTATAACTGAGGTGATCAAATATTTTATTTCTAAGATCATTTTAACACAAGAGATACTTATATTACAGCATAATAAGTAATTAAAATTTCATATTGCAATTTGTTAATTATTTAATTAATTGTAGAATCAAGGTGAACTAAGTTTAATATAAATTCAGAACATAACAATATGGCAATTGATCAGTTCTATATTATAGCTAGCTGGTTTTATATATATAGATTTTTAAATGCAACCGATCTTTCTATCTGTGTGAGCAACTTGATTGACATCAGTGGTTACAATTCCTCTTATGAGATTAATCACGGTACTATAATATAATGACATGTGAAAAATACCAATTTTATGTAAAATTATCATGCTTTTGACAAACATTTTAATAAAAATTAGTAATAGTTTTATGAGTTTTAATTTTATTTATTTTTTTATTTTAAGTTATGTATAGTATTTTGTTGATAAGTACGTTTCTAGCTCAATTTCTCCCTTATAATTTAGAATACACTATATACGTACTGTTTTGTCTCAGAGTTGTATGTATTTGTGCTGACAATACATTTTATCCTTTCCAAGTCACTATATTAGTCCTGTCCTGATATTTCGTCAAGTCTAGGCCAATCAGTCTGATTTTATTCAATTCTACAACGCGAGCGGTTAATGAATATAAGTTGTACTTACCGTAAATATTAAGTTCTATAACAGTATATAGAATGGTGCTATAATATACGAATGCCCTACGCTGAAAATTTTAATTTATTGACTATTATAATAATATGTACAAAGTATTTTGTTTATTAGTTACTAAAATTCAAGTAGTAATTTAAAATTAAAATAGGAGATCCAGACTGATGAGACGTAGCGACCTGTTTTTTATTATACTTACACTGTGTCCCGCATGTAGCAGGATAGACTGAGAATGTGAAGGCCCTATTTTTTAATTTTCACTCACATTCGAGTCACTCTGCTTGCATTTATATTGTAGCGAAACTCAAAGCTGCCATTTTTCTTATCATCATCAAATGAGATCGAGCCAATAACTCTCTCGATCACGGACAGGCATAGAACCACTATGACACGATGGCTTTAATAGTTCTAAATATAATATTAAATACAATAAGATTTTAAAATAATATACAATTGTAAATTATAAACTTGACCCAACCTTAACAACCCTTCCGTTGCTAACTAACCCTTTCCTAATACAGGCGTAAATTGACAACAGCATCGATCGTGCAAACATTAGAATAGTCTCTATGGGAATAGAGTTGGCGGTACAAATTTAAATTGATTTTGATTTGCTACGACTGTAGGAGATTTTCCACTGGGGCCGATCCAAGTACGAAATCGGAATAAGTTTGGATGAACGTCAAATTAAGAGAGTGCCTTCAATTTTAAAGCAATTAAATTTAAATTAAGGCTACTTTGTAAGGATTTTGAACAACGTAGTCTGTTTTATAATTGTAGTGTTAGAATTTTATATTGATTTTAAATTCAAATTATATTAAGACATGATTTTTAATTATTTTTTACTATATAATTAGAGAGTAATAACCACATATACTAAATTTCATATTTCTTAAATTTAAATTTATCAGCAATATCTTTTTATGGTAATTTGAAATTATCTCTTATAAATGAGAAAGAACAGTTACATAAGAAGTAGTTAAAGAAGTGCTACGGAACTAGTACAGACTTCACTACTCTAGCGTATACTTAATATTTTCTAATGTAAATAAATTTCAGATTGTTGATATATATTAAGCTAAAACTTAATCGTAATTAGCGGAACCATCAGGAACAAGTGACTTTATAATAATAATTAAATAATAATTAAAACACACTATGAATTAATTTAAATTAACTGAATATATTTACTTGTGACTTTAACTTGATTTTTTTTAACTAGATTTGTAAAAAAAACAACATTGGTTGTCTCTTATATTGCTAAAGTAAATTATGAAAAAATTACCTCCCTCTATAGAGTAACAAATATTACTAACCTAAACCAACAGCTAGAAGATACCCTAAATATTTTGTAAGTATGGGAATCTATTTTATCACAAGTGATCCCTCTGAAAGTGTCCTTTTAACGAAAACGCTTCAAATTTTCATCTGCGTTGAATTGGAAAAGATAGCTTTCAAACGATTATTATTCATTAAAGAACAATATTATACTATTATATTTATGGTTACATTGTATTTTATATATTTGCAAACCTTTTTTGTTTATACGCGACAGTAGTGCCACTATTAATAAATCTGATGATTGTTGACAACTAAATTTAAATGTTTTTACTACCTGAAACCTCCTTTTCATCCTTAAATATTTTAAAGCTTCACCCACGACACAAGAAGGTAAGAAGAGTTAGCTCATTTCTCAAGAATCCAGTGCAGTACGGGACGTAATTACAAAACGGTTGGTAGTATTATATAGCTAAGCATTGGGTTAAAAAATATACACGGTTAATATGGTAAAAGAATTTCATATAAAACATCACAAGATCACTCAATAATTAGGATAAAAATATGTAAACCGACAGTTTCAGTTGCAGCATTTAATGTTAAAACTCTTTCAACTTTGTACGGTGAAACTTATTCTTCTGGCTATGAACGCAAGTTGTCAGTATTTAATTTTACAAAATTTGACATATACCATAAAAAAGAGTTTTGTTATATACGAGTATGACATATATACTATATTACCAAAAAACACCTTTAATTAAATTCTTCGAAATATTATATTAATTAAGTATTGTTTAATTTCACGATAAGTTATCATATTATACTAAAAATAGATGTTCTGGAAACTAGTGTTTTTGTAGATAGATGTTCGTTCTTTGCTGCCGTCCAAACGTTAGTAACAGTATGGCGATTTAGATGTCCAAAATAATTTGTTTATAAGCTACGAGTAAGTTTGAAATCGGGTCCCATTGGTCGAAACCAATTGAAGTGATATTTCTTGCATTAGTTTAGAAACTTAGAATGACTTAGCCTCTTGGGTTATGATAAAGAATGATAAATGTATGTTTCAACTTAAATTCTCAATATACAAGTTTCGACGTTTTCAATAATAAAAATAACACCTTTATGGCGTTAACGTTAATTCGTGCTCGTAACGAGATCGTGCTAAGTGTGATACTTATATGTTCGAATTCATATCTAGTGTATTCGTATGTGTAAAGCTATGGGGACTAATTTTTTAAAATAATTTTAAAACTATAATATTTAAACATGTGTGCGTTTAATTACTCTTTACAAGGTACAGCCTAGTAACACCCGACTCCTGAGCTGCTGCCACGGTCGCTGGTCGCCTAAACCGAGCCTCCCCTGGGAAACCAGGAGACTCACTCGGCTGGGCTGACCGCCCTGGTAGCATATAGCTCTTCCTATTCCTGAATCTCCCCCACACTCCCCGGTCTCCACTAGAGACACATTGTCTGGGCACATAAGCCCACACCAAAGACGCGCCCATATTAATGGGCGGAGGTTGAACCCAACGGGCAGAGGGCCACGCCCTGGAACCTTTTACCTCTCCCCCCTCGGGGGTCGAGAGTATGAAAACAAGACGGAGCCTAGTAACATATACTTTCTGCACTACAAAAAGGTATTTAGGATATAGTGACCCTAATTTTAAGACATCCATCTCCGTTATCAGCTAATCCATCGAATTCGAGACATTCGAGACACCTTGTTCGAGACAAAAGCCACAAAACAGATGAAAATTTTAAAATACCTTCTACATTATGCAGGTTTTACGGAAATGTTGTCGTAGTAAACCACGCAATCCTTCATTTTCTTAAATATCTATTATTTTAAATTCAACATATTTTTTTTTTCTCTTTCTTACTGTACAACCTCCTTCGTGTGTTCGCCACACAGCGTGACATTGGCGAAGTGATTTGTGCTCAACTGGCACGCTCGGAACGTAATAATTACAAAATAATTATATATAGGCATAAATTGAATAAAAACATCATAGGTTCAGAATTCCAATTATTGTTATAATTTTAAATATTATTATCATTAGTTAATTAATTAAGTGGAACTATAGTTGAATCAAATAGCGGTCGGTGTGACACTATGTAAACATTCGTACTCCGATTATATCAATTACATATCACTTATTGTTTAATTTGTAACATTACAACAATTATTTATTGATTTTTTTTTTTTCATCAAATAGTTGCAAGCAAATTTTATTTACATTTTTAGGGTGTAGCTCAATCCACTGCTTGTTGCGCCGTAGTCGGGTATCATTATACATTAATGGACGAAAGCTATGCAAGATTTGTCCCCCGTGTAAATATTATGTTTCATATCCGCTGAAATGTTGGAGCTTTTACGCAACCATGGCTCGCTGTCCAGTTGTTTTTCCGTTAAAAAGCGCGATACCGCGAAATTAACATTATTTTACAATTTAAGCACTTTTATGTTATTAATTTTGAATTTAAATTTGAGTGTTGTGGATTCGATTCCCATTCGGAAGGATGAATTATTTTCATTTACTTGATCTTAGCTCGCTCTTGGATAGAGTAAGGAGTTCCGATGTCAAGGCACACTGTCTTGAATTTAAAAGAGCTGGAGAGTTTTGATTTCAAATTATCTATAACTACCTTACGCAAGATAAAGCGTGACATTCAATTATTTAAAAAAAAATCTAAAGTCAAATTGAGTAGGTGCTCGAAAAATTACCCTTTAAAATAGATATGGAAGCTTTGCTAAAAATCATCTTTACTACTTCTGAGATTTTATTAAAAAACAACAAATTCTAAACAATTATGTTCAATACACGATATAACGAATAAATATATAATATGATATATAATATAATAAACATAATATAAATAATAACAAATGAATATTATTCTACACAAGTAAATAATTATAAAATATGTTCAACAAATCTCAGCTCCAAAATGGAACCAGACGTATAGCAATTATTCAAACATTCATTATGAAGGACGCCCGTACCACGCTTGTAATGGATCTGAAAATGATTTCTTCTATTTCATTAGCAACATGAAATAAACATTATATTGTATATCGAATTCACGTAGAATGATTAATATTAGACTTAAAAAGAAAAAAATAATTTTGTGGTATTTCTTATGCCACGGTAATATGCCATTTTAAGAAATTATTAAATAATTTAGAATATAAAACTTCAATCTATAGTTAGGAAAACAGAATCTAGAGTTAAGGTGTAGTTATCTATGTCGGGTAGCTCAGAACGCATTCGGGTTTCCAAAATAATGTCAAATAGTTTATTTAAAATGTCACACTTTGTATTGCCAGAGCAGAGATTCACCCTGTCAAGTGGAAATTGAACCTACAAGCACAAATTTACAGACTAATGTTATTCCACTATATTACAACATTAACAAGTACGTTCTATATACATAAAATAGCAGGACAGTTTGAAAATTGTATACAAACGTAATTTTTACCTCAGGTAATATCTGCCTCTTATTTTATATCTAATTGCCTGTTACAAGAGACGATAATAAAAATTCGTTTTTTATTTCTCATTTAAGGCCCCATTACTAAAATCATACTCACTGAGTTGATGTGATTGTTGGGTGAAAAATTTCCATCACAATATCTATATACCAATAGAGAGGCAAGCCATCAGAACCATTAAAGTTAATAAGACTTCAAAGAAAGGCGCCTACAAAACGTTCGTTCTTATTATTTAATATAGAAGAATATTCAAATTATTTAATTGAAAAGAAAATTGTAAGATTGTTTTATAGTTTTCAATTGGATCTTGCAAGAAAAAGCACAGCGTTGAGCCACTTAACATTCAATATTTTACTACTGTCTCTACACTGACACTGACACTAAGTAGCTCTTTGCCTATCCTGCTATACTATGGATAAAACATAAAACTAAAAAAATATCGGTCAAGTGCGAGTAGTACTCGCGCACTGAGGTTTCCGTAGCTATTTCGTGATTGTAGGTATTTCGTTGACGAAATATTTAAATTTTCTTATTAAACGGCATCTATTGGCAACGAAAATAGTATAGAGAGTAGTAGTAGAGTTGTAAAAATTTCAGCTTTATAGTTATCACGGTTTATGAGGTACAACCTGGTGACAGACAGACTGACGGATAGACAGACATCGGATGCTTAGTAATAGGGGAATCCTAAAAATACATTTCTTGTTTAGCATCTCTACAAGAAAATGTGTTACATATTCTTGAAGATATTATTTTCGAACACTAAAATTAAATCCATACTACCAATCAATCAATACTACCAATATTATTATGCCAGTAAATGTGTAAAGTGGAACGGTGTTATCTCAGAAAGTACAGGCTTGCACTTAAACATTTTTTTAATATTTGGATAGTCAGTTTATCCAAGAAGAAGGCTATATTTTATCTGCGGTCAGAGTTACTTTGTATGCTTAGAATATGTAATGAACAAGTCTAAGTTATTTCCATCTCGACGAGAAACAGCAAATAAAAATCTAGCTAAATGTCGTTACTATAATCCAAATATTTATAAAACATCAAAAATGTATATACCAATATAACATTTAACAATAGTTAGGTAAATAATTATAAATAAATGCTAATATCATATTCAAATTCTGATTATGCATAATTTATTTCATCCGACTGTAAAATATCCATATTTTCATGCCACATCGGCTTCCGGTTTCCGGGAAAACGTTACACCACAAAATTAATGCGAATTAAAGATTTCATATTTTACCTAATTGATATATAGATATATATATATATATATATATATATATATATATATATTCACATAACAAACAACTAACCATAAATTTAGCTATCAAAAGCTACCGTAAGGTAAGATTTATAACATGCTTAATGGCAATTAAATGTTAACTTAATTAAGTAAGAGTCAGCAGACATCATTTGGTATTGCACGTACACTGAGTTTCTTTAAAATTATGAAATTGTCAACATATTAAATAAATAAATAAATATTTTTTATTTTTATTTATTTAATACGTAAGGATATTAAGTTTTATCACTTATGTGAAATAAAATGTGAACTTTTTACTATTAGATTGTACATTCCAAATATTTTGTGTATGTTGTTGCTCCACAACCACCTCTATCTTGCGGTGAAAGTCTCATAAAAATCGGTTAAGCTGTTCCAGAGATAAGTCCAAACCAACGGATAGACAAACGAAGATTTTTTTTGTTTTAATAAAGTGTTAATAACTATATTCATCACAATTATTTTAACACAAACTACTTACACGATTTTTTTTTAAGGCATAATATTATATTAATTTATACGTATATTTTTTAGCAAGTATTTTTTTTCTAAATTCAAATGAATAAATAATTCTATTACAAAATTCTAGCATCATAAATAAAAACTAGAAAAAGACAAAACAATAGCAACTACCTACCAGAGGATGTGAAAATCATTTATTACATGAGTAGTGGCCGACAATCAATGCTTTTATCAAAATTGTCTGTTTCACTACGCCATGGGACCATCTCTATAAATATTTTTATTTTAAAATGTTATTGATGCAAACGGTTTATATATTTTTTTTGTTATATACTGAATATTTTAGTTATTATTTACATAATCGCGCTCAGAAGGTTTGGGTACGTTAATAGAATGAGTGATAAAACAATGGTGAAAAAGATAATATAAAGCAAAAGTGAATGGTAAGAGAAGTTAAGGGATCCATCACTCATCGAAAACATAGTGTCGAAGATGCTGGAGGAAGGTCACGTAAAAAGTATGAGGACCCCCCGGGGCGGACAGTAGACACGACGAAAGAGAACCAGGGACCGCAGCGTTTGGCGCTCCGTTCCAGCTGACTACCCCACTAGGAATAAAACGTGAACTTATGTATGATGTATTTAACCTTAAGAAATTAAAAACAAACAGGTATTTCAAAATACTTAAAACACAATTCCTAAATCAATTTCTTAAACACTGTAAAGAAGAAGGACCTGTGACCTTTTAAAAAACAGTAGAAAATATTAAACAATGTCGATAGGGAAACTTTTCGAAAATGAAGAGGAAATTTTGTGCAGCTTTTTATTAAAGCGCTTTCCAAATATTAATGAAATGACGTATTTTAACACTTCAGGCAGCGATGACCTAGTTCAATTTACATGCCATGCCATATTACGGAAACTGGTTATTGACCGTGTATTTGCATGTTTATAAGAAATATTATTCATTAAAAAGTTAATAATAAGAAAAAAAATTAATACAAAAATAAGATATTGTCAAGCTATTTGTAAATCCGTCCTAGTTAGAGGTAACAGAGTTAAGGAGTATGGTATGGAGAGACTGCAGCGTGTGGCGCTCTGTTCTCTCTGTCTACGACGCAAGGGATAAAGCGTGAAGTTATGAAATATACAAAAAAAAATGAAACAAAGTGTAAATAAAAAGCAATTCTTTTTTAAAAAAGTACTTATATAAACTTCGAATTCCGCTTAGGGTTAAATTTTTACGATATAAATAAATTTCACCAATAAATCTTATTAAATTTCTTAGTTAGGAGACAAATAGAGTAAATCGGCACCGCAATCTCCATAAAGAAATGCAGAACAACATCATATAATATGTAGTATTTTTGTACACACATACTATATATATATATATATATATATATATATATATATATATATATATATATATATATATATATATATATATATATATTATCTACAATATACTTCGACTCATAATTATTGTAATAATATTATGTCATCCCGCAAATCTACAGCTGCCACGCTCTTCACAAAATATGACAGACACAAATTAATGTCATTTAGCGAGATTTTAATTTCCGAATTTTATAATTAAGCATGCCTCATTCGCTTTCACACACACACACACACACACACACACACACACACGCACACACACACACACGCACACATATTCGTGTTTTATTTACCTACCTACGTTCGTACTTTCATTTATTTTTCAGTTTTTGAGGCCAACCGTAAAATTTTATATAGCTTACGTGACATAAACATTTCATGGTGTAAAACATCGACTTCATGTGGATTTTTTCATCTATATAGGATAAATAAATTTATGATTTTGTATAAAAAATTTAGACGTTATTAAATTCGTTAATTATTTCTACAAATTCATCCGTTGATCTATCGCCATCGCGGTGCAGTGGCACAGTGTCTGACTACAGTTGTGAGTTCAAGTCCCACGTGGAAGCATGAATTAAAATCATTTTCTCGTAATTGACGCAATTGACACTCCCCCTTGTTCCTTCTGCCTACCCTGTTATATGAATGAAACAGCGTGAATACCTAATTTTTATTAATCCTTGTGGGAGGCCTATGTCCAGCAGTGGGCGGAACAACGGCTGTGATAATGATGATGACGTGCAGAATATTAATTAATGTAAATTTATTGAGTGAAAAATATAAAATAAAATAAAAAATTAATAAAAGAATAAAATTATTATTTAACGTAGGCGTTACAGAACGCACTTGTTAATTATACGTTACGTAATGTATATTGTAGAAGCAGGCTTTGAGCTTAATCTAATGTGAAATTTGAAATCCCCCTTGAATATTTTGTATTGTAGTTATATATACATATATAGGATACAGAAAATATATAAATATATAAAGGAAAAAAAATATTTATATTAAATACACCTTTTTTTTAGCTGCATGCTGTATCCCGCACATAGCAGGACAGTCAGAGGTAACCGAAGCCTCAAAGAACCTAGCGTTAAGACACTCCGTTTCGAGGCTTTCCATTTTGAGAGAGCAAAAAGAACAAAAATATTTCATTCTCCCTGTGAGAATCGAACCCAGAAACCACCGCTTTTACAGGCAGAGGTTGTGCCTCTACGACACGACGGTCCTCATTATACACTATTATTAAGTACAAACAAGTATAAGTCACTCTTTTCAATCTGACATTTAAGTATACGAGTGTTTCAAAGAAGGCAGTATTTTTCCTATTAAAGTTTAAATCAGAGAGATACGTTTCATCTGCAAAGTTCACTTTTGATTCCTCTCGGACTTACCTGAAATGAGGAAAGTCTGATCAAGTTTTCTAATTTTCCGATAGAACTTATACATTCCTACAAAGTTTCTTGGCGACAGTCCACGTGTCGATAATAATTTGAATTGTCTCTTGAACTAATTGGATATCGCTCCGATTGCAATATTGAATTATTACAATATGATGGGCTTTTTATAGTATAGGATATTTGAAGATTCCAAGTTTCCAAATTCTTAAATATAAATAAATAGTAAATTAGTAACAAAGAAAAATTGTAATAGTAAATTTATAATTACAATTTTTCGTTTTTATAACCACATTTTTTTAAATTAAAATTAATAAATTGAAATACATCAGATAAATGGCAACAATAGAATGCATATGACGAGGTAAACACAGGTTAAAACGCTATAAACGTGAGAAACAACGCGTTGCGTTTGCCGCTCTTTTTTTTCAACATAGAACATAGGGAGGTTTCTCATATTCTAAAATAACAGGAAACGTCGCTTCCCCCGAGGGCTGGCATCAAAGTTTGCTTATCTCATGATAAACAAGGGTTTAGTGTGACAATTTCGTTTAAAATATAATAGCTCTTATGATTTACATCTTGTCAGCACACGTAATGTACGTTTTATCTGTGTCGTAAGATGTCATTGCCTTCCTTTGTAACGTAAGTTTTCATGATTTTTGAAATTGAGCTTTTAGATAGTGCATATTAAGTGGCGAAATTGAACGCTGCAATTTATCTTTCCAGAGCGGGGATAGGAAAAACTTTTTTTTTCCGAATCCCTATCCCGTTTACAATGAGATGCTGTTCTACTGTGCCACGATGGTCTCATAAATCTTCAAAGTTATTTATTGAGAGAGTAGAAATTGTTAGGGGGCCGTCGATTTGCGAGTGCGACCCATTCGATTAGGGTAGGCATATAGAATCGAACTGTCCACTTTTTGCACAATTATGGAGACATTCCATGTTGGGGGGCGGAATGCAACACTGCTTTAATATAATAATTTCATCTAAGTTATTTGTTCGATCGGACCCATTAACATTACGTTTATTATTATCCTACTAAATCATAAAGGTCTCTTTTATTCTATATGATTGAATGTTAAACATTATAGAATCTGTAATCTCTGAAAAGAGGAAAGCTTCTCAAGGTAAGACAAAAAATAAATGGTAAAACATATATGGCACTCACGGAAAAGCTAAAGTAAGACGTACCACTAGAATTTTACAGTGCTGTTCTTCCACCATCTCTGGCTGGAATGGCAGAAGACATAGGATTTGTATGTCTTCTGTGTAATACTAGGGGTTAATCAATTCATACCTACGATACAAACAGTTAATGTATATTATATTGTTATATGTAGAGAATGATTTTTTTTTAAATCAGTATATTTTAGGTATTAAATAAAATATAAAGCATATGCTTTTGTGCTTTTGGCAAAAGTTTATTGTACATGCATAGAAGCTATACCAAAAATGAATCTGAATGAATGTTGGATAAGTCCAAAAAAGCCAGCTTGTAAATTTGTATAAGTTGCTGGAACTACTTCTGTTTAGCTCTACAAAAAAAACTATTGCGCGAATTGGCATTCATTTACTAGTTGGTACATATAGGATAGGCAGAGAGAACTAAGAAAAGATACTCCGCCTGACATTTTGGATATTACGTATTGAATAGTAGCAGCCAAACCGTGCTTTTTTATAAGAGAGAGGGGACCGAAACATCATGTCTTAAATATATTTTTACGCTTTTGAAAATTAAAAATTAAATTCTTATTAATATTCGAATTTTTCGACAACTTTAAAATGGCGATATTAATATTTGTTTGAACGCATTTACCAGAAAGTAGATACTTATGAACACTTTGCAGTTCTCTTCTGAAATTCACTTGGAACGTCAAGTAAGATTAAATACATTTTATTCAATTATGTGTATAATAGGTATAATATAACTACAATATTATATACATATATATATATATATATATATATATATATATATATATATATATATATATATATATATATATATATATATATATATATATATATATATATATATATATATATATATATATATATATATATATATATATATATATATATATATATAATTCAGAAGAGAACTGCAAAGTGTAAAATAATCATATATCTATATGTAAAATAATCGTAAACCAACAAACGCGTAAAACACATTTGAGCACAATTCTGTGGAAATTTAAGTTTTAAAACTTTGTGAAAATAAAACTTTGTGTTTATACACCAACTAGTAAATGAATGCCAATTCGCGCAATAGTTTTTTTTGTAGAGCTAAACAGAAGTAGTTCCAGCAACTTATACAAATTTACAAGCTGGCTTTTTTGGACTTATCCAACATTCATTCAGATTCATTTTTGGTATAGCTTCTATGCATGTACAATAAACTTTTGCCAAAAGCACAAAAGCATATGCTTTATATTTAATTTAATACCTAAAATATACTGATTTAAAAAAAAAATGATTCTCTACATATAACAATTTATACATTAACTGTTTGTATCGTAGGTATGAATTGATTAACCCCTGGTATTACACAGAAGACATACAAATCCTATGTCTTCTGCCATTCCAGCCAGAGATGGTGGAAGAACAGCACTGTAAAATTCTAGTGGTACGTCTTACTTTAGCTTTTCCGTGAGTGCCATATATCTTTTACCATTTATTTTTTATTTTACTTTGATAAGCTTTCCTCTTTTCAGAGATTACAGATTCTATTATATTTAACATTCCAATCATATAGAATAAAAGAGACCTTCATTATTTAGTAGGATAGTATAAACGTGGTATTAATGGGAAATAATTATTATATTAAAGATTAAGAGCAGTGTTGCATTCCGCCCCCAACATGGAATGTTTCCATAATTGTGCAAAAAGTGGACAGTTCGATTCTATATGCCTACCCTACTTTATGACTAAAAATAGCATGGATCGCACTCGCAAATCGACAATACACACAAAGGCGACTGTACGATATATATATATATATATATATATATATATATATATATATATATATATATATATATATATATATATATATATATATATATATATATATATATATATATATATATATATATATATATATATATACATATATATATATATATATATATATATATATATATATATATATATATATATATATATATATATATATATATATATATATATATATATATATATATATGTATACCTATATTAACTGAAAAGTTAGAAGTTTGAAGCTCAAAAGAAATCTCGACTTGAGTATGTGATTTTACAAAACGGGTAAACTGAGTGGGTCTTAACAAACGGAAAACAAAGTGGTCTCATAAGGATAACAGTTTTTATTTTGAGGCACGGAACCCTAAAAATAAAACCTATAACCTAAAATGTTTTACATCGAAATTATTTCAAAGTAATATTAAAATGCCTTTGTGATTTCAACAGAGATCCTGAAAGTACTCACTTATTACGACGAAACTTGCAACTTGGACTCACGCCAGCCTTACCTGTAATAAGAACAAATATTTAGAAAAGATTCAACTATGTCTTCTTAAAAACATATATTAAAAGTATTCTTTGAACTTAAGAACATTTCAATAAGTTTAGATACTTGTTTAACATTTTTAAAAATAAAAAAAAATTGGTAAGCTATAACTATACCGGTCTATAATATTATTAAGAGGAAAGTTTTGTTTGTTTGTTTGACAGCGATAAGCTTCGGAAGTACTGGACCGATTTTAATAATTCTTTTACCATTAGAATTCAACGTTATCTGTGATGGACAAAGGTGATATAATATTTACAAAAACATCAGGGATCCTTTTAAAAACTTAAATAATAAAAAAAAAACTGGCTAGCTTCAGAACATATGTGTGTGCGCTGTGTAAATGATAAAAAAATCTAAATAAAAGCATATATTTTATCTCCTAAGAATAACCCACAGTAACCGTTTAACGTAACGCATTTTTTGGCGCGTACCTACAATGCATATTATCCATGCTATAATTCTTATATTGAATTCTAGTAATTCTTCGATAGAAGAACTTAGATTTTTAAATAACGTGCATTTCTTTTGTATATAATGAAAAAGTATAGTGGGGAATGTTTACGCTATGTTATTAATATTACAACATACTATGATTATTTACCACGGAAATAACAATACAAATTTACGAAAACGTAAGAGCTATAGAGATTTCGTTCCGTTTCGTGTGCTGCGGAAATGATTTAGGTTATGATCTAATAGAGTCAGGTTAAATAAATATTCCTGTTGTTTTTGCAAGCGAAGCCACAATAGTTTAAAATAATATCATATAAAACAATCATTACAATCTGATGATTGTAGTCAATTTCGTACAAAATATATCCGCTAATTTAATTTTTCCCTTCATTTATGATATGTAAATGGCATTGTACCCAGAGAGGTTCATTTTTATTACTCCAAACGGATCTAAGTTCCCTCTGCCTATCCGGCTATAGGCTATATATAGGCTATATAGAAAAAGAGTGCTGCTATATAATTATATGCTAATATTGTTATATTTTAACTAATAGTACAAATGCAACTTAATCAATGAATCAAATAAATTACTATACGCTGCCATTAGGCATTTACATTATGGCATGTTAAATTGAAAGCTATCCTTGCTAACATCAGGATTATGCGATCTACGTATGGGTTGATATAAATCAAACATTGATTAAATGGCTGACTTTTGATACAAATAAGGCTGGTAGTGCTTCTATTTTGTGCTCCAAATTCATACAATTACGCAACAATTATTTAAGGTTTAATAAAATTTAAACAAAAAGCGTAACCTCTATAAGATCACTTAGTTGTCCGTCTGTCGAGCTACAGCCAAAATTTTAAGTCAATGCGACCAAAAGATACGAGCGTATAAGATATATGCTTCCGCATTTGTATGAAATGCGTTGCACACTAAAAACCTATACATCCGTTGAAATTGTGTAATTTGACAAAAAGTTAGAACCTACAGTAAAAATAATTTAAAAAAATAAAATTTATTGGTACACAGAATAAATCATTACAAAATTAGTGCATTCGCCCGCAAATTTAATCATGACTACGGAGCCCTCGGCGAGTCAACTCGCTAGACCGATCTTTCTGTTTAATTTATTAATAGTTTTCTTTTTAAATAATATTTATTTATTTAACACGAGGTTACCGTTGTGGCGCAGCAACGTTTGTCAGTACACTTGATAGTTGCGGGTTCAAATGATATGCAATTTTGAATCGTCAGTTTACATTAAAATGTCAGTAGTGTCAGTCAGTATATTTTCAAAAAGGTAAGTTAATTGAGTAAAAGTTAGAATCCGAGTTTAAAACCAATTGATGCAAACATACAAGTTGATAGAGAAACATGTCCACATAATTTTATTTCAGAAACTGTGCAAAATAACGTACAATACCAGAATAGTTGAATATTTGAAAATACCCTACAGAATTCCCAGTTACCAACTTCACCCGATGCCCTGATACAAAAATATTAGAGGAGAGATACAACAAAATGTCCCATTGGCCGCAAACAACGTTCATTTTACAGCGACGGGCAAGGCAAGGAGCCGCAAAAGAGCAAATAAAAGTTACCGCGCCATCGCCACTATATCGCACATTCTCTCAATATTGTGTAACTTGAACTTCTTAAGTATTAAACTTGTTCCTAGTGTTTTGTCACGAACTGCTACGTTTAAGGAATAGTGGAGTTAATTTTGTAAAATATTTTCTGAGTGTGAAATAATGATGTTAGTGTATTATATTTCAGTTTTAGCTTCAAATTCTAAGAAAAAAATATTTCTTGTTTCCTTCTAATCAAACTATATATATATATATATATATATATATATATATATATATATATATATATATATATATATATATATATATATATATATAATTTTTTTTTTTTAATAAAGACATTGGTTTTGGTTTTTAGAATAGAGACAGATAAATTGTGATTTAGATAGAAAAATAAACGTTCTAAATAAATCTATTTGTTCTCCATTTTCCTGTAATTGCAACCTATATGTATATTTCCTGCTGTATAGCAAAAATTATATGCTGCTGTGTTGTATATTTCCTGCTGTGTAGGAAAAATTATATTATACTAAGGTTAGTTAAATTAAACATAATTCAAATAAATCACTATCCTTTCAACGTTAGTAGCCCCTTTTTGACCCCTTTTGTGGTACATTTCAATAGCATAGTTTTCAGCACGGCATAATATAAATTACTATGGAAATAACTAAAATATTATTAATATTATACTATACTAATAATTTTCCTTACTTTTTCAATTGCGAACGCGGCAGACCTGAGTTGAAATGCAAATAATTTGATTGTAGATTACACGCCAGTGGCGAAGTGTGATTTTTTAATGAAGGGGAGCCTTAATGTAATATAAAAATTGAGCCTAGCTTACAAAGTTTATTTACTTAGAACTTATTTTATAAATAAAACTGATTTATGGTGAGACGTTTATTTCTTAATTATTAATTGTTATTTAATATTTATTAATTTACTTATTGAGATTTACAAAAAGTAAACCGATAGGGATCTTGTTATATGGACACTTCGCCACTGTTACACACCCACTTGATATAACTTTTGTATATGATTCAGGTGCTACTTTAGCTTAAATGCAAAACGACATCAATTATCTCTAAATACTAGGTATGAGTAAAAAAGAATAACGATTTTAATCCCGTTATCGCATAAAATAAGCGTTGTCTTAGCAACCTATACAATAGTAGGTATATATGCTGTAAAAAAAAGTTTATATTTATTACCTAAACGAAATTACTAACATACTATTTATATATGTTATAGATTATATGTGCTTACTGTAAAATAGATATAACTTTATATCTATTTTACAGTGGCTTTTAGTACATTTTTGAATTTCCATGCTTCATAGTGAGACTCCATACGAATACGAATAAATATTCGTATATTGAAATGTACCACAAAAGGGGTCAAAAAGGGGGCTTCTAACGTTGAAATGATAGATGATTGACTTGAATTATGTTTAATATGGTAACTAACCTTAGTACTAATATAATTTTCCTACACAGCAGGAAATATACAAACACAGCAGCATATAATGTTTGCTATAACAGCGAAAATATACATAATGGTTGCAATTACAGGAAATGGAGAACAAATAGATTTATTTAGAGACGTATTATTTTTCTATCTAAATCACAATTTATATCTGGCTCTAATTCTAAAAACCCAAACCATGAGCTTTATTAGAAGAAAATATTATATATATAATACTATATATATAGATATAATATATCTAATATATATAGAATAGATATATAGATATATATATATAGTATATATCTAGATATACATATATATATATATATATATATAAGTATATATATATATATATACATATATTATATATAGTATATTATACTTGTCTAATTAGATTTCGTATTGAATTAACTGTAAAAAATATATTCTGGGTGAAGCCAATTACTCTGTTCAAGAACTTAGTAAAAAAGCTAGCTAACATTGTATAAATATATTATTAAATAATAAAATTCTAGATATTGTATTGAAAAGAGCTATTATTGAATATCTACTACCTACCCACGTAACCACATTTCAAGTCGGTAGTAACTTTATGAACATTGGCATTACCACAAGCTCGACGATTCTATTGAATATTTTGAATTAGATTCAGGTCCACGTTTAAACTGCACAAGTGTCATTAATAATATGTAAGTATGTATGTATTTAAAGTGAAAAGTTATGTTATGCCTTCTTCCGTTTAAATTCTGTTAACCTGAAAAGCTTAGCTCGTTACATACGTAAGAATAATTGATTTAAGCTCAAATATTTTAAGATACTAAAAGTACCAAGTATTCGTTGTTAAAAGTTTTCCAATAAGCTCTTGGTTCTCGAAACTGAAACATCTCGACTTGTAGGCGTATGTGACTTAAATACAACACCAAAGTAAAAGTTTTTTTTAAGTAGAAAGGCGAATAATGAAAACGTATAAAAGCTTAGGAAATTAAACATGTAAAAGTTTTTTTTAAATTACGTTTAGCTAGACATTGTCATTGCTACATGCAGAAAGCTATATCAATATTTTGGGCTTAGGTTTGATTCCCACTCAGTAATGGATTATTTTCTTTAATTTCGCCTATTAAAACGTAATATCAAATTCGGAGTGTCTTGACATTTCTCTCCGCCTATATTGCATTACAATATAAAACAAGGCATGACTATAGATATATAATATATATATGTATATATATATATTATATATATAATATATATATATATATATATATATATATATATATAATGTCAAATCTATATCAAAATGGTCCATGCAATATTGCTTCTATAATACTGTGTCCTACTTACACTAACTCATAATCGACACGTGCAAAGTTAGTTGTATCCGGACAACTGTACTCTACTGTACATCTGTACTGCATACTGTATATCAAAGTTGCTGTTACATTTGATTTAAGCTTCACTTATTTGATAATCTATGAACTAATTGCAGTTTAATTAAATGTAATAGAGATTATATATCACTGGTCTTTGCACTGGCAACATTATATATTAAATATTCCGGGCCGTTTAACTAATTTTAAGTACTAAACAATTTTTTTATACTTTATTTATACACTACATTTATAGTACACAAGGTACGTAGCACATAAAATTAAATAATATACATACTAAAAGGCAATATTATGGCTAAGTAAAACAAGCCATTTCTTCCAGATAATCATTTTTATAAATAAATCAAATTCACTCTCAATATGATCTAAGAAGTTAAATTTCTTTAAAATCGGGAAAAACGGGAATATTTCAAAAGACCTGTCAAATCCCGTATATGATAATTCTTAACTGTCATAATTGACAACAACAAAGTACTAACCCACTTTATTGTGGAAGGCTAGCGTTTGTTTTGGTTGACACACGTGTTAGTGAGAGTTTCTTATTTTAGTGTTAATTCTTTTTATTGTTCTATAGTGGAGATATTTTAAAGTTTTAAAAGGTCCCTTTTTAACAAGGTGGTTGGTTGTAGCAAGTGTTGGTTTTGTTAATAACGGTATATTAAGTAGTATAAATCAGGTAAGGTTATTTTTTTGTATTTTCGTATTTTATAATGGATGGTGATCCTCCTCCTGAACCTCCTGATACCGGAGGTGGTAAAGTTGATGGCCAAGCGATGTCAAGAAAGAGGCAAGGGGATGATTCACCATTAATTAATGATTTGCTGCAAAAAAAAACAATTATAAATCCATCTACTGCGACACCCTCTATTCAAAATTTATATGTCCACCCGTCCCTCTCCGATGGTCCTAAATCCTATATTGATACTGATAAAGGCCCTTTCATTGTATATGTGTCCAGGGAAGTTCCTGACCCAGCTGCTGGTACCTCAATTAGAGCGATTAAGTTTGGTCAATTCTTACACAAAAACAAAATAAATGGTATCACCAATGATGGTGTTAAGAACGTTGCACGTAATAAGATCAGCGTTCAATTCTCAAATGCTGCTGCAGCGAATTCATTTGTGACCAACCCTATAATAAGTCTATGTAAGTATGTTGCAGTAATACCTACATTTGTGATTACCCGCATGGGTATAATTAGAGAGGTGCCAGTTGACTTCTCGTTAGACGAGCTTGTGGAGTCTTTAGTTTTTCCCTCAGGTTATGGACAAGTATTGAAAGCGAAGACTTAACAGAAAGAGTGTGAGTGAGGGGGTGACTACATGGATCCCGACCCAAGGATGTCGATCCGACAAGAGTTGCCTGATAGGGTCGTTTCGTATCATTCCTCTCTCCCTGTCGAACCTTACAAATTCCCTACTATCCAATGTCTTAATTGTTGCCGTTTTGGACATATTAAATCACAATGCAGATCTCAGCCAAGGTGTTACAGGTGTGCCCAGTCTCATTCTGGTGATGCATGTGACACAGCCAAGGAGAATTCAAATTGTTTGTTCTGTAACAGTAAGCATTTTGCCACAGATAAGGACTGTCCTGAGTATGCAAGACAACAATCCATCAAAATTGTTATGTCTCAAGAGTGTATCTCATACATAGAAGCATCCTCTCGTTTCCCTTCTGCCCAACGTTCCTATGCAAATATTGCTAAGGAAATGTTCTCCCCTCAAATTTCCACTTTTCCTAGATACCAACAATCCAGAGTAACTCATAACCCAACAACTCCTACCAAATCCTATCGCAAAACTGTATTGCAATCTCCCCGTCCCCGCGCTCCTCTTGCTAAAGGTTATGCTCACCAAGCTTTAATTGGTAATTGTTCCTCTTCCCTTCCTAATGGTCACGCTCTCAATCAAGGTGTTGATAATCCAACAGTTGGTAGAAAAGATCTGTTAGTGGCTCTAACAGAAACTCTTGTGAGTATATATCCACCTGTGATGAACTTCCTTTACCGTCCAACGTTGCCCAAAACCTATTAACAATATTCAAAATCCTTAATAATGGCTCCACTGACCTTCCTGCAGTGGAATAGTAGTAGTGTTCGTGCTAAAAAGCATGAATTACTGCATATTGTTTCCCTGCACAATCCCGTCATTGTTGCCCTCTCGGAAACATGGTTGGTGCCAGACTCCCCGTTCAGGGTGTCAGGTTTCGCCTGTTTGAGGGAGGACAGGAGTGACGGGTATGGAGGTAGTGCTATCCTTATCCAGCACTCCTCTCCTTATTCTCGCATTCCTCTCCCTTCTCACAGTCAACAGATTAATGCTGTTGCTGTGAGGGCATTTAATATCTCCTTCCTTTCTGTATATATTCTCATCCTTCCTCTTCCCTTTCCTTGAGCTTAAGTCTATCATATCTTCGCTTCCTACTCCAGTGCTGGTCCTGGGTGATTTTAATACTCATCACACTCTGTGGGGGTGTTATTACTGTGATGGATTCTCGCCTTTGTTGGTGGACTTGATTGACGATGTAGATCTCTGCATCCTTAACGATGGTTCACCGACTCGTAGGGTTAATCCTAATCAGAATCCTAGGACTGCTGTTGACCTTTCCTTGTCTTCTCCATCTCTTGCTTCCCTTCTATCATGGTCTGTTCTTCCTTCCTCCCATGGTAGTGATCACTTCCCAATTCTTTTATCCTTAAATAATAGATATCCTTATATTAATAACCCACATTGACAGGAGCGGTCCTTAAGTTCAATTTAAAAAAAAAGCTAATTGGTCTGAGTATGCTGACTCGGTGGATTTCAGGTTAAATGATCTTCACTAGTCTGTTCCACATTATGAATGTCACTTTTTGTTAGAGCGGTTTTGTTCTTGCGGCCATTGATCGGCGGGCCTCCCCGACTTACATACACACCCCCGCATAGAAAACTCTCCACTCGCAAGCGTGCTTGCCGGCCTGTCCAATCCCCTGTTGGATTCAGGATATGACTCTCTGCATCTTCTCGATACGATCCGTCGTCGCAGTATCTGCCGAGGTGTCGGCACGCAGCACTATGGTTATGTACATTGTGGAATTTATACCTTGATATTGTCTACCTGTGCTCCACCGAATGGCCATACAAGTAATGTAGTCAAATTACTTTTCTGAAAAACTTATGATAAACTATTGTGTTGGGTTCAATTCTTTATGCGAGTCCCCTTAATCCTCCAACGTAACCATCCTTCCTTACATTGTAGGACGAATTTGGGGTGCCAGAGATTGTCATGTTAGGCTCTCCCCCTTCTCGGGTAATTAATGACTCCGAAGCCAACATTCAACATCCCTATCGCTTATTGGCCTATAGAACAAAGCTTTTGGCTGGTCCCGCGAGTGCAATCTTCCCATGAGGAATCTGATTGTGGACTGTTGATTGCCGTCGTGTCCGGGGACGGAACTCAAAAGCATCCCCGGAGCGGGATGACAATACTCCGTCGTACGATGTGGACTACCCAACGTACAACTTAACATTGGAGTACAATTGTAAACCAGGGAAATGGTCTCCTTCTCGACCTAACCTCTCCTTCTATCCTATTCAGACTCCATTGCCCCGTGAAGCAAAATCAAACAGCCGCAAATCAAAAATCTCGACTATTGAGCTGCTTTTAAAAAAACACCGTGGTTTGGTAACTGTGATAAGTGCGAGGGAGCATAAAATATACCGTATCTCCGCTCCTATCGTTCCGCCTCTCTTTTGGGATCTCCCTGCCTATTTAACTCAACAGATGTTTAGTATGTTGCTGCAGTCGTGCAGATGACCGCTAAAACGCCGGTTAGTACTTCCGTCGAGTTGGATCTCTCCGTTTCATATGTAACGTGTCATTTCTTGTTATAACCCTTATCGCGCGTCTTAACCTGTTTCCCCAAACTGTCTGGCACGTATAGTGGACTCTCCCTCAGGGTTTCTTCCTAATCTCTCTAGTCCTCTCGTGTTTATCAGCTACACAACCATGACCCTGGATTGTCTGGCTATCGTTAAGTTTTATTTCGTGGAACATTCCTTTCAAGGAACGCTGGCTGGCAATACTCGGTCTCCCTCTATAACACGCCAGCTAAAATTCCGGTGGGAGGACTGAGATACTTACACAGGAGCATGGTCGTGGCCCTTTAGCCCCTCTGCCTCCCTTTGGCCACCTATCTTACGCCCCAGTTGGGGTGAGCTGCATTCCTCTGTTCCTTACTTGTCCATTGATAAGGGCCCAGCATAGCCCTACTATTGAGACAAACAAACATGCAGACTACCCTAATGTTCATATTTGAACTCTTTAATTGTAATGGTATCCCATTCACTGTAGCGGAGCGATCATGTTTTTTTTAATGCTTTTAGAGCATCTTAATCCTATTGGATCCGCGGCGAACTGATGCCCACATCGAATTACCTCCCACGCCGCCTCCTCCGCGGGATATCTCTATCAAAATAGGTGCTAGTGCAGTTACGCCGTTCTCCGTATGCCCTAGCCGGTCTTCGCTCCGGGTCCGTGTGGTTGGAGAATGTGCGCATCTCTCCTTTATTAACTTCGCAAACAACCACCTCTTCTTGTAAGCGCATGCCCTATGACTCGCGCAGTCTACTATATAAAGTCATAGGCGCGTTCTAATTGGTCCGGGTACCCACATCTTCCTAAGTATGGACCACCGGCCAAACCTCGTTTGATCTCGATTATGCAAGCTTTACAGACCGCGCCTACCTCATTATGCATACCGCGGGCACTAAGGCCTAACTCTCTGCACCCGAATGCACCTCTGCCTTTCAATTTGGAAGTGTGGTCTGATGCCTCCTAATACACACACACCGGCAGATTAATTAGTCTGAACGTGCAGTATCCCGATGTTGGTGGTGCATAATGCTAGTGTTCATATACACACTTTCTAGCCCCACCTCTTATGTTTCGTGGTGTACTTGTAGGGAACAGCTGATTCCTACACTCTCAGCTCGTGATAAACCACCTACCCTTCTAATCCATTTGTTGTTCGTGTACCAGCCGTCACAACGCATTGGCCCCTTCCACATCCCCCTCGCATCCATAAGCAGACCCAAAATGCTGTCGATCTGCAAAACTCTCTGAACAGCGCAGCTTTGTTCGGCTAAATAACCAAAAAAGCTTGGGAAATACATAACATAAATACCAAATTACTTCAATTTAAGAATGCCCCCTCAGCCGATCTCAGTGACACACACGGCGAGCTGTTGCGTTGTTAGAAGCATCTGTTCAGCGCTCCCCAAAGTGAAACAACAGTTTATTTTACTTACTCTCTAGCTGCTTAATGCTGTAAGTGCAACCCTTTCATTAATTGAGTCTTGCATTGTTCTAAGGTTCGGAGAATTATTCTCATGTCATCTAAAGGGTTTGGAGGTCACTCTTGTATGGACTCCAGGTCACTCTGGAATTAGTGGGAATGAATCTGCAGACTCGTGCGCAAAATTAGCGATCCAGTGTGGTACTCTAGATCACTTTTCTAATTCGGCTCAGGATCTGTTGTCTCTTGCAGCCACTCACTTGGACAAGTCTTGGTCTGAATACTGGGACTTATCTAAATCTCACAAGGGTAAATATTATGCATTTCTCCAGCATCCGGCTGGAGAATGCATAATATTTACCCTACTTAATACCAAAGCGTCCTTGACCATAATCCTGACAAAGCGTCCTTGGTTCTTCTCTCAAAGATTTACTGAACGGAGGGTTATATCTACAATTTGTCGCTTACGTCTTGGACATGCATGTACACCTGTGCATCTGGCTAAGATCAGGGTCAGGGACCACTCATTGTGTGAATGTGGCTTGGACGACGGTTCCCTTTCCCATATCCTTTTCTCTTGCCCTAAATTAATCCGTCCCTTATACGATGCCCTTCCTCTCAAAGTCCCCCGTCCCCTTAATGTTCAGTGTTTGTTGATGTTTGTGTTTAGTCCTTTGTGTAAATTTTTATGTAAATATATTAAATATAATAATATTAAAGTATAAGCTAACACTCATGTAAAATATTATTTATTACTAACCTTATATGTTATCTGTACATATTGTGGATATCTGTTAATTTTGTTATAGGTGAAGGATTTAAACTGGATCTCTTTAAAACATGCATTCTTCTACAGTGTAATATTAACTCTTTTTTTACCGTACACTCTCTTTTGTGTGTTCTCCATTCAACGTGACATTGGCGAAGTGAATTGTGCTCCACTGGCACGCTCGAAACGCCATATATACAGACAACAACAACAACACTTTATTGTGTGTATATATTGTAATTAGTATGTGTTTAATTTGTTGTAGGTGAAGGAAGAATTTTTATTAGGATCTCTTTTTGTACATGCATTGTATTATTATGTAAAGTTAGTTATCTTTTCACCGTACATTCTCCTTCGTGTATTTTCCATACAACGTGACATTGGCGAAGTGAATTGTGCTCAACTGGCACGCTCGAAACGCCATTACTGCAGTACAGAACAGAACAGAAAAAAACTGAATTGTTTATGAATTATACATAATTTAAATTAGGTAACTAGTTTTGTTGATATCTGTGCGTGTTTTGTCATGAAATGATAAATACTATTATATATTATATATGACGCATATACGCATAGATGTCATTTTGTCATAAATTGATTAATATCCCGTTCCCGGTCGTCTGTTAAGATAGCAGCGGTGAATTAATGATTAAACCGTTTTAGTTATTAGGTAAGCTCTACAATGGTGGGCACAGAATGTGTCAAACATAACTGAGATTGTTTAATTAAATCATTTCTGTGTTTCTGTGGACTTAGCTGAAATTCAATTGTATATTTGTTATATATTTTTCTATAGTAAATGTTTCAACAAATTATAAATTCTTAGGTACTATGGCCATGAATATTGACAACTAAATACGACAATTTAGAGCCATTTGAAAGTTTCTCTCTCTCTCTCTCTCTCTCTCTCTCTCTCTATATATATATATATATATATATATATATATATATATATATATAATATATATATATATATATATATATATATATAGGGACAGAGTACCCTCTTCCCTCCCCAACCGGTGTCGCTGTCAAGGCCAATAGGGCTAACAGCATTAAACTCACAAAAAAAAATAAAAAAGAAAAGGCCCTAAAACACCTAATGCTCCCTCTGCCAACTCTGTCAAAAGCAGAATACAGGGTGAAGCTAAAAATAATAAATCAGTAGTTATATAATCACGGACATGAGTCAGTCTATTATACTGAGGATCGACTCATCAATAAAGTATGTCATTTAGTGGAATACACAGGCCATTAAGTCTGGTATGTGGCAGAGTGATAGATGCGCTACTTTGTCACACTTTGATTGATGTCTCGATCGCATAAAGATAGCTGTAATCAATATTTTGACATGTTCAGTCGAACCTTACACGAGTATATATTTTTTTTAAATTGTTTAGAATTAATGAAAATAATAATAATAGGATAGATAGGATAGATAGGATAGAAGCAATAATAATAGGATAAGTTTTTTTATTCAGATATTTTGTTGATTACAATCATGCAATCATCAATCTGTAACACTTCTTTTGAGTGATGTTATGATGAGAATACTATTTAATCATCGATAAATCTTAAGTGCGTCCGTCTTTCTCCATTTACACAGATATATCTTCACGCTTTATCCCTAGCGGGGTAGGCAGAAAGAACGGAGCGCCAAACGCTGCGATCTCTGCATACCTCTTTCGCCTCGTCCACTGTCATGCTTTTTACGTGACCTTCCTCCAGTATCTTTGACACTCCCCTTACCTCTCTTATAAGTCTATTTCACCGAAATATACGAGAATGTAATAGAATTAAAGCTCAGAAATGTTACAATTTAATGTTGAATAATCGTGATCATAATTGAAATAATAACAATTGAAGAACAACCGACATGGTAAAGTCAAAGTGGTTCGAATTAGCATTAAAAATAATAAGATATGTACGAGATTCATATTTGAATGTCAAATAATTTAGCGCCGGTTTACTAAAATTAATGTTTCAGACCTGAAAGGAACCGACGCTTGAAACTCACCAGGATATTTTACTTTATAAATAACTTTACCTATGTACGTAGGATAAACTAAACTTACTCACAGTAATAAAAATCAGCATGTGTAAAGTTAGAGTTGAATCGATACAACTATATGTTGTCATAATCAAGATTTTAAATTTGCCACTGACCAGTGAATAACACAAATAATAATAACACAAATATATATATTCATGAAATAGGTAGAGTAGAGAGAGCATAAATAGCGTCGCTTATTATATTTATCGGTGAAGATGGCGGTGTTAGGTGGGTATCTTCACTTTTTGTCATCATTTGCGGATGAAACGAGATACGGGTAACGAACAACCAATGCAATCTATGCATATGTATAATAAGAATGTAACTGATCGCTGTTTGTACATGGAAGATATATATTATTGGGAGCACTTAAAAATGTAATACAACTCAAAATTATATTTTTTAAGAATATTTTCCGTCCGTCTGCGCGTTTGCTCACGCATAACTGATTAAAATGCAACTTTCACCTTTATGTTATGGTAAACTTCACTTAATATTTAAAGCTTATTTTGATATAAAATTTCAATCGGTTCATACATAAAAAGCTCAACTACAGAGTTACTTTTGTTGTGGCTTCAAACATTTTCCCGCATAACATTGTAGGTAGAGAGAGAACTTAGTGTTAAGACACGCCTTGAGTGGTGGAGCTCAACACTGCACTTCATCTACCAGAGCGGGAAAATGGAAATATAATTATTTCTGAGTGAGGGCCGAATCCATAATCATTGCGTTTACAATCAATCTTCTGCTACTGCGTTATGATTTATCATCACTGGGTCTTTAATAACATATACGCACATAAAATGTCGAAAATATAATATTAATAAGAAATCCTATAATTATGAGATGTAAATCTTTTCGACTGGAGTCTGCTTTAAAATTAATAGCATCAAAAACAGTGTAGGCACGAACAATAGGAGAACCGCTTCGACTTAAGGTAAAAACGATAAGCGTATTAATTTAAATGGTTTTTATAAATGATAAACATTTTACTTTATTATTATAGTTTTTATTTTATAATAATATGATATATATTTTTTTCTATACTATCGAACCAAATTTAAGTCTTTGCTTAAAATAGGTTATGTGTGTGTGTTAACAGTATGGCATACAGTACCAACTCAGAATTGATAACAACATTATAAGTTAGATAGATTAACATATGGACTTAATGGTGTCTAAAATATCCAAATAAAGGAAATAGTTTCTAACTTAGACCATCTGTAATGATCCCATACGACACGAACAAGAATGATGAATGCTATACGTTTCCTTTGTAAAGGTGATTGATACCTGCACAGTGGAAATTCTCACATATCGCTTGTATTGGTCCTAGTCGTTCCGTGCTATCTGAAAATCCGCATTTTTCATTGCAAAATGGCGTATACGTACGTAATGGTCGAAATATACGTTCGGTAAAATCTGTGGTGTTCATGGACTGAAATAAAATAAAATGTTAAATTACAATTAATTGAATATTTACATGATCATAAGATAATCCTAATATATATATATTTATATATATATATATATATATATATATATATATATATATATATATATATATATATATATATATATATATATAAAAGATACCATAATTAGAGTCTTCAACTTTATTTAAATAAAATATCTATTATTGTGCCAGCACAGCATCCATGTATAACTTACAAATAAATTACCTTTAAGTCTTCGTCTGTCATAAACATTTGTGTAAATTTCAGTAATTAGAATTTTATGAATATTTCCAAGAAGACATTTTGTAAATATATGCATACTAATTTTGGATCCAAATTAAAACTTGCAAAGTGTACCGTAAATATAACGTAACCGATTTGAAGTCGCACCTCTTGGAATTCATCGAAGCAATATAGTAAAACACACTATACATTATTAATGTTATATTTAATATTTGTTTGTATAAACATTTTAATGGGTGCATAGAAAGTGAATGAATTTGAAATTTTACTTTTTTTTATATGTATTATTCATACGTAATATCAATATATTTTGAGTTTATTTTCTAACGTCGTTTTAATCACATTTCAGCTACATTTCCTTGAAGTTATTTCCTAAGGATCCTTTGATGCTATATGGCAGTAATTTTGTTAATCAGTATAAGAGGTTGCTGCTAGAGTAGGTATCGAATTACTCAAAGTTCTGAGGGATGTTTTATCTAAGTTATTTTAAAATAATGTAAATTGTAGTTGACAAACTAAAATATGACGTGACTACGGACGACAGATGATGGATGACTAAAGGATTTTTTGATGTCAATCTTATAAGTATAGCTTATATGCATATAATAAAAATCAAACAATAATTCTTATATCAATGGTATTTGTGAAAAATCTATTCAACTGAAGCTGCCAGAACTATACATACTATTACCAGCTAGAACTTGTCTTAATACTAACGGTATACAATCATAACAAAAAAGATATAGCGTTGCTAAATATGTTTCCGCTAATGCGGTTGTTTCAGGTTAGATCTCCACTTGGAGGAATTATTATATTTATAAGATTTTTATTTCTCCGCTCTAGTCAGAACATGACGAACGTAACGTTGAATTCCTCCGCTATACTCGCATCCTAATTCACAACTGGTCTCCAGCATTGTGAAAATCCTTATGCGTTCCAATTTACTCCTCCTGATCATATTAATTTGGTAAGCTGAGGTAAAGCCAACGAAAAATCTTGCTATATCTATAAGGAGGCAGTACAAACAGCTAAGCAGCTGGTAGGATTTAAGATTCTCTTAGATAGCATTCAATATTCGCAGCGCCATTAAAAAGCAAGAGCACAAACATAACAACTAAACAAGAGCGGGCTTAGTGCCGAGCCTTGATGTTCTCCAACTTTGACTTCAAATGGTTCACTGGTTCCAGCTAGACATGTGTGCTGATGCGATCATATGTGCCTTTTACCATATTGATGTAATATTCTGGTATTCTTTGCATTTTCATAGCTTGCCAGACTTAGCTGAGCTGTATTCTGTCGAATCTCAAGGTCTATGGAAGCCAATGTGAAGATCTTCTTTGCTGGCCCTGTGCTTTTCCATGAGGACTCTTATAGCTTGTATTGCATCAGTGCTGGCTCTAACTGGTGTGAAACCATATTGATTATCTGATATAGATATAAAATTTCTTAGACGGTTGTTAAATATGCGCTCCCAAATTTTTATTGATTAAAAATAATTTATAAAATATTTACATATATAAAATATTTTTAAAATATCACATCTATCAAACTTACAGTTCTATGTCAACTAAAGTATTAAATACCTATCGGAACCAGCTGTGGGGTCTCTATCGTCACTTCAAGTAAGGTACGTTAAAGTAAGTACTAATTATGCATTATAAATATTCATATTTATTGACACAATCGATCTAATTTTATGGTTATTTTGTATAAAAAAGCTCCAATAATAATGTTTTAGGAAATAGTTTAAGCTTGAACACCGATTATTTTTATATTGGCTTACAGTCAATTAATCTTTATCCCGTTGTTGTAACCTGTATCCGTTATCCCCCTTTATTACATCAAGTTTTTTTTCACCAAAGGTCTAAGAGATCGCTTGAAGCAATAAGGCCGCCTATGCACACATTTTATACTCATTTTTTTGTGTGCAAGAAAGAATATCTTATTCTTTGCTTAACGTTACTTGTTTACTTTTTCTTTTATAGAATAGTTCATAGAAGATTGCGTTCCAATTTCCAACAAAATACTATAAACTACGTATAAATCATAATAAGTTAAAAGGGAAATAATGGAACCTTTATATGAATAACTTATTGTTCGTCCGTCTGTCTATCTGCTCATCTGTCAAGATCAATTTTCTCAAGAAAGCGCGGAGGTTTGATGCTGAAACTATATTAAATATGAAATAACCAAATATATAGACTATAGTCGAGTACCACTGGTACTTAACCAATACTGTTTTTCTTGTAAAATTCTCGCCACATCTAATGCCTATTCTACTATAGCATAAACACGTAGAGTCCGCAATAATAAATTCTAACTGTATTAACTCAGATCGTACATTTGCCAAAAAACTGCTATTACTGTGCAGTTAGTTTGCGTCATCCCTAACAGGGACAGTTATACGGCGTGCCGCTGCAAAATATTTACTTTGCGAAATAGAGCTTTAAGAGTTGCAGACACAAATTTGGAAATAAATATGAGCGTAAATATGTTATGTTGTTACAGGGTGTTATTTTTCTGAAATTGTTAGATATTATCATATCTTTTGATGTTATCACTCTTCATATTTCTTCAAGAAGGTTGTATACTACAGGAAGTAAGTTTCTCGCCGGCAAAATATTCATATATATGCGTATATGAAAACATATGAAAAATAATAATATATATGTAGTGAAATTTTTATTTATTGCAAATAATGCAATATATGTTATTTGAGGCCCTCGTGGCGCAGTGAAATATCATCTGACAGTTTTCACTGTCAGATGCGGTCATAATTCGATTCCTACCCAGGAATATAAGTTGTTGAATAGTGTAAATTGTAACGTTGAGTGTTTTAATAGGCTTTTTTATATGTAGGATACTGCGTGAAGCTGAAAAAATAGATATTTCAGATAGGAATGTGGGCAAGCCTCTTAAAAATGATCCTCTTACAATCTATCCTCATTCAGGCTGTCTTCATATTAACCCCATTACATATTGTAAAGGTGGCGGATACACTGTCAACTACGAAACCAAGTTTACTCTACTCTTGGCTAGCTTGTGTAATACACAAGCAAATAAATTGCAGTCCTTTTCTCACTTTGTATTCACAAGATTTTTCACTTTAATTTTACTATATTCAAAATTTTTAGTACATTAACATATTTTTTTACATATATCTGACACACTATAAACTACATATATGTATATAACCTACTAAAGATAGTATATATTTTTTTAAGGAGTTGGGCTGAGGATGGACTGTAGTGCTGTGCTATTGATAAGGCCTACTAGCATGAAAGAGGACATGGTGTGGTGATGATGATAGTGATCAATATATTGGTGGTAACGTGATAATGATGATGATGATAAATAATCATTTATAATTAAGATTTATTTTATATTTAATCAATCAATAATATAAATAAAATAGCCAACACGTTAATATAAAAAAATCATTCAATAATACTTATAGTGCCCAGTAATCAATCTATTCTCTTTTTACCATTTTTAAGTTAAACTGAGACAGTACGTGTTAGTTGGTATCAAATAATCAATTCTCTTAGTAACAGACGGTGCTCTTAAAGCACAAGGACGTCCTTGGTTTACTTTAAATATTAACTTGAAATGGAAATAGCCTCTACTATCTTACTTACTTTCTACATAAATAAGTATAGTACCACGTTGTGTTTCTTTTGTTTTAAACTTATTTTTCGTATTTATGTAGCACAAGCCGAAATGACGTTGTGATAAACCCCATCATTGATATCATGTTTGCTGGATTTGGAATATTTTTGAAAACCCTCCACTTAACACCCAATATTTCGAATTTATATGGATATCGGATAAGGAAGTTAATTTCTCCTTGAATCTAAATGAAGTAAATTCAAATCAAAATAATTTTATTCAATTGTAAGAATACATGATTCATTTTTTTGAAATTTCATTCACAAAAAAAATTATACAATTATTCATTGTTGAAATAGAACCATTCCATTCCACAAAAAAAATTATACAATTATTCATTGTTGAAATAGAACCATTCCATCATTAATTTAGGGGATTTGAAAGCTACCATGTTCATTCAGGTCACACAGACACGATGGTGTTTATACGTTTTAATTTAGAATTTTTCCTCAATAAAACGAGTGCATGCCCGAAGCCTATTCAAGTTTGAATTAATTGATATCGAATAAAAGAGAATTCTATACATTTATAAAAATAATTTAAAGCTCAGCTCGCTAGTATAACAGTTATTATAAGTGAAATTGATATGTTTCTGTTATATATATATATATATATATATATATATATATATATATATATATATATATATATATATATATATATATATATATATATATATATATATATATGTGTATATATATATATATATATATATATATATATATATATATATATATATATATATATATATATATGTATATATATATATATATATATATATAGATATATATTATATATATATATATATATATACTATATATAATATATATATATATATATATATATATATATATATATATATATATATAAGTTATTACGTCTAGGCAGGATCTGGTGCCTAGATCCTGCCTAGACGCCTGACGACTGCCTGGTGTACAACCATAGTAGTCCAGCTGTAGTGTAAGAATAAAATTATCCTATCTATAAGGATATCTGATATCTATCAGAATGTCACAAGAGATCAGCTAAACTATAAGAAATAAAAAAAATCTCTTTAATGCTCTTTAATAAATACTGTTGGACGAAAGGAATTTTGTTTTGTTTACATATGAAAATCCAAGTCCTGGAACATCTCATGAAAAAACCATAAGATCCGACTAAACTATATAACATAAAGAAGTGGTGCCTTTACAAATATTATTCAGCGTGATGGATGTTATAATAGTGATAGGATAGTAAGGAGTCACACCCGTCATCTGTTAACCGTCGTCCGTCATCCGTCATCCGTTACATTGCACAGCTATGCTTTCTCGTACCGATATTCTTTCTTGATTTCACAAAAAAATATATAAATTTTCAAAATCTGTTAACACACTCTGTCTTATTATTTTCACAGGATTCGAGACATATTTGGTTCAGTAGCAAAATAGATTTTCTCCGAGTAATCATAAAGCCAACAGTCAGGCTCAACAATTATAAATACAATAAAAATTACATATTAAAACGAAAATTATTCTCTTTTACCATGTATGTTGTAAAATGTTCGGAAATAACGGCGTAGATTGCAAGTTTAATGTATGATAAACAACGATACCTAGCGTTAAAAGACTACGCTTGCAGCAATGTCCTACTTTTCGATGCAGTAAGCAGAACCCATTTTCGCTAAAAGATTTCGGGTCAACGCTATATATACGTTTGATTTAATTTTCATTCCAATTTTATAGATTTAAAAAGAATTTGTTGATAAATAAATAGGTTACCTTGTACATAGTGATAGTTAAGTTGGCATGTCTTTGAGTTTGTCGACGCTTCAAACTGTATTTGACATTCATTATGGTTGCATTTGTAAGGCACGTTTTATCTTAGTCGGTCAATCAGCACGCAATACCTCTTTGTAAACAGAGAGCCGTAGACCGTAGATGAATCGAAATTAGAAGTGTGTATAATTAAATTTATCTATCCAGTTCATAAATCATTTTTATAGCCAATATTAAGAGTATCGTCCAATATTCCAACATTGCGTGTTTAGTGGCGGAACTTAACGTTGCGTGTTGTCTTCTTGCTAGACCACAGAAACAGAAACTTGAAATGTTATTCAAGCCAAGCACATTAATTAAAATAATATACACTATATATATATATATATATATATATATATATATATATATATATATATATATATATATATATATATATATATATATATATATATATATATATATATATATATATAAGTGTATATTATTTTAATTAATGTGCTTGGCTTGAATAACATTTCAAGTTTCTGTTTCTGTGGTCTAGCAAGAAGACAACACGCAACGTTAAGTTCCGCCACTAAACACGCAATGTTGGAATATTGGACGATACTCTTAATATTGGCTATAAAAATGATTTATGAACTGGATAGATAAATTTAATTATACACACTTCTAATTTCGATTCATCTACGGTCTACGGCTCTCTGTTTACAAAGAGGTATTGCGTGCTGATTGACCGACTAAGATAAAACGTGCCTTACAAATGCAACCATAATGAATGTCAAATACAGTTTGAAGCGTCGACAAACTCAAAGACATGCCAACTTAACTATCACTATGTACAAGGTAACCTATTTATTTATCAACAAATTCTTTTTAAATCTATAAAATTGGAATGAAAATTAAAATCAAACGTATATATGCGTTGACCCGAAATCTTTTAGCGAAAATGGGTTCTGCTTACTGCATCGAAAAGTAGGACATTGCTGCAAGCGTAGTCTTTTAACGCTAGGTATCGTTGTTTATCATACATTAAACTTGCAATCTACGCCGTTATTTCCGAACATTTTACAACATACATGGTAAAAGAGAATAATTTTCGTTTTAATATGTAATTTTTATTGTATTTATAATTGTTGAGCCTGACTGTTGGCTTTATGATTACTCGGAGAAAATCTATTTTGCTACTGAACCAAATATGTCTCGAATCCTGTGAAAATAATAAGACAGAGTGTGTTAACAGATTTTGAAAATTTATATATTTTTTGTGAAATCAAGAAAGAATATCGGTACGAGAAAGCATAGCTGTGCAATGTAACGGATGACGGATGACGGACGACGGTTAACAGATGACGGGTGTGACTCCTTACTATCCTATCACTATTATAACATCCATCACGCTGAATAATATTTGTAAAGGCACCACTTCTTTATGTTATATAGTTTAGTCGGATCTTATGGTTTTTTCATGAGATGTTCCAGGACTTGGATTTTCATATGTAAACAAAACAAAATTCCTTTCGTCCAACAGTATTTATTAAAGAGCATTAAAGAGATTTTTTTTATTTCTTATAGTTTAGCTGATCTCTTGTGACATTCTGATAGATATCAGATATCCTTATAGATAGGATAATTTTATTTCTTACACTACAGCTGGACTACTATGGTTGTACACCAGGCAGTCGTCAGGCGTCTAGGCAGGATCTAGGCACCAGATCCTGCCTAGACGTAATAACTATACAAAAAAGAAAAAAGTTTCATTTAAATTTGCCCAACAGATCCAAAGATGTTCATCACATTTTTAAATCATAGATAAATAGAATAAAATATAAAAAATATAAAGTGTATATAGATATACACAATTTTTTATTATTTAATTATAGTATAGATTATATAAAAGAAAAAAAATTATGTTTTAAACAAACAACTTCTATCGATTTTTTATAAAATAATTAAATAACAATTATTCCGTAATGTATGTATTATGTTATATTTGTTATATATTACATTATTTAGAGCTTCTCAGTGATTAAACTTCAATTAATCTCCAATTAACTCCACTGATAATAGATAATTATCAGTGGAGAGGAGTTTGATCACTAGACTATGTTGAGAATATTATATAAAAAAATACGCTCGAGAAAAAAATGTTTTACTTAATTTCTTTACTCAGTTTTCAACGAACAAGAATGCATTTCCCAGCAAAAGTAAGAATTAAATTATCTCAGTGAAAAATAGATAAATGTACTACTCATATTTTTCAGCTCCGACTCAAATTGCCATGTAACATAATTTTCTTGTCTACGTACACTCCTTTAGTTAAAAGATATGATGGCAAATTCTAAAGTAAGAGCTTATTTTGTGACATATTTGAATACATACAACTTTAATAACTATTTAAATGATCTCAAGGAAATTACATTTAATGCCAATCGCCATTACCATTTTTTTCAATAAACAGTAACAATTGATTTTTGTATTTAATATGCTCTTCATTTATAATTCATTTACACAATTGCACTATTTGAGCTTAATATGCCAATAAGAGCCAATATACCGAAACTAAGCGTAAATGACAAGTCAACAGTAGATCATAAAAATGCAAGACAAATATAAAAATCAACAAACGTTATTTTAATAGTTAAAACATGTATGTGTGCATATATGTATATGTAGATTTCATGAAATATTAATTTTATTTTAATACCATATTGCACTTTATCTTAATTTTGAAAGTGTTTTAAGAAATACATTAAATAAATAATACAAACGTACAAAAATACTTATATACATACATATATTCATCATATACCTACATATAAATCAATTCAATTCATACACACTATACCTATATATCATAAATATAATTATTATAATAAGACAAAGGCAAAATGACTGGTTTAAATAGTAATTTTTAACTTTTTTTTTTAAATGTGCAGACTTTTCGCACGTTTAATTTTAAAGGGTATATAATTTAATATAATATAATTTATATGATATAATTATATAATTTATTTTATATATAATATAATTTAATTTAATATAATTTTGAAGGAATTTGAGAAAAAGCAAGAAGAATGAAGAGGAATTTCAAGCAAGAGGTTACTGTTGGAACGTAAGGAACGTGAGTGCGTGTCATGAACCAACTTAAATTGTTTCTACAAGTAAGGAGGAGTAAAAGGATTAAACAGCATTGAATAGTGAAGATGAAGTATATACCTGCAAGAGCAAATAGTGAGCCACTACTTTGCTTTACATCCAAATATCTATGTTAGATGAAAGTTATATATACATCTGTTTAAACAGTACATCGAGACCGACTAGGCCGATGGACCCGTCTATCATAACATAAATAACAGAAACTCAGCAATTATGCCAGACATGTACATCGTATATCATATTAAACGCGTTGCAGCAAATGGAAACTGACGGACAGGTGTAGCTGCTGACGGAATAAATATTTATGTAGTGGCCATACTAAAATCTGTTATCATTTTTTCAAAGTCGAAATCAGTTTCTCTCATCGTTGGTATAAGGAAATCCATAGAGGAAATATTAAAAATATAATTTTAATATATATATATTATATATATATATATATATATATAATATATATATATATATATATATATATATATAATATATATATATATATATATATATATATATATATATATATATATATATATATATATAATATGATTAATGGAACTTTTCCGTAATTGAAAGCATTTCTATATGTGTATTTTTATATGACACATCTTATAGCCGATATTGGCTCAATTGATTACTCTAGGGAATAGATCCATCAATAACGGTAAATAAGTTAGTGTATCGGCCAAGTGCGCGTGTTATTTCTGGAGGATTACTTCGCAATCTAGAAAGTATTATCTGATGAATATTATACTAAGTAAAAAACTTTATTTTTATAATATTTTTTATCTTTATTGATTTTTATTATAACAGATTTTTTTTTATGTATGTAAGAACATAAACTACCGACGTTTCTATAATTTATTTCATTGATACATTTATATATATTTTTAGCATCACGCTGTATGCCGCATATAGCAGGGTAGGCAGAGGTAGCCGTAGGCTGAAGGAACCTAGTATTAAGACACTCGTTTCCCCGTTTTCCGCATTTCGAGGCATTGCGTGTTGAGTGGTGAAACTCAACGTCGCGCTTTGCCTTGTTTCCAGAGCGAGAAAAAAGAAAAGAATTCGTTCTCCTCGAGTGTGAATCCGGCTTCCGTGTAGATGCCGGCTTAAAATAGCACCACCCCATCTCGTCCTGTGGGTGTCGTAAAAGGCGACTAAGGGAATACAGCCAGCAGCTTTTCCTGAAATCTAGGCCAAATTGCGCCAACCCGCATGCAAAGCGTAGCGATAATGGCAAATACCCCTCATGACTAAGCGCATACAGAAACGGCCCCCAGTCCCTGGCAGCCCTGCTATCCCTAGCTACGGTAGCGGCTACAGTAACGGCGGGGCAAGGGGTGCGAAGAATCACCGGGTACGATCCGGCTACCACCAATGACGACTTGACCTGGCAACATATAACACGCGCACACTGAGGACCGACGCGAAGTTAACAGAGTTGGAAGAAGCTGTTAGTAAGTTACATTGGGACATTATTGGGTTATCTGAAGTCCGAAGGGACGGGGAGGACACGGTAATCCTGAAACCGGGTCGAAGGTTTTCAAAAACCACCGTACCAAAATAAAGAAACTCTCAGACGAGACACTCTGACTCATGGAACAAAGACGCGAGATGAAGCTACAGGACTCAGAAGATGCCAATCGTTATAGGCAGAACCTCTTTAATTCCTTCATTCCGTCATTTTTGAAGGGAAAGTGCCGAAAGCATGGAGTGAAGATGAGGTTGTTCTGTTTTTCAAAAAGGGTGATAAAACTCTCTTAAAGAACTATAGACCAATCTCACTTTTGAGCCATGTTTACAAGTTGTTTTCAAGAGTCATCACGAATCGTCTCGCCAGCAGGTTTGACGACTTCCAACCTCCCGATCAAGCCGGTTTCCGGAAAGGATAGCCTTTCCGGAAACCGGCAGCACCATAGATCATATTCATACGCTGCGGCAAATTATACAGAATTATACAGAAGAAGGACTATGAGAAAGCTTTTGATTCAATCGAGACTGCAGTGCTGCAGTCTCTCCAAAGGTACCAAGTAGACTACAGGTACATCGAAGTGTTAAGGTATCTATACGAAAACGCTACTATGTCGGTCCGATTACAGAACCAGAGCTCTAATCCTATCGAACTAAAGCGCGGTGTGAGACAGGGGTATGTTATTTCTCCGAAACTGTTCAGTGCCGCGTTGAAGGATATTTCTAAAGCTTCTGGATTGGAATTCTATCTGTATTGGACGATATAAACATCAACGGCGAGAACCTTACACACCTTCGTTTTTCCCATGATATAGTATTACTAGCTGAGACCGTGGAAAACCTGAACACAATGCTCGAAGATCTCAATAGTGTTTCCCAAAGAGTAGGTCTTAAGATTAACATGGAAAAAACTAAAATTATGTTAAACACTCATTTTGTACCTGCTCCAGTTAATATTAGGAACACTACACTCAAAGTTGTTGACCACTACGTATACCTGGGACAAGCAGTCCAGCTAGGTAAGTCTAGCTTCGAGAAAGAGATCTCTCGTCGAATCCAGCTCGGATGGGCAGCATTCAGGAAACTACAAAATGTCTTCGTATCCAAATCACCGCAATGTCTCAAAACGAAAGTATTTGACCAGTGTGTGTTGCCAGGGATAACCTACGGAAGCGAGACGTGGCCGCTAACTATGTGTGTCATAAAAAAGCTCAAGGTCACACAGCGTGCAATGGAGAGAGCAATGCTTGGTATTTCTCTACGTGATAGAATCAGAAATGATGACATCCGTAGGAGAACAAAAGTGACCGACATTGCTCGAAGAAATGCGCAGCTGAAGTGGAAATCGGCAGGACACATTGCGAGGAGAACCAATGGCCGTTGGGGCGGAAAGGTTTTTGAGTGGTGGCCACGAACTGGATGACGGTCGGTGGGCGGCCCCTTACTAGGTGGACCGACGATTTGGTCAAAGCCACTGGATGCGGGTAGCGCGGGATCGTTCGTCGTGGAAATCCTTGGGGGAGGCCTATGTCCAGCAGTGGGCGGAACAACGACTATGATGATGATGAGTGTGAATCGAACTCATAAGCCTTCGAGCCATGACCGTCCAAACATGTATATATGGATAACACTTACAATATATTTACAATATAGTTATACATATATTATTTTCTATGTCTTAAAAACAAATAAGTTTTAAACATCACCACCCACTACACCAGTGTGAGAGAGTGTCTTTACCTGACATAAAATACATTATATCGGAAGCGTACATCTCAAAATTGTCACGTAACTTAATTTACTTGCGCGTAGTGCTGAGCCCTCGAGTTACCCTGTTAAGTTTGCAGTTGCTATTAAACATCCCGAACGAAGTTGTGCTCGCTAACGTTATGGTTTACTTTAATGTAACATAGATTATTAACTTTAATGGCATTGTGATAAGTATTATTTTCTTATGCACTAAGTTATTAAATATTTTTTTAAAGTGCAAGTACAGATATTATGACCTAATGAAAAAGTTCCAAGCATCTTTATAATAAATAAAATACAAAAAATAAAAAATTAATAGAAAAAGAAAGAGATGAACAGTAACAATAAGTTCGTCCGTCCGTCCTACGCTTCGATTTAATCGCGTCAATCATCGTTTACTATGAATTTCTTATGGGTATTCAAATATTTCATGGTACTTTATTCTTGCATTAATAGTAATAATGTTAGTTTAGGTTTATATATTACCTACTTTATTGTTTCCAAATATTTCTATTACGACAGTAAAATTATACTTTCTCTTAGCAGTCGTTAAAAAGAAATGGATATTTTAAAAGAAACTCTATAATATAATAAAGTGTTCATGACATTAGGTTTCTGAAATATGTTTTTGAATAATAAAATATATATGAATATTTCGAGTAAAGAGCTTCATTTAATATGTATAAAATCGCAAAAACCAAAGGTCTCGTCACGTACTCGTCTCGGTTACTGCATAGTACCCACATACACTAGTGTACGTTGAGCTATATTTTTACTCCATCAAGTGCTTCGTGACACCAACAAGAGCCCCTAATTTCGGTTTTCTGTGCTATAATTGGTACTCGGTATATCAAATTACTTTTCGCTCTAATTATTGTGTCACTATATGTATTTTTAATGCGTGCAGTCTTATAAATAAACTTTAACTTACGGTACAACTATACGATAGGCATATTGAATAAAAAGTATCCTGAAAATCAAATAAATTCTTCAACTTTACTATATTAGTAAATATATTATTTAAAAACAAATTTTTATCAACGTCTGTAAACCTCCATGGTTAAACGAAACACCCGTTGGTACTAAGATATATGAAACCTCATTTCTAGTCCTTTAAGATTTCTAAGAAATTATTAGCATTTTGAAATTCTTTTACTACAAGATCTTTTGAAAGATCTTCAATATTATGATTGTTTTATATACAATCATACATATGCAAGTATCCTTTCATAAATTGTGATGATTTTCAACAATTATTAGCTTCTATATCAACGTAAGGTCGATATGGTTAATTTACTTTGATCTTAGTATTGTTAAGCATTTAATATTGTTAAGCATTATTTATTTATTGCAGTTATTCTTTATTTGCCATCTTTTATACAGAATATCTCCAGCCAGTGACACAATGCTTCATTCATTCATCACTTTAGAGCTAGATCTATTATCCGTGAAGTAACTTCCTTCGTACAATGGTCCTATGCCAATTTATGCAATTTTCATTTTTCCTTTCTTTATTTCTTATATAGTACATTTGCTTTCCCTTGTAGTTACTATACTTTACTTTGTATAGAAGTGAGCAGTTCTTTCTAGCTTCACGCTTTATCCCGCATATAGCAGTATAGCCCGTGTTGTGTGGCAGAACTCAACTCGGCGCTTTTACCTTTTCCATCACCAGAGCGAAGATAATTCATCCCCCAGTGAGAATAAAACCCACGACCGTGGCGATTACAACCAGATGATGTGCCGCTGCGCCACGATGGGCTCAATTTCTATTTCGATTTTCTAATATGGTTTTAGCCTGAACATTTTATCTTATTATTTCAGCCTAAGCTTTACCTCGCATAGCGGGATAGACAGAGGCTACCTAGAATTAAAATACTCCGTATGCCGCGTTGCGAATTTGAAGTATTTCATGTTGGCATAACTTAACGCCGCGTTCTCTTTGTATTTTCTGTAATAATAAGTATTGCAGTGATTACAATTTTATTTTTACCTAGTGGTAGTATTGACATTGGATTGCTTTTCTTTCTCGTGACGGAGCTAGGTAGTCTCTATGTCCACGTGAAAGTTTAATTTTTATAAATTAAATAAATAAAAGAAAAATCTCTCTCTCTCTCTCTCAGAAAACTTATTCCCTTATTCCCTTACATTGTCAAAGGGAATAAGGTCTCTGATCCATGAACAACGCGAACAGTGTTGGTTATATACTGGTATATTTTGTATCAATTAATTCAAGCGTGGAGGAAAATCAAATTTAAATAGAATCAGTTACATTACAAAACCAAAGAACATAACAGATACGTATGACATACTACAGTACAATTAATGCAAGTATTATTTATTATAAACATATTGACAAGTTTTTTTTTCGATATTATATATATAGAGAAATTTATGTTTTTCTCTTTTATTCATTCTCTGTGTAATATATAATATATAATTATAGTTAGTCTCTGAGTCCAGGTTATAGTTATTTTTTTTTCACTTTTGCGTATACATAAAAGAATTTATCTATCTATCTATAACTATAAATATCCCATTAAATTGGTTAGATAGTAGTTGTAAACCAAGCTACAGGGAGGTAATGACGTCAAAATTCCTATAAAAAATCATATCTACAATAAAAACATACATTCTTGAATAAAACAACACGTTCTTACCCTTGCAATGTTTCCTAAACAAGATGGACTACTGGCCATAATATATAGTATAAAACGTAACTTTCATTAAATTTTTCAAAGCCTATCTTGCTCTAATTACGCCGCTCATGAGTTTTTGCGCTAAATATCAAACCTTGAAAGGCACCGCTTAATTATAGTAGAACAGGGCTACCAACATTTTTCCGGTTGTAACTGCATTATCACTTTTTTTTATATTTCCTTCTGCTTTCCACATGAAAAGAACAAAAGAAAGCATTGTCAATAGTTTAGTCATAATGTAACAACAAGCTTACTATTTCTTAGATTCCAGCATTGAAAGATCAAATAAGTACTTAATGATATTTAAATGTATAAATTGAATGACCCATCAAATGAATTCATTATTATTACTCATTCATTATTATCACATTATTTTCTTTACTTTTAAATGTGAAATATGTTTAAGGAAAAACAATGTGGTTGTTATTGCTTTATCAATTTTTAAAAAATACCAACATTAAAAAAATTACAGGCTAGTTCCCGCTTATAGCAGGGTACCTAGTATTAGCTACCTTATTAGGGGCAGAGGGAACCTAGTATTATGACACTCTGTTCCCCACATTCCGCACAATTTTTAAAATATTGAGTGTAGTTAATTAACTCAGTATCTTAAAAATTGCATAGCATAGCAGCGCATAGCTTGTTACCAGCACAACGAAATGAAAAGAATAAATTTACCCGAGTGGGAATCGAATCTACGACCGTCGCGTTTACAGTGCCGCTGTGCCATAGCTATTTATTTTAATATGGCTCTGAGATAAATACTCCATTATTTTTATTAAAAAGTTAGGGAGAAATTCAAATACAACTCGCTGTCTAAAACGCCTAAACTGTATCGACAGCCCTACACAACAGACAAACTTGACCCAAATTACAATTTCATGTTTAGCTGTGAGATTCAAAAACGATAAAATGTACAATTTTCAGTTACTTCCCTGATTACTTTGTAACTAGATTTGCTTTCTTTATAACAAGTTCAAAAACTTAACTATATATACGTATGTATGTCTAATTGAGATTGGGTACCAATATATACCAAGAGATTGGGTATAATATATGACATAATGACCTTTTTAACTGAATTCAGAAAAGAAAGGAGCATTTGATGCATATATTTTTTATATGCATCGATAGATTTAGAACCGATTTTACAATCTAATAATAATAATGATGATAAAGTAATAATGTTTGTATTATGCTATACTTTATATACTAAATCTTTATACTTAGTAATGATCTAAAGAAAAATGTATAAACTGATATTATACATTTTTATTTAGTTTATTAGCATATACTTGAATTATCTATTTGTGTCAAAACCGATAACAATTAGTTTGTTGTAACAAACTCCAAAAAGGAGTTATTTTTATTAGTATAATAATTAAATTGTATAATAATCAATAAATTATTTTTTTTTTTATTTTCTTTACTATATAGTATTTTCTTTATTTCATAGTTTTTACGTCACACGATAAATTATTTCACAGATTTCTTTATTCTTTTACAATTGGAATATCTGTGCTAACTTCACTAAAGACTAATTTATTTAAAAAAAGTTTTGGCACATACCTGACTTTTAACAACTACATTCGTTTGAAAAAGAAAAAATAAATTGCTAGATCGACCTTCCAACAAAAGCCGTCAATCCAATTTCCGATAGGGGAATCTGATGCAATTCACATTTCTATTGAAATTTTATTATACAAGTGAAATCAATATTGCTCGATGTTTGTGTCACAATTAAATTTTTTATAGCTTCTCGTTATTTTACTATAAAACTCAGAATAAGACTATATATAAAGTAACATAATATTCTCCTGCCTTCTTTTTGTCCTGTAATAATTAAGTGATGATCGAAGATACTGAAGAAAGTTCACGTCTTACGTGAAATGCATGAAAACCAAGAGGGCATATATGAAGAGGTCAATGCTAGTGGATGAGGTGAAAGAGGTACATATGTGGGGGCCGTAGTGTTTGGATTACAATCATTAAGTAAATTCATAATAAATGGTTATCATAAAAGTTTTATTAATAATATTAGATTTTTGTTTTATCTCTCATAATTTGGAGAAAAGAGTAATAATGTGATTATTTCTTGAGTTTTTTAACATTTTGAGCATATTGTGTTTGTGACATTTAGCTCACTAAAGAACGCTATTATGTATATAAATAACATGGAAATTTAAAAATAACCTATTTTCCATAAATTATAATTTTTCAATTGACCGAATAGAGATCAAAGTATCAAAATCTAACTACTAGAAAACGTAAAAATAAACCAGTAAACATAAAAAATATTTAGTTTACAAAATGTGAAAAGCTGTAATAAATTCATCTAAATGCACCAATGTGTCATGGTCATCTGCAATGTAGGGTGCATTTACCACAGGCACTGTGCAAAGACTAAACCTATTTACTAGCCTTGCTTAAAGTGTTAATTAATGTACGGTTTACCAACCGCTAGTGCCTCGTATAATGCTTTTACATATAATTATAAATGTTAATGTATAAAACCTTTTTAATATTTTACTTAATTAGTTGCTGAAATTACTTTTTAAAATAATTTTTCACACTATTTTCTGCATAGCGTGGTACTTAATTTGAAGACATTGCTTGTTGAGTAGCGGAACTCAACGCCGCGCTTCATCTACTAGAGCAGTGAAATGGAAATTAATTAAATATTTATCATTCCCGCGAGTGAATATCGAACCCACAATCATGGTGTTATCAGTTAGACGTTTAACAATCGCTCAGTCTCATTTTTAATTACTTTTAGATATTTATTTAGAAAATGAAGTCAGAATAAAGTATAGTAAATATAAATTTTAAATATAGGTACATAAATTTATAAGAAAGTTGTATATCTTGAGTTTTATATTAAAGTGCACCATTTTAATATAAGACCCAAGATATTATACGTTACCAGTGTCGCTTACGCGATTGTTGTAATTTCTCATTTAGAATATTTATTTGAATAGTTTTTTTTCTTTTAGATTTTCTACCTTATGCATAAAATGCTAATGTGGACGATAAAAGGAGGACTTGTAAATCAATAAACCCCGTATATAGGGGTCATCATACCCCATGATTTAAGGTGTATACACATAAATTGAAATTAAAAATAATCATAACATTTTTAAAGCATCTTTCAATAGTAAATAATAAGAAATAAAACTATATAAATGATATATGATTTCTTATAAGCTGCTTACAGATCAGAATAAAAATCAAATTTTTTTTACTAGTGAAACTGACTAGATTCCGCAAACAACTATGTGTGACTGAAATTCGATTAAGCACTTCAGAATCGACACGTTACACGCCGTCGGTTGGTCGTTACAAAATTAGTAGGTCGCTTCTAGAGATAGGCCAAAAAATATTTCTAGTAAGATATAAATTTTATTTATTAATGGTTTACAATACAACTATTTGTAGCATAATCTTTCTATAGCAAAATAAAACATTAAAAAAAATTAATCTCATATAAATTTTATATAGGTTTTGTATATTATTATACATAAATATACATATATACAAATATAAGTACACTCTAACAGAATATTTACCCAATTCATTTGACTTCTACCGTCAGACCTTCACATCATAACAGTGAAAATAACATTTACATTCTAGGTTTAATTCTAGCATACTCCTGTTACCACGCCTTCTAATTATGTTCCACGCCTTAATTAAATCGGGAGAGATAAATTTTCATCTAACACGTTGTAACGTTTAATGGCCATAAAGTGCATATACTTGAAAACCAGGTGAGTGTAGAATTTATACAACCTCGCCCTATAAAGCTTAATTTACGCGATATTGTAGTACAAGCACTAAAACCTTGTGTTTCTTACACTACTGAAGGATTGTGCTTCCGATATTAAATTTACTATATTAGGTTTCGGTTGGGGAAGGTTGCTATCATTGGACCACGTAACTTTATGACATCATATCTCATGAAATATCACCAATAAATGAAAATCAATTGTTGGAATGTGATGGTTTTTATGTATATTAATGATACATAAATTATTGGCAATGAAAGTTGAGAGGCTTGAGAAATATACTACAATAACTTTTCAATGACGAGTTGCTCTCTTTGGACCACCGTTACCTTGTATGGACCACTAAATTGCTATCATTGGACTTAGAAATATTTGTATTAACGGTCCAATGAAGGTGACTCAAATGAAACAAAATAAATATTATTTTTTATTCAGAAGTAGAAAGATAGATGTGGCCTTTGGATGACAGAGACTTATATTTGGATGTCGCTTCATGAATGCATAGTACCATTTTTTCTCTGCAGGTTCTTTGGTTTTATTAAAACTATGTTTAACTTTATCGTTCACAGCTAATTGGAAGGCATGCTCTCTGACATCTTAATGTCAAAAAGGAATACTCCCTTTCAACTATGTGATCTCTTAATTTAATTTTTAAAGCTTCAAGGAGATCCCCTTTTAACTTCAGTATCTGAACTTCTTCGACAAATTTTTGGTATTTCCCGACCAATCTTCTTTTTAATGTGGCTTTTGGAATTCCATAGATTTGACTCGCTTCATTTAATCTAATATTTTTTTTCTGTAAGATTTTATGATGAGTTTCACGGTAGTTTCATTCCAAAATAATATTTCCTTTTCTTTTCTTCTGCCGACAAAAATCTTTAGTTTATTAACTTTCATATTACATTTTCAATATTGCTGGAGTATCCAATAATGTTTTATTTTTATTATTTTGAATAAAAAAAGTAAACTTACTTTAGAAAATCTGTATTTGTAACTGTTGCAATAGAAAATACACCCAGGTAAAACATTTCTTAGAATGACGCTAAGTGAAAATAAGTAATTCGCTAAGTTTCTTTGATTGGACCGGTCCAATAATGGCGTCATCATTAAGGTCCATTGATGGCAACTAGGCATAACAACAGAACAAAAGCAGGTATTAACTAAACGTGCAAAAGTAGGAAAAAAACTACATAGTCTCTGTAAGCACAGATAAATTTACTATTCTGATCTAATACAATCATCAAACATGGATAAATCATGTTGATGGCTCGGTTTTTATATCACGGTCACCACTGATACACATGCACATATCACTACTCACGTGGTAAGTAGTAATATGTGCGCGCTGAGGCGGGTGGGCAGCAGGCTCGGTACCGTTGCCTAGCAACGTATTGAACTTATTGTACCATCTATAGTTTTTGAAATAATTAAGTGGTCCAATGGATCGCAACCTTCCCCTACCAATATTAGTTTATGTCATGCCACCGTGGTGCAGTGGAACAGCTTCCGATTGTAAGTATTATGCTTGTGCGTCCGATTACCACTAGAGAAAACCATTAAAATTAAATATGAAGTTTACTTTTGCTCTTGTAAAACAACACGTGGCGTTGAGTTCCACGGCTCAATGCAATATCTTGATATCGGGGATGTTGTCTTCAGAATACAAAAGAAGCACCCCAATTTTTTTTTATTTATACAAATGTGGTGCGTAGCTCCGTCCTCCGCCGTCCTGGTAAAGGAGATAAGGAGAGACCTCGGTTGACCTCCGAAAGCACAGTGTCGAAGATACTGGGGGAAGGTCACATAAAAAGGACCAAAGGCGTGAGGACCAAGGTAAGCATGTATGAAGAGGTTGATAATGCATGAGCGTGTACGAAGGAGTTGTAATTACAGTGAGCGCAGCGTTTGGCGTTCCGTTCTCTCTGACTAACCCACAAGGGTACCCATAAAGCGTGAAGATAATATGTATGTTTGTTTATATATGTAAGTGGAACATATCCAAATTTTTCACGCAACAATATATATATATATATATATATATATATATATATATATATATATATATATATATATATATATATATATATATATATATATATATATATATATATATATATATATATATATATATTATATATATATATATATATATATATATATATATATATATATATATATATATATGAGAAAATGTACTTATGACACAGTAACAATGTGAGAAAATAACGATTCCTCTTGTGTGGTAAAATTATAAAAGAAAACTCTTGAGTATTTCGCTAGCTTTTCTCAGCATAACTGACGATGGAAACTCAGTAAGCTTGGCATTACTTACATTTAACTTCTATATAAGTCGTCAAATATGAAGGCTAATTATGGCTTATTTTAATATATGAATTGATTTTGATTCTGATCGAACAGATTTTGATAAAAATTTTGGAGTTTCACTTGTCTTGTCCGACAGGGTGTGGTACTAGTTGTGATAACGGTGATGTAATGGGTAATAAGATAGATAGGTGTAATACTATACTACTTGCCTATTTTCGATCTACTATATTAAAGGGATATTGTTAAATCCAAATAATTTTATTCAAAATAAGAATACATGATTAAATTTTTTAACGTCAAAAATTTTATCACATAAGATAAAATCAAATACATAAAGAAAAATATACGAAAAAAAAGGGCAGATTAGATGTAATTCACCTGAGACATATAGACAAGACCAGCCAGACCAAAAATCAAAGTGTTAGATTTAAAAGTTACGCTTCGAAGAAGCTCACTTTTATTAGTGGAATTTCAATATACTATGATTTTTTTAAGATAGTTAAAATATGACAAAACGGTTTAATAAAAACTTTTTTCTTGTCCCTGAAAGTTTTTCTAAATCATCTCCATATTGAAACGCAAAACAATTTGCTTTCAATTGCGACTTCAAGTAAATATTTATTAGAAATATAAATAAATATGATAATTTACTTATCGATATCGCGCCATGACAGTTAAGACGAAAAAAAAACTGAGAAGCAATATATCTAGTAATTTGAATAATCTAGAAAACCAACTTTTCAGATTTTTCCCCAAAAATGCTACATTAAATCTGAAAGTGAAAATAAATTCAAGATGACATCAAATTAAGGTCGCTCGCGGGTTCCTCTATAAAGATTGCTTGACACTCATTTTGTTTTTGCATAATTCATTCCGAGCTCGCCTATTCGATCTTAAATTTCGTCTCGGGAGTGCGCTACAATTGGCTCGACCGTGAAGCGTTACGAAAAGTAATGGAACGTCATACACTGTATATTAATAATGTATTCACGATTCTTCTAGAAGGGACAAGACATTATTTTCTAGAAAAAAACATTAAATTAAATGGTATTTTATTTTAAAAAAATTATGCAGTCAGGTATTTTCAGGTTTGTTCAGGACAAATACAATTGGGTAAAAAGTAATATTTATACTTATATTATATAATATATTATTTTTATACAGCGGCAGTCAAAGTTTGAACAATTGCATTTATATTCAAACACTGTCCTTCTGCGTCAGGAGGAATTCAGTTTTCTTTTATCATTTAAGAAAATAAAACTTAGAAATATACCATAAGGTCAGTTATGTATAGATTTATTTAAAATGTCAGATAAAGAATTTAATCTTGACTCACCATGACTCACTTGAATCACCATGACTTCAATTATTATTTTGTATACAAAGAAGCATACAATGCAAAATATTAATTATTATATTACATTCATATATGTAATTTATTCATTCAAATAACAAAAGACATTATAGCTACACATATAAATTAGCTGAAAACAAAATAAATAAATTTCTACAACGAGTGAGGCCGTTGATAAGGAATCACAGGTAGAAATAAATGGCAAGGTAATCTCGCTATAAAACGTTTTCAATGAGTTTTGTATTTTAATCTGGGGAGCGAGGTGGGAACCTTAAGCCACATACTCTGTGCTCAAGAGAGCGGATTACAGTATATGCCTCCTATACTAATAAACCTTGTATGGAGAAAAAATTGGATAGAATTAAAATTAGAAACAATTTCTAATTGGACGTGTAATATTATTGGCACTTCCAAAAATTAAATTAAATAAAATTGTTGTTTAATTGGTACATTCTTAGTTTCTAGTTTCTAGTAGGCTTTCGATTAGCTTGTTGTTCTATTATTGTTGTTCGATTGATTCTGTAATGAGGGAATGATGTAGTGACGTCATAGCAACAATTGTAAACGTATGCAATCTAATATTATATGCTTTGATGCATTTTTTATGTTTGACTGTTTTACCTATAATATTTCAACTAATCATATCTAAATTTACCAAGGTTTACTTTGAAAAAATTATAGTACCAATAATAACCAGGTATAACATAAAAACGTATTAAACCTCTATATCATGTTTCACGTGTATATTTCTATACACGTGAAACATGACGTGACACCCGAAAAACTATATAAAAAAATGTAAAGCACTACTTAGTCTAAACGTTTAATGTTACTTGAAATTTGAAAACACGCTACGTCAATCTCATAATCTTACCCTGTTTTGGCGCACGGTTAAATCCTTTTGAATATTTTAATTTAGCATTCGCAGATGTAATACTCGTGGACACCCTTGTTATCGCAAAATCTTTTAACAAACTGCTGGTACCTATATTGGAATTTTCTTGGAATTTATTATTAGCAATTCTGTTCCATTTCACGTAATTCATGACGATATCCTTTAGGATTACGAATGTAATTCTGTCAACACTGGTGTATATTAAAATTTCGAAATTATTTTATTTGTTTTGTTTTATCTGAACGTATTTATGTATAAGGTTCACCTATTTTTGCAATCCTTTATTGTTTTAAATATATTTTGTAGCTTCAAGTTTTATTCTGAATATAGTACAGATAGAATTTCTATATATGTATGTATAACCTGTAGTACTCATAATCAAAATCATATACATTCGTTGCAAGTAATATTTAACTTAAATTACCTATATAAAATCCACTACGCTTTTTAAAAACATAGGTTGTGTACAGGTCATTATTATCTGTATATTAATACGTCAAGCAAAAATTTTGGACCCGTTATTACTAAAATTGCCCGGACGGTGGAGTATGAAATTTGGCACACTCGTGTATAAGAGAAGTGCAGAACGCTAATATTTTTCAATAATAATTGCTATAAAGTACATTAAATCAATAAATGAAACATTACACACACTACCATATGTTTAACAATATAACTTTTGTATAAAGTGGCATACACGTTACTGTGGCAACGCTTTTATTCACGCGTCAACGGATCCTCTAGTACTAGTAGTAATAAGTCAAAATTTTAAGCGTGAGATTATAGTACAAAATCTAAAATACAACAAAAAATCGCTCAATTATGTCATCTAATATAAACTCGGTCTAGTAAATTTAAATGAACAACCTAAAATAATATTATTTAGCATGGTATTAGCCAATATAACCAGTAAATTAAGTTTCTCATTATGCGTAAATATACTTACTTGTTAGAAATACGTGCATGCGTATGATTAATAAGAGGCTCAGGTGAATGTTTAATGCGAAGAGCTTCGGCTTATCGGCGTAATGACTAAATGAGACGTTTCAAGTAATGAGGATACATGTGTTACATTCTTGATATAATTAACTAAATATCTGGTATGAGTATTACTTTATATGTGACAACATACCTTTTACATACTCGTATGGAAAGGAAAAGTTATTCGGCAATATTATTCACTTTTGCTTGACGGATAACCGTTCGCACCGCTGAATTAGAGTGAGTAAAGAAATTGTTACAATAAAATAAAAAATTTTCTGTAGTCCAAGGCACTAGAAACTACTACTATATTAGATATTAATATCACCACTATTTTAGAGGCTATTTTAAATACCAATTTTCTCGCTTAGAGACTCTAAGTGAGAAAAATTGGTCTTGACTGACGGATAGACCAATTTGACAGACGATAACAAAGGTTTGAGGTGAGGAACCCTGAAAATTACTCACTTATGATGAAATCACGAGAACTATTTGATGATGATCATGAAAATTGGCAAACTTTCTGGATCGACATGGATAGGTCAGGTCAGATTACAGCTTAATTAACGAATGTTAAACCTAAAGGTTACCCCTTAAATTTACGAAAATAAATGAATTTGCATCCCATCCATTTGAAATTGTCATTTTTAGCGCGCTTTGATATTACTTTACTCAGTGCGAAAGTCGAGAATCATGATAGTTCCTACATTACATACAGTAAAACAACGCAAACGGGATGCCTGTTCAATCAAATATTGACAAATATATTTAGGGCTATTAAGAAATATTAATACAAATTCGAATATTAATACATTACCTACAAAAGCCCTTCTTAAAAAAAACTTACCAAGCCAATACAAGAGAGCCAGTCATTAACATCATTTAAGTTTAGATTGGAACAACATCTTACTCAAGTTTTCAGACAACATTTAAAAAGTAAAATATTGTATAACGATGTATGTATGTGTGTATATATATATATGTAAATATATATGTATTTGTGTGTATGTATCTGTATATGTATGAATGTATGTATGAACGTATGGATGTATATTTGTATATAGGTATATGTATGTATGTATTTATAAATTAAATTTAAATCTACATATTGCACATTTTTGTCGCCCCGCTATTTTTATCGCATTCACCCACTTCCACAGATTGGCTGGAAGAAATCTCTGTTAGAGATAAGTTCACCTTTGTAAACTTTATTACTGTATTACCTGCTTATTATGTTTTTTTTTTGTGCAATAAAGTATAATATATACAAATACATGACTTTTTACGCGAGGAAGTGCGGATTTTAATTCGCTATACGCTATGTCACCAAAGCAAAAACAAAGTATACACTCTCTGCCTATCCTGCGACGTGCGCATAGTGCTGTGAAGGTATAACAAATTATTGATTGCGCAAATCTAGTGTAGTACCACAATAACATATATGCAAGCTAGTTTCCAGTTACATAAATATATTTATTCTTAATTGGAGACAATTGGTTCGCCGCTTTCCGCCTTGCTCGATGCATTGCGTGTTGAGTGGCGAAGATCAAACCGCGCTTGCCTACTTACGAGAGCAAGAAAATACAACAATTCATTCTCCCCGAGTGGGAATCAAACCCACAAGCCGTCCTTTTAACAGTCGGATGCTATCGCTGCGCCGCGACGGCTTCTGTTTAAAAATATAAAATAGTATGGTCGTGGGATCAATTGCTTAGATTCATATCGCGATAGTTCTAGGTTTGACCTGAGGTTCACAGGACAACAGATAGCACTCAGTTAAGATTGTGTATTGTATTCGAGTGAAAAGTGGAGAACGACATGTCTGCCATTATATTTTCTCTGCCTAATTAAGCGGTATTAAACACGTAATATGCAAAATAAAAAAATTACATTATTTTTAGTCCAGCCGTCTGGTAATTGTCGACTGGAAGAGATCATCTAGATGATTATCGTCTGATTTATTATTAAATATATTAAGTACTTCACTATCATAAAATAAAAAGAAACATAAAATTTGAAATACAGTATCGTTTTAATCTCACAGGTGATGAACGTTCCCTCACATTAATATTTGCTATCATGTTTCTTCATATCGTACCGTGGAGGCCCATTGACCTATAATAACTGCGGTGCCATGTTTCATTTTTGTTAAAGCTGCATTTCTATATCTCACATAGTTTAGCTGATCTTTATATTATTTATGTTGTGTAAAAATGATAAAAAAGCAAAAGTTATTGGTAAGAGAGGTAAGGGGAGACCTCTGTTGACCTTCGAAAACACAGTGTCGAAGATATTGGAGGAAGGTCATATGAAAACCCTGAGGTTCGCAAAACGCATGTGGACCCTCCGAAAAACATGTATGAAGAGGTTAATTACAGTGGACGAGGCGAAAGAGGTATGGAGGCACCGCTGCGTTCTCTCTGACTACCCCGCTATGAATAAAGCGTGAAGATATGTGTGTATGTATGTATGTGTATGTCCTTCACATTTTATTGAGTAGAACATAGTGATGAATCACTTTCTTCTTTTTTTTCTCCACCTTTTACTTGCAATATAATCTTCTTCTTGGCATTAGTCCCGGCTTTTGCCAGGGTCTGCCCAAATTTACTTGCAATATAATATATGGTATTATATTTAAAAGGCTGCTAACATTGTATTTAATTTTAAAGTAACAAAAAAAGAAAATTATCATATATCTCAGAATTAACTTATACGTTCTTCGTGTTCAATAGCATATTTGATATATAAGCTATATAATTAGTATTCATAATAAATAAACAAATTACATTATAACGCGTAAATTTCGATAGTTTCACCAATCATATTTTATCAGTACAGTCAAACTTTTTAGAAAGTAGAACACCAAGAACCCTCTAAACTTGTTTGCTATAGATAAACGGTTGCGTCAAAATATATAAAATAGGTCATCGGAACGTAAAAGAGACAGACGATTTAACCCACCCAAAGATTATTATGAAGCTTTTCCTAAAGCCTGAAAGTCTGACTTCACAAGCTAATTACGAACAAGTTAAGCTCAGCGTGTCGAGTCCGACTCTAGCATTTAATCGCTTAGAAAATAAAATGTTCTCAATTTCAAATTGTTATGAAAATTTTAATATTTTAAGTTCCTTTAAATGTATCTATACGGTTTATAGTGTACAAAGATTTTTGATTAGCCCTCCAAAAAAACCTTATATTAACCTTACGTTGGCATCTCATTCTTTTAATTTTTTTGGCATCTTATAAAAAGGTTAAACTTAGAGATAAAAATAATAAATACACATATAAAAATTAAAATAATTAAACAGACAAGAATGGAATCGTTCGCTTGGGTGCAATAATACGTAGAAAATCCATAGCAAATTGTCTTAGGTATCATTCTATATATATTCAACACTATGAAAAAATGTCGTAAAAAATTATAATCATAAACTCCGCACTTTGTCTTGTCCGTTGCGCCACTACGGACTAAAAAGATACTTTAAACAGTGAAAGCAGAGAGAACGACGCCTCTTCATATTACATTTTGAGTGATGGAATTCAACGCTGCACTTTGTCTTCCCAGAGCAGGGAAATAAGAATAATTAAGGAGGGGAATTCAAAAACTTGTTAACGATCGCTTAAATATTTAAAGAATTATTAATTAGTCTAGAAACCGCCTTATCGTTATACATACCAGGCCCAAGGTCCATTATAAAAGTATAAATTACATATGCTAAAAAACCTTCTGACACGATTATAAAATGGGCCACGTTATATTATAACGAATAAAATTATTGTTATTTTTAATATCGAATAAGGGAAAGATAAAAGTGATCACAATCACTGACTTGTCAAACCCTCTTTCTGTCCTGACGGGGGATACGGAGTTCAAAAATAAGCTGCGATTGGTGCCACGTTTTCTATATATTTATTGGTTATTCTATAAGAAATGACATAAATGTTATTTAGGAAACTTATTTTATTTAGGGTGTTTGATTTGTTCTTAAAGTTTCATTTATTGCAAAATTGAATATAATGAATTGAGATGAGATAGAAAGAAGTATGATATATATGTAAATGTCCATTATATATTTAATTTAAAAAATATAATTTCTACAGTTATTTCGCTTAATATTTTGTTTTTTTATAAAAATAATGCCATGCTAACCAGTGTGGATACCATTTAATATACGTAGGCGTATTTAATATCAATGTTACTATCCTTTGTTAAATTTGTATCAGCTATATCGACATGCTAATTCTTAATAGGATTAATAAAATTATCGCCTATAGCAGAGCTTCACTTCCTACCTAAATTCTTATTGGCCCAAATCAACGGCGCGCTGTGTCAGAGTGTGAAAAGGTCAATACATATTCTGTATTTTCTTAACATGTCTAGATTCAATATAAATTCAATCAATTGTGAAATAATTTTTGTATTCAAGAGAATTGGAAGCAGATTTCAGTCACAGATGTGCCAAACCCTCTTTGCGCGAATGACACACTGGCGACATTTTTAATTTTGCTCTTATGTTATGTATATATATAAATATTATATATATATATATATATATATATATATATATATATATATATATATATTATATATATATATATATATATATATATATATATATATATATATATATATACATATATATATATATATATATATATATATATATATATATATATATATATATATATATATATATATATATATATATATATATATATATATATATATATATATATATATATATATATATATATATATATGGAGGTCAGATGGCAATCGCTCCACTAAAAACCACTTCGCCACTCATATGGACCAATTTGACAAAAAGCTGGGTATGGCTAGGGCGTCGCCGTTAAACGACGCGCAGGCACATCGCCCTACACCTGCGATAAGTGGGCAAGGGCTACCGTGTCAAGTACGGGCACGGCTAACGACGTCAGTACCCAGACGGAAACTCCGCTTTGCAACATGGAATATTGGCTCTCTAACCGGACGATGCAGAGAACTCGCAGATGTACTCATGAGACGTCGGGTCCAGTGTGCTTTCCTTCAGGAAACTCGCTGGAAGGGCAATAAGTCTCGTAACATCGGGCAGGGTTACCGCCTTATATACACTGGGTCACCTACGGGCAAAAACTGTGTAGCGGTAGCGCTTTCTGAAGAGCTTCAGAATGGGCTTCTTGAAGTTGACCGTCGCTGCGACCGCTTGATGCGGGTAAAGGTACTGATCGAGGGCGTAATCACAAACTTAATCAGTGCTTATGCTCCCCAGGCGGGTTGTAGCGCGGCTGAAAAGGAGACTTTCTGGGAGCAGTGTGAAGAGGTCCTACTCGCTATACCGTCTACCGAAGCAATCTTAGTTGGGGGGGACTTGAACGGTCACGTGGGTAGGGTCGCTGAGGTGTATGAACGTGTTCACGGGGGTTTTGGATATGGTCTTCGCAATGCAGAGGGAGAAAATATTCTAAGAACCTGCATTGCATCTGATCTGGCCAGTCGTGAACACTTTCTTCCAGAAGAAACCTCAGCACCTTATAACGTATAAGAACGGGTCCCACTCAACTCAAATTGATTATTTGCTGACTAGACGGTGTCATATAGGCAGGGTGACCAACTGTAAGGTCATTCCCGGCGAAAGCCTGACGGCCCAACATCGCCTCCTTGTCATGGACCCGATAATGTTACCCCGAAAAAGAAAGTAGCTGAGAAACGCAAGCCTAGGATTAAGTGGTGGTTGTTGAATGGGCCGATGCAGACAGACTTCTTGGCGGAGGTGGAGAGTCAAAATCTACTGACTAACACCGAGACCGCTCAGACTGCATGGGATCGAGCTCATTCAACAATCATTGCGGCGGGCAAGCGAGTTCTTGGCGTTACTAAGGGTGGGCGTGTCATCGACAGGGAGACATGGTGGTGGAATGACCAGGTGCAGGGAGTGATTCGGGAAAAGAAGGCTGCGTTTAAAGAATGGCAGCATTCCAACTCTCCTGAAGACAGACTGGAGTACATAGCAGCGAAACGGGCCAGCAAAAGAGCTGTAGCCAGAGCCCGTAGAGAAAGTTTGTCGCCATTGTACGATAAACTTGAAACTGTGGAGGGGCAGAAGCTCATATACAAACTGGCTCGTGCTCGAGATAAAGCGACGCAGGATATTACAAAATGTCTTTGCGTCAGAGATTCTCGGGGCACGTTGCTTTGTAGTCATGCTTCTGTGAAGGAGAGATGGAGAAGCTACTTTAAGGAGCTGCTGAACACTCAGCAGTCTTGTAGTCTTCCTCCTGAATTATCTCCTAACCTCGGACTTGTTGCTCCAATAACCCGTGACGAAACTCGTAATTGTCTTCGACGCATGAAGAACGGAAAAGCGGTAGGACCTGACGACATCCCAATCGAGGCGTGGAAATCGTTGGGCTCTCTTGGTGTGCTTATACTTACTGACCTGTTTAACCGTATCTTGAGTACTGGAAAGATGCCACATCAGTGGCGGCAGAGCTTTATTATCCCTATTTACAAAGGAAGGGGCAGTGTTCAAGATTGCGGTAGTTATAGGGGCATTAAGATTATGAGCCACACCATGAAGCTCTTCGAGCGCATGATCGGCCTCAGGCTCCGCCAAGAATGTACTGTCTCTGAGTCTCAGTATGGGTTTCAACCAGGATCAGGCACTATGGACGCCATTTTTGCCCTCAGAACTTTGATGGAGGCTTACAGGGAAAAAAGGAGAGCTCTGCATGTGGCCTTTTTGGACTTGCAGAAGGCCTTTGACTGTGTGCCACGTCAGTGTATCTGGTGGCATTGCGATCCAAGGGGATCCCTGAAGCCTATATTGAGGTTATCAGAGATATGTACAACGACTCCGCTTCAGTGGTTAGGACCGCTGTTGGCGACACCAAGCCCTTCCCGATTACTGTAGGGGTTCACCAGGGCTCAGCTCTATGTAGTGCTGGATACTGTCTCGGCTCACATCCAATGCCAGCCCCCGTGGCTGATGATGTATGCCGATGACATAGTACTCATCGACGAGAACCGACTGATGCTGGAGCGTAAAGTGAACGCCTGGAAGGGTGCGCTTGAGAACGGTGGTCTCAAACTGAATGTGTCGAAGACCGAGTACATGGCTTGCGGGAACCCGGACTCGAGCACCATCCATATCGGGCCTGAGCCAGCCGTTAAGTCGGAGAAGTTCAGGTACCTTGGAGCCGTTATGCATGAGTCTGGAGGCATCGACCACGACATCCATGCCCGTATAAACGCTGCCTGGGCCAAATGGCGGGAGGTCACTGGTGTAGTCTGCGATAGCAGAATACCGCCCAAGCTCAAGGGACTGATATACAAGAGCATTATCCGACCGGTTCTTTTATACGGCAGCGAATGTTGGCCAACATTATCTCGGCACACTCAGGAGCTTCACGTCACGGAGATGAAGATGCTGAGATGGATGTGTGGCGTTACGCGGTCCGACCGCATACGCAACACATTCATTCTAGGTAGTCTTGGGGTCCGTGACGTAGCGGATAAGCTCCAAGAGCGTCGCCTGAGATGGTATGGCCATGTTATGCGCTGATCTGAGAACTATGTCGGAAGGAAGTGCCTTGACATGTCTGTCCCTGGAGTTAGACCACCCGGACGCCCAAGGAAGCGATGGCTGGATGTCGTGACACAAGACATGAGAGCCAATAGATTGTCCACTGATGATGTTAAAGACCGTGCAAAGTGGAGTAGGCTTAGTCGGAAGGCAGACCCTGGCAAAAGCCGGGACTAATGCCAGGAAGAAGAAGATATATATATATATATATATATATATATATATATATATATATATATATATATATATATATATATATATATATATATATATATATATATATATATATATATATATATTATATATATATATATTTTTTTTTTTTTTTTTTTTTTTTTATTTTTTTTTTAATTAATTAACTTTAAAAATATATACATACTTTTCCAATTATCCTTCTTATAATTCTTATTTCGAAAAGGTAAATGAAAAATCACATGTATTTTGCGTGTTTAAATGATTTTAATTTATTTATAAAATTTAGTAAATGTATATAAAAACAATTTTAAGCGATAATGACCGCATTAGTATAAAACTGTGTTACGGTCGCCCTACACAACCTCACAACCTAACAACCTCACAAGATACTGTACTAATTGTTGAAAATTGTTAAAAAAATTACATTAAAAGCCAATTTAAAAATATAGTGTGTGTGTGTGTATCTATGTGGTCATAAGTAAGTGTATGTTCGTGCTTGTGCCTTCTGTAAGAATTAGTCTTTACTTTAGTAGCTATTTTTTCTACCCTTAGTGTGGATTAAAGTGTTAACTTTAAGAATCATTAAAATATTTCATAATAATAGCATTGTCTCTTGCCAAATGATCGTTCTTTGCAATAATCTTTGGCTAGCGGAAATTTGTAAAAATCTCTCTACAGAGATGAGGCGCGGGTTCAAATACCGCTGCGTTCTAATTTTTATGTGTTCTTTAAGTAGATTTAGTCTCATATTTATGTTGCACAGTTTTCTGTCACATCATAATTTAATGTAATGATTGTATGTATATTTAAAATAATCATTAGTATCTTAAAATATCTGAATTTTATAGGTCATGGTTACCCATTTGAACATTTCTTGGTTCCTTGGGAATATTTCATTGGTTCAAGAACGGGTTGAAATTTATGTGCGTATAGTATTTTTGTATCTGTGTAAGTTCAACAGATTTCACGGTAGTGCTATTGAGTGGAACTACTGCTATATTGGTCTGGGTAGAACAAGAATGCAATTGAATAAGGAAAATGATTATTTTCAAAATACTTCTTTTTTTTCTCCGTCTAGATCAAACTTCAGAAAAAGATCCTCAGATGATCACTACATACTATTGAAAAGGTCATTTTTAAATAAAGAATTTGTTTATAAACCACAACAGATTCGTTTTCAACGGTTCTTCAAAAAAGCAGCTTTTTTCTTTCATAGATCTTCTTTTCTAGTATGGCAAAGCAAAAATTCTGCAAAGATTTTACACGAAGAGTTAATAACATAAATATTACGGAAAAAATTATAAAATTTTGAACGCAGCGGGATTCGAACCAAATCAATAGTAGTTAGTATTTTTTCTATCCTTAGTGTGGATTAACACTTTAAAAATCATCAAAATTTTTTTTATATGTTTAAAATCTTGCTCCGTATTAAATATATATATATATAATATATATATATATATATATATATATATATATATATATATATATATATATATATATTATATATATATATATATATATATATATATATATATATATATATATATATATATATATATATATATATATATATATATATGTATATATATATATATATATAATATATATATATATATATATATATATATATATATATATATATATATATATATATATATAAAAAGTAATATTCAGAGGGTGTCTGGCCAAATATCTGTCCGATATTGGTACTGGGCATACGGGTACGCGACCCCGGATCCTCGAGCCACCACTGTCATACTCCTTCCCAATCCATGAAAGTGGTGTCCTTACCCCCCCCCCACCCCCCTTTTCTACTAATCTTTTCCCCTCTCATCCTTGGCTTTTCCCTCAAAAATGGGTTTTGGAGGTCAGATGGCAATCGCTCCATTAAAAGCCGCCACCTGCCACACATATGAAAAGGAAAAAGATGTTGCTGGGTACTGCTAGGGCGTCGCCGCTAAACGACGCGCAGGCACATCGCCCTACACCTGTGTTAAATGGGCAAGGGCTACCGTGTCAAGTACGGACACGGCTAAAGAAGAAAGTACCCAGAAGGAAACTCCGCTTTGCAACGTGGAATATTGGCTCTCTAACCGGACGATGCAGGGAACTAACAGATGTACTCATGAGGCGTCGGGTCCAGTGTGCTTTCCTTCAGGAAACCCGCTGGAAGGGCAATAAGTCCCGTATCATCGGACAGGGTTACCAGCTCATATACACTGGGTCTCCTTCCGGTAAAACTGGTGTAGCAGTAGTTTTATCTGAAGAGCTACGGAATGGTCTCCTCGAAGTTGACCGACGCAGCGACCGCCTGATGCGGGTGAAGGTACTGGTTGAGGGGGCTATCGCCAACTTAATCAGTGCTTACGCTCCCCAGGCTGGTTGTAGCGGGGCCGAAAAGGAGTCATTCTGGGAGCAATATGAAGACGTTCTACTCGCTATACCATCTACCGAGGTGATCATAGTTGGGGGAGACCTTAACGGTCACGTGGGTAAGGCTGCGGATACGTATGAACGTGTCCACGGTGGTTTTGGTCACGGTCGCCGCAATATAGAGGGCGAAAATATCCTAAGAACCTGTATTGCATCTGATCTGGCCAGCGTGAATACGTTCTTCCAAAAGAGTCCGCAGCATCTTATTACGTATGCGAGTGGACTCCATTCAACCCAAATAGATTACCTATTGACCAGGCGGTGTCATGTTGGCAAGGTAACTAACTGTAAAGTCATTCCTGGTGAAAGCCTCACTGCCCAACATCGTCTTCTTGTCATGGATTATGTCGTTACCCCGATAAAGAAATTAGCCGAGACGCGTAAGTCTAAGATCAAGTGGTGGTTGCTGAATGGACCGATGCAGACCGACTTTCTGGCAGAGGTGAACAGTCAAAATTTAACAACTAACACCGAAACTGCTCAGGATGCTTGGGATCGAGCTCAGTCAGCAATTATTACGGCTGGTAAACATGTTCTTGGCGTTTCTAAGGGAGGACGTATTATGGACAGGGAGACATGGTGGTGGAATGACAAGGTACAGGAGGTGATTCATGATAAGAAGACTGCATTTAAGGAGTGGCAGCGTTCCAACTCTCCTGAAGACAGACTGGAGTACATAGCAGCGAAACGTGCCAGCAAAAGAGCTGTAGCCAGAGCCCGCAGTGAAAGTTTATTACCTCTATATGATAAACTTGAAACTGTGGAGGGGCAGAAGCTCATCTACAAATTGGCACGTGCTCGGGATAAAGCGACGCAAGATATCACAAAATGTCTTTGCGTCAGAGATTCCCAGGGCAAGCTGCTTTGTAGTCATGCTTCTGTGAAGGAGAGGTGGAGAAGTTACTTCTTGGAGCTGCTGAATACTCAGCACCCGGGTAGTATTCCGTCTGAACCACCTCCTAACCTGGGACTTATTGCCCCAATAACCCTTGATGAAACTCGGAATTGTCTCCGACGCATGAAGAACGGTAAGGCGGTGGGACCTGACGATATTCCGATCGAAGCGTGGAAATCGTTAGGCTCTCGTGGTGTGCTCATGCTTACTGATCTTTTTAACCGCATTTTGAACACTGGGACGATGCCACATCAATGGCGGCACAGTTTTATTACCCCTATTTACAAAGGAAGGGGCAGTGTTCAAAATTGCGGTAGTTATAGGGGCATTAAGATTATGAGTCACACCATGAAGCTCTTCGAGCGCGTGATTGCTCTCAGGCTCCGCCGAGAGTGTACTGTCTCTGAGTGTCAATATGGATTTCAGCCAGGATCAGGCACTACGGACGCCATTTTTGCCCTCAGAATTTGATGGAGGCACACAGGGAAAAGAGGAGAGCTCTGCATGTGGCATTCTTAGACCTGCAGAAGGCCTTTGACTGTGTGCCACGTCAGTGTATCTGGTGGGCACTGCGATCCAAAGGGATCCCTGAATCCTATGTTGCTATTATCAGAGACATGTACAACGACTCTGTTTCTACAGTTAGGACCGCTGTTGGCGATACCAAACCCTTCCCAATTACAGTAGGGGTTCACCAAGGCTCAGCTCTTAGTCCACTTTTGTTTAATGTAGTGCTAGATACTGTCACGGCTCACATCCAGGACCAGCCTCCATGGCTGATGATGTATGCCGATGACATAGTACTCATTGACGATAACCGACTGATGCTGGAGCGTAAAGTGAATACCTGGAAGGGTGCGCTTGAGAACGGTGGTCTTAAACTGAATGTGTCAAAGACCGAGTACATGGCTTGCGGGAACCCAGACTCGAGCACCATCCACATCGGGCCTGAGCCAGCCGTTAAGTCGGAGAAGTTCAGGTACCTTGGATCCATTATGCACGAGTCCGGAGGCATCGACCACGATGTCCGCGCCCGGGTTAGCGCTGCTTGGGCCAAATGGCGGGAGGTCACTGGTGTGGTCTGCGATCGCAGAATACCGCCCAAACTCAAGGGGCTGATATACAAGAGCATGATCCGACCAGTTCTTCTATACGGCAGCGAATGTTGGCCAGCATTATCTCGGCACACTCAGGAGCTTCACGTAACGGAGATGAAGATGCTGAGGTGGATGTGTGGCGTTACTCGGGCTGACCGAATACGCAACACATTCATTCGAGGTAGTGTTGGGGTCCGTGACGTAGCGGATAAGCTCCAAGAGCGTCGTCTGAGATGGTATGGCCACGTTTTGCGCCGGCCTAAGAACTACGTCGGAAGAAAATGCCTTGATATGTCTGTCCCTGGAGTAAGACCCCCCGGACGCCCAAGGAAGCGATGGCTGGACGTCGTGACGCACGACATGAGAGCCAATGGACTAACCACTGAGGATGCTCAAGACCGTGCAAAGTGGAGTAGACTAAGTAGGAAAGCGACCCTGGCAATAGGCCGGGATAATGCTAAGTGGAATAAGAAGAAGAGATTATATATATATATATATATATATATATATATATATTATATAATATATATATATATATATATATATATATATATATATATATATATAATATATAGTATATATATATATATATATATATATAGACTAAGTACCAATCAACGTGCCAATTAATGCCAAATGACAGCATAAAATAACAAAAAACATTGTCCATATTCTGTCTACAGATAAATCAGCTAGACCCTTTTATATTGAGATTTATTCTTCATATGTGGCGGATCCTCAACCTTTTCACAGTTGTATTCACATAAATCAAATAATGCTACAAAGGGACAGTTAAATTTGATCTACGCCGTAGTAAATCTTAACTGTAACCGTCATATTATGGTGGTTAACTTTTAAAAAACCCTTTCTCGTCAGTTCTCTGTATACTACGGCTATATACGGCTTGAACGCTCTGGATAAGATAAATCAGATTATTCGTATAAATCCGTATGAGTTTAGCGGAAACGTCTTGAACTGAAACTGTATGAGAATAAAATTTGTTGTACTTTGTATTTGAAGTATATTCAAATAAACAGAAGTATTATTGAAGACATGTAATATAATATTTATTATCGGATCAATATATTCTGATCTGGGTTTTTTTTTTAATCTTGAATGTTAAACATCTATCAAAACGTAACCGATGCTATTAACGCCGTGACGTAGTTCGTTCACGTTTGACGTTTAGATGGATTCTTAACCTATCCAGTTTTTATATACAAGGGCTTAGCATACTTTTGTATTTACAATGAACAATTTGAACTGATTAAAATCGCGTATATTGATTTAGGCATTATTTTTGGAAACCTGACGTTTAGTACAGTTTGCAATAGTCTGTAGTCACAATTACACTGAGGTGGCATTCGTCTGTCAGGTGATACAATTATTATACTAAACTACCGCCAACGATTTCTGAGTAGCCTCGCCTACTGCTCTGGATTCCTGCAGAATCTGGATTCCTGCAGAATGCAGGATTTGGGTCGGGTTACCAAAAATGAAGGCTAAATCAATATACGCCATTGATCTGTTCAAGTCGATTCATTTAAAATGTCCAGAAATCGCGTTAATCAAACATTCTCTCAATTTTTTTCCCTAGTACGGAATAGCATTAGAAGTAATAACTGTTAAAAATAAGTGCGTATCATATTTTTATAAAACAAAGTTTATAAAGCTCTGTAAATGAATATGTACCGAAAAAAATCAATCGATGAATAAGTTTTCCTTGAATTTGTCGGGAAAATATAAAATAAATATTGCCATTAGGATCTCTCATATATTTTGTCCAAGAAATGCCTAGAAATGCCACACTATAAGCTTATTATATTATTAAAATATTTGCCTAGTCTATTACTAAGGAAGATTTCTTGTAATAGAAAGCTTACTAAGGTTACAAGCACTTAATACTTTAAATCTGATCTCCTGAATAGTTAGAAACTTGATAAAAAGTGATCCCTTAAACGCTTTTATTAAAGTTTTCAGATTATGTAATTTTTATGACAAGCACTCTGGAAAATCACTGCATGAATCAATTTTCGTACCATTATTACATTTAAATATATAACTTATGGAAAATTTTCATACATTTTACAATGACAATTGAGGTCATTGTGGCGCAATGGTTATTGTAAGAACGTATGGTTGGTGAGCTTGATGCCATTTACGTGATCTTGGAAAGATGAAGCGTCAGCGCTGATTAGTTAGTGACTACTGAGCACATAGTGGGCACAAATTTAGACAAGTGAAGAAAGGAAAATATTGACACTACACCAACCCTCAACATCAATAAAACAACGTAAATGTTAACAAAATTTAAATTTTCGGAAGTAAAAAACTACAAAATATTTCCTCATTTA